>RCWM02000496.1:0-157500 GCA_003667255.2 Euschistus heros
ATTATAGTTGTATAAACAAGTCATTGTTGTTTAACATAACAACAATTTACAAAAAAATTATACATAACAAGTTGCTATATAATGATGAACTGTACAGGTCTGTGTACTAGAACCTACAACAGATGGAATCGAGTTTGGAGAGAAGAATACAGACGAAAAGAGATAGCCTCTCTAATCCTATAATAAAGTCTCCTGAAATAAAGACCGAATCCCCTCAGATCCTTTCTATTTCAGGAACCTCGAGAATTCGCCGAGATCTTATCTCGAGGGGATTTTGTGGATGATACCTATAGGCATATACTGAAATCTGTCTATAGTGATATTTCATAGTGTAACATAATAGATATTTTTTCCCAGCTGTGGAACATTAAATATCAAACATGTATTTATCCCTTCTAGAACTAACAGTGTAAGGAGTCACCTGTGGTCTAGTGGTTAGCATAGCAACCTACTAAACCCAAGATCGCGGGTTCGCAGCCCGGCAGATGACCTTAGGATTTTTTAAAGGGAGGGAGTAAAAAATCCTTAGCTATGCCGTCCTTCGGAAGGGACGTAAAATGGGGGTCCCGAGCCTGTGCGATGTCAGGTACTCGTTAAAGATCCCTATCCTAATTATACCTGGATAGGCAAAATTTAGGACTCCCACCGTAGCATCGTCCGATTAGCCATAGCAGCATAAAAGTGACGTTAAAACGAAATAAAAACAAACTAACAGTGTATACTACACAGTGAGTTATACTTTTTTCACTGCACCAAATGTTCATTTTAAGAAAGTTCTATGGAGAGCAGTGCTTTAAAAAACAAAATCATTATAAATCACTTTCTAAAGATGAGACTCACTAGAAACTCGATTCAAATAGGGCTGTAAAATAAAATGGCTGCTACAACGATTTCTCCGATTGAGAATGCAACAGTGGACTGAAATTATAACTTTTGAATGTAGGATATAGTTGGGGATCAGTTAAAAAAAGGCATTGATATAAACAATCATATTTATTAGCCAACTTAGACGGCCATCGTCAGGCTAAAAAATAAAAAAAAAAAAAAAAGTCAAAAACAGAATAAAAATAATATATATAAAAAGAAAAATAATAAGATCAATAAATAATTTTGAAAATATAAAGAAATTTTGATCTATGGTGATAAATTATACAATGATAAAGTGAAGTTAAATATAATAAGGTGGATAAACAATAGAAATGGTATGTACAGAACTGTCATTATTAAATGTAAAGAAAGGTCAGAAACTGAATAAAATAAAATTAATAAGTTATGAGATGATCAAAAGAGAAGTTATGAGTAAGTAGAAAATATTGTGTAAACGGATGAAACAGAGTTCAGTTAAAATTAAAAATCGTAAATTAAAAACTGAGTAAAGTTATAATAACATTACATCTTTAGAACAATGGTTGAAGAGAGGAGTGAGATTTTTTTTTTTTTTTTTTTTTTTTTTTTTTTTTTTTTTTTTTTTTTTTATTTAAAACAAAGAAGAGTAATGATTGAACAAAGAGGCTTTCTCGAATATAATTTTTATATTTCGACGATTAATCTTGAAATCGAAAAAAAAAAAAAACATAATATAATTAGAAATATTTACTTTTTTATATTAATAATTAATAAATAAATAATTTTACAACATATTTTAAACTTAGCCGATTTCGGAGTTCCTGGCCTCGCTGACAGTCTTCCTGTAAGCAAAAAGGGGATATTAGAAGGGAAGATAGGAATAGAGGGAAAATAACGGTAACCCCTTTTCTCTCTCCGTTGACAGACATTGCTTCAAAATTAATTCTTCCATTATTGTTATATTATATATTATTATGTAATCCTAAAGTATTACATTTAGAATTTAAACCAAAAGGTTTTTACTTATTTAAAAATCAATTTTCTGTCGCACTATATTTCAGTCCTTTCTTCCTAGTCCATAGCTGTACGACTGATTTTTATTTTTAAATATCTAAATTTTTAGACAACAAACTAAATACGTGAATACATTCTAATTTTGGTTAAAGTTCTTGTTAGTTAGCAAATAACAGATAATTATAAAGAGATGCTCAGAAGAAGGATTTTATCAGCTTATGAAGATACAGTAAACAGGAAAACACTTCACTTAACTTACAAGAGGAGAGGAAACTGGGAGATCAGAGGCAGGAAGAAAACAACCACTCGAAACTATCGAACCGATCATGAGTGAATTATTCCTTTCAATAGTATCGATATCTGCCCGTGCCATGCTCCCTCTATTGGAATTCCTGTTATTGTCTGCCGTCAGTTTGTTCATCCTCATATCTGTTCACCGACTGTCTGCTTTCTTTAATTAAATCCAGCTCTGAACTCTACCAGCAGAGTTGGGCCAAATTTAATTATAGCTAAAAAATAATCAAAATTTAATTATTACTATTGGACAACTAATTTCCTGGAAACAATCATATAATTTAATAATAATAAAAGCTTTCGGTCAAATTATGATTAGTTCACTAAAAAATGAATGAAAGCTTTAATTATTATTAAATTGGGTGATTGATCTCAGGAAATTGATTGTCCGATATAATTGATTAAATTTTGATTATTCTTTAGGTATGATTAAATTTTAACAAACTCTGCTTACCAGAAACGCATCAAAGAAAATATTACAAACAAATTAAAGAATTATTATCAGTATTAGGCACGCTTTTTCCCACCCATTTACTGAAAAAATATTCATAATAATTTAAAAATATTAAATTTATACTCTGTTTCTACAAATGTTTAAAATTCTTAACGTAAGATAATAATTGTGAATTTTTATATCCAAAAATATTCTTAAAGACAAAGACATGTTAAAAATAAATATTACTACCATCGAGTTTTGAGACGCATGAAAAAAAAGAGTTGGATTTCTCAAAATCTGACTTAAAAAGTGGAAGGACAAATCTAGTTGGGGAATTCGTAGAAAGAGTGAATATTGTAAATAATATGTGATTGTCACTTGCGGTACGCGTGATGTTATAGAATTATCAATAAAATTAGGATTGGTGAATTAATTGCCACTTCTATTGGTATTATTTTATATTATTAAAAATTCATCTTCAATTCCAAGCAGAGTTAGGAGAGTTAAAATCCGTTTGATTATTGAAGAACTGGAGATAAATGTTTAACATTCGGAACTAGTTTTGTAATAAAATAATTCCAATAGAAGTGGCAATTAATTCATCAATCCTAAATGTATAATTGTATTTTATTTATACTTTTATTATGCTTTCTTAAAATTTAATTTAATTTTTTTTATTTATAAATATATTTCATTTATATATCGTATAGTCTACAATATATAGTTATATAATAGTTCCTTTTTATTCTTTTTCATTTGTTTCTAAATGTAAAAAAAAAAACAAAATTTTAAATTGATATAAGGAAAATGGAATTTGAGTTGTACATTGCTCGTTATTTGAGAATCACCCATTCATCGTTTTTTCGAGTTTATGAAGACACATAATGCAACTAAATTTGTTATATAATGTAATCATAGAGCCATCCATATTACGTGTTGCATACATTTGAGGCCTATTGTAATAGTTAATCAATAAAAGTTTTTAAAAAAACTGTCATTAAGTTTCAAGCTCTATTACACCTTACCTTTGTAACCTTTCATGTAGAATGGCGCTCACAACATACCGATCAATATTCAACTTCACTTTTATCTATATATTACCATATAATTGCAACTTAATTGGAAATCAGTAGATTTCATTATGGCTTCAACTTAGTGCTGTAAAAATCATGTGGTTAAAATTTGGTGCAGATTGGTTTAGTAGTTTTCGTGGTTGATGATCATAATTTAAAAATGGCTTGTCCTTTTTTAAAATAGTATAGATTTCTTGAATAATGTTTTAGTTTATAACCAAAATTTTGTAATTTAAAGTTTTTTTGTAATTTCACATTTCTTGAATTAACGGATTTTCAACAGGATAAAGATTTATAGGAGCTTGGTAATTACCTTAGACAGTGAGAAAAATAATTTAAACATCTCAAAAAAACTCATACATTCAGAAATAGGGCGGATAGGATATTAGTTAATTAGTTGATTATCACTGATTGGTCCTGTAGTTAATTTTTGTCTTAATTGTTTAAATTTTCTTAATGTCTTAATGCTTATTAAATTGTCTATAGAATGAAATATGAGCAATTATAAATACGAATAAATGTAACGACAAATATAAATAGGGCAATTTCAATAACTGCACTTCAACTTTACTGACTACTTTACTAGAATATAAAATAGGAGCAGAATGTAATAAAGGTTTAATAAAATATTTATAAACTGTATATCTATAAAAAACACTTTATTTTTTATTAGTTAAATAATATAAATACATAAATTATTTATTACACTTTATAAATATGTTAATATACATTTATAACATTCCCATTTCATAAATGCATATTCACATTTTTATCGAGTGTATTATATTTTTATGTAATTATACGTGAAATTGAATAATAAAATGTTTTACTAAATAAAACACAATAATGTATACCGAATGTGAACAGGATTGTGTAGATATGCTCACAATTCTCACTACTGAAAAAAAAAAAAAAAAAAAAAAAGTATTTGCTCTATTGAATTCTATGTTCATCAGACAGACTGATGAATATAATTTTAACATCAAAACCTTAAAGAGATAGATCATTCAGAAAAAAATAAAGCAAATTCTCCTAATTCAGTTTATTTCCGTTAAAATATTGAAAATAATAACCTTATACAAAATATAACTCATTTTTTTATTAATTATTTTTTCAATCTAAATATTTAGTTGGCAGTGCTCATTGAAGTTACAGTCCAGCATTTGTTAATAGATCTATTTTTAAATATAATAACTCATCTTACAGTCTTAAAAATTAATTAATCCCAAGATAAAAAAATGTGTATGAGTATATATATATATATATATATATATATATATATATATATATATATATATATAGAGAGAGAGAGAGAGAGAGAGAGAGAGAGAAAGAGAGAGAGAGAGAGAGAGAGAGAGGGAGAGGGAGAGATAAATAGGGAAAAGTGTAAAAACGGGCACAGGTGTCAATATAGGAACCCCATATAATCTATATAGACACACCCAAAATTGCTGATATGAGATAGCAGAGAGCAATTGGAACCAGTCATTAATGTAGTGTGGATGTAGCGTAAGTTTCGTGCAATTTGGTATTAATTCTGGATTGCAACCTTTCAAGAAGTATTTGAAATCGATTTATTTCCATGTTCTTATGTTTGGTTAAAAAATATTTCACAGTGGTATCCCGAAATTGGAAATCTTAAGCTACTTTTTGAAGCACACCTTTAGTCCCGCACGCTTTTAGGTTACATGCGATCTTTCTTAGGTGAGGTGTAAGTATGGACACCTTTTTCGTGGTGTAATTATGGGTCCCCATTTTCCTGACTTCAAATGCTATTACTTCGTTTGACATATCTCCTGTTCCCAGCATTAAGAAGAGTTTCACTACTCGTGAACACAAAGCAGCAATGTCGAGACTCATCACCGGATCACCATACTTGCATATGCTTCCATGAAGTCATCTTAGAGTTTCCCCGGTATAAAACACCGCCCAAGGGGCAGGGATGGGAAGAGGAAAGACCATTAAAAAAAAAGAAAATTCGACCCACGCAACGATACGATTCATTATCGGTCTCATCTTACTACAATGACCTTTCCCTTGTGGACAGCGATGATGATAACAATCTAGATTGTTTGTCAACGGTAGGAATAAACCAAACTCAAGCGATGCAAATTGCATCTTTTGAATTGGAAAGTTCTTTGAAGACACTTAGAGAAAGGAGTGGGTTAAACGTGTTATGTAGCAAATGTGGGCACACTTAGATTGTACCATGGCTTAAAGAGCCTGTTATGTTTAATATTTTTGTAAATATTTTCTAAATTAATTTCAAGCAATTCAAATTATAATATCAACCTCCAGAAATTTAAACGATCCAACAAAATTACTGATTTAGGTATCGGTTTATTTATTTATTTTTATTATTTTTTTGTGAAGAAATAGCCGTTTACGCAAAAAAAAAAAAAAAAAAATTATTTTCTTATAATACATTTTTTAACCAACTCCTTAGGCGGTAGTGCCTATAAAAATTAAATATGTGGAATTGTATGTAGCTATTAGGGATCAATTAAATATTTCTTTAGACTGTAATTTCAATGCTCACGAATGCCTGTATTTTTGGTTTGCCTAAAATAACCTTATTAAATATTTACCTGGTAAGCAATTTATTTTTTTAAAAAAGATTTTTAAACATTTTTTTTAAGGAAGTTAATTTTTTTTTTTTTTCTGAAATATCGGACAATTTTGTTAAATTCTATCTTCACCATTTACTGCATTTGATGCTCTTTTTCAATAGGTACAAGCGGTAGATAACCTCACAAAGCAGTCAGAGGTATTGAAATACCTTAAGAATAAGTCCTTTAGACTTTGAAGCAGTATATTTTTACTTAACGGTAAATGTCTATTTTCCATACTTATTGAAACTCGTTGCGTTTGGACAGATGCTTTTAACGGTTAGTAAGGATTACAAACAAGCAGTTTTATAAACTGAATTCTATTTCGAACCATTTACTAAAACGTTTATGATACCTGAAGCTTAGCTAGGGAACAATACCGTGATTATCAAATATTTTTATTTATATATATATATATATATATATATATATATATATATATATATATATATATATATATATATATATATATATATATAAAGAAGGATATATGATAGAAAAGAGCAGTTAGAACTATTCTTTCAAGTAGTGTGGATGCAAAGTAAGTTAGTGAAAAAATGGGCATCCTTTAAAAAAGAAAGGCCGATAAAAAAAGAAAATTTGAACCACATAATCATACAATTTATCATCGGACTCATCATGTGTACAATGACACATACAATCACAGTGGGGGTAGTAAACCAGGCTCAATTGATACAACATGCAATTTTCATGATGGAATGTTCTCTGAAAAGGTTTGAGTAAAATGTATTATGCACCAAATGTGGGCACACTTACAATGAGATACGTTAGAATACAAATTATGAAATACGCCAAAGTCAATTATAAATCGACGCAATATTTTCAAATCCCACTATAAACATCTTGTAATCAATTATAATTTTTTTCTGGTTCCCTTCGAATATATCGACTTTCCTTAGTTGTTGAGAAAATTGATTGGAAGTCCTGCCGGCACTCAAATACCATTTAAGTCTAGCAGGAACTTGCAAGTTAAATATTTGCATTGATGCAGTTTTGACATTATAATATTGATTATTCACTATCATTCTTTAAGCAAATATATCGGATATTAAAAAATGAACCTAGTAAATAAAATAGGATATAATTATTAATAACTGCTATTCTCCAATACAGATATTCCACAATATGGATTTAGTATCCACGTAATAAGTTAGTTTTTCATGTGACATTCAATTTTCTAAAGTATTCCTGATATCCTCTTTAGAGTCTAAAGGAAATTGCCTTGAGACCTTTTAACGAAAAACACTCTTCCGAGGACGCTAATGGACAACAATATACTTCACTAATGAGTACTTTCCAATTATATCTAATTCAATTTTTTCTAAGTTGATTAACCGTCTAATTTAATATAAATTTAATCTTATTCAAGGTAAGTATACATCTATTTATACTATTATTGATAAAAACAAGCCGTTTTTCGTTTGTGATCTCTAACTAAAATACTACTGCACCAATCTGTACCAAATTATAGCCACGCCATCTTTACAATTTCAGGAAGGTTTAGCAATAATAAAATATACTGATTTTAAATTAATTTGTTATTAAAAAAGCGATAGTATGTGGTGCAACGTGAAGTATGAAAAATGACCGACAGGTGGCGAGAGCCATTCTACATGAAAGGTCACAAAGGTACGGTGTTATATAGAGCTTGAAATCGATTATAAAATTTATTTATATTTAATTGCATTATTAAAAAATATTTGAATATGTGGTGCTACATGTGGAACCTAGTGAAGTTTGAAAATCGACTTAGAATAAAATATATTATTATACCGACAGTAATAAAAGATTTATGTATAAGATGTATATTTAATGTTAAGTGGTAGAAAAAAGGTTTCCTTCAATGCCATATGCTTTTATATGCTCAGATATTAAACACGATGAAACCAATAAAATTATTTCCGCCGATTGAAAATTATTACCATATAAAATTTTTGAACCTTTGTTTTTTATATTGTGTGTAGAAATGTGATCCATGGGAATTTAGTTGTAACCACTGATAATATAGTCCATTATCCGCTAGCTTCTAAATAGTCTCTGTCCATCAGGATTACCATACTCATACTGAAAAATAAAAATTTGATCTTAAATTATGTTTTTACGTTAACTTTAACTCCCTAATATGTAGAATAGTATCAGTGTACAAATTAATGCTATACTTGGAAACATCATTGAAAAAGTAATGCTCAATTGAATACTTCAATACAAGATTTTTATGCAATTATTAGTTAAAGTTATCTAAGTTATTTCCTTCTGACAGTGGGCAAAGCCACGACTGGAGGTACTAGTATTCCTACAAATATACAGGCGTATTTTCAGTACTTGAATAAATCGTGCGTGGTCAAGCTTACTTTGCATCCAGGAAATCCGTTCCCCGACAAAATTGCAAGGAAGGAAAAATAAAAATAAAATCCTTTAGTAATTATTAATTACGGTATTCAAGAAGGTAGAACAGTTTTTTAGCCGAACATTGCAACTTCTTGCTTACGCTGATAATACTGATAATACCGTTAGACGTTCCTTTCAAGGCTGTCTCTGATGGATTGTTAAAAATACAAGATGCAGCAATTAGTATGGGGCTGAAAGTAAATGCAACAAAGGACCAGCATATAGTAACATAGGAGACCACATAAGAGAATTGAAACAGTTTCAAAGTTTGCCTATCTCGGCATTTTAGGCACCAAACGTTGTTAGGAATGAAATGAAAAAATAAACTTTATTCCGGGACTTACTGTTCCCAAAGAATAAAAATAATCCACAGTTAAAAGTACAATTGTCTGGCCTATTATTTACAAATTAGATGCTGGAAACTCGGGCGATATGGTTATTTCAGGATAGGTGATGATCAAAGGTAACTCCTAAATTTTTAATAGAGTTTTGGAACTGAATAGGAAGGTTATTGAGGTAAAGCAATGAATGGTAAGGAAGGGTGTTAGAGGAAGGGTTTTGAACCGATGAGGATAGCCTTAGTTTTCTTTGGATTCAGATATAACTTATTCTTCACTGCCTAACGGTTGATGTTATCAATGTCTTCCTGAAGTTTACGAGATGCCTCGAGCATATCTGAAGGATAGAAAGATAGGTAGATTTTCAAGGTCGTCTGCATATAGGTGATAATTGGAATAGTGGATAGAGCTTGGTGAATCATTGATATAGATAGAAAATAGGGTTGGTGAGAGGGAGGATCCTTGTGGAACACCTTGGGTTAAAGGTAGGGAAGATGAAGGAGGATTGTTGGGTATGATGACTGACTCGGAACGATGAGATAAGAAGGAGTGGAACCAATTTAGGGCACTATTAGATAGGAAGAAGTTTTCAAGTTTAGATAGGAGAATTGATTGGTCGACAGAATCGAAAGCTTTTAAAAAATCAAACAAGACAAGGGTCATAATTTGTTGTTGGTCCATGGAGGAATAAAGGTCCTGTGTGATTTTCAACAAAGCTGACAGAGTGGAATAACCGGAACGGAAACCTGATTGGAACGGATTAAGGAGGGTATTATGCTCTAGGAAGGAGGTGCTTTGGGCATTGATCAATCCTTCGAGTGGCTTTGATAAATTTGAGAGGATGGAAATAGGCCTAAAGTCTGATGCGTCGGATGGAGAAGGGATTTTATTTAACGGGCGGACTAAGGCTTTTCTCCAGGCAATAGGAAAAATTATATATGTGTAGAAGGGCCGGAAGAATAGCTGTTAGAGAGAGTTTGATAATTTTTATCGGGCTTGGATCGGCACCACAGTCATTAGTTCGAGATTTGAGAATAGAAGTGATAAGGTCATTGGGAAGAATGTGAGGGAAATAGAAGTTATAGGGATCGAAAGCAGCTTGAGGAGTAAAGTATGACATAGGTAAAGAAATGGTTTGAGGTTCATCAGGACAAGGATTTGCAAAGTAATAATTTAGGTCGTCGGGAGTAACTGGGAAATTGGAACAAGAAGAGGAGCTGGTAATTGAGAATTTTCTAAGGATTCTCCACTTGGACTTTGGATCCAGGGCCAGGGATAGGATATTACGGAAATTTTGTGCTTTGGCACGGCGAAAAGTAGATTGAGCGAGATTTCGAAGGTGCTTGAACATGAAATAATCCTCAGGTGTCCGAGTGCGCCTGAAACGCCTTCTGGCCGCATCTCTTCTCTTCATAATTTCTTTAGTTGCTGGGATAATCCAAGGAGCTGAGGGAGGCCGGAATATGGATGTTTCAAGAGGAGCTAAGTGGTTGAGGAGTGAAAGGAGATTTGATGAGAGGCATTCCACCATCTCATCAACGGAATAGGAAGAAAAGATAGGTTCAATTGAATGTGAGAGGTTATCAAGTAGAGGGTTTATACTTTTCGGAGATAATGAGTCGAGATTTCACCAGGAGATTTGCTTAGGGATGGGGGGTGAGTATGTTGTACGATATTTGAATGAGGTTATGGGAGGAGATAAACGGTACAGGATATGGGTAGATTTTTAGAAGGATCTATAATAAATAGGTCTAGAAGAGTGTCAGAGAACTGGGTATGATAGGTTGGTTGGAATAGTACAATAAATAAATCAAAGGAATAAATTAGGTCAATTAGGTATGTCTTATCAGAGCAATTGGTAAGTAGATTAGCATTGAGGTTTCCTGTTATTATATTGAGGAATATGGGTGAGAAGGGACATTTCAAAGGTAGGATCATATTTGACTTGAGGAGGGCGGTAGGCTACAACGTAAAGAAGAGAGGAAGATTCAAAGGTGATTTCGGTGAATAGGTATTATATGTGAGGAGTTTCGGAAGAGGGTGATTTTTGAAGGATTTTAACTCTCATGCTATCATGAACGTATAGACTAACGCCTCCTCCATCTTGGTTCACACGGTCATGACGGACGAAAGTATAATTAGGAATATTTACAGAGGAAGAGGGAACACTAGGTTTGAGCCAGGTTTCCGAGATGGCAATAATATGGTAGAAATTATGTATAAAATGGAAAAGGAATTCATCATAATGTGCTAGGAGGGATTGAGAGTAAACATGGCAGGTTAAAAGAATGTTATTCATAGGAAGCGAAAGAAGAATAGTTTTTGTGGAAGGGTTTACTGGGTTTGGATACTGATTTAGGAAGCTAACTAAGGAAAAAGGGACAATTTGATTCATAAATTTGATAGATAGCGAAACAATTGATAGATAAAGACAAATAAAAAACAAATATAAGTATAAATAAAACATATGTTGAATACAAATACAAACAACAATGGTATAAGAAAAGAATATCTTAAGAAACCCAAATTC
Source organism: Euschistus heros (assembly GCA_003667255.2). Classification (NCBI taxonomy): domain Eukaryota; kingdom Metazoa; phylum Arthropoda; class Insecta; order Hemiptera; family Pentatomidae; genus Euschistus; species Euschistus heros. The sequence continues at coordinate 11,550 of RCWM02000496.1, forward strand.
CTTTTGTTTTATAAAAAATGAATAAACAATTATTAAAAATATATATATAAGTTATTGAAAATTAATTATAGCTATTATACGAATTTGAAAATTCAATTAATTAGGTCAGTTATATTTAACAGTTTGTGATATTAAGTTTCGAATTAAAAAATAAATAATAAAAAAATTATCTGGAGTCGGTAAAAATAGTTGAAGCTTTGCAGTGGGCAGAGATTTGTGCTTAGTAACAAAAGCAAGGATCATATTTTATTCAGGGGCTTTTTGGCAGGACCCGAAACTTCGCGGGGATCCTTCACTTACTCTTTTAACAATTCAGTGTCCATTTGTCAAGAGTGGTTAGTCACTGTTGGTTAGCTTTTTTATAAAAGATCACCATTTATCATGCCTTCCTTGCCATCTCTGGCTTAGTGAGATATTATCGAAAATCAAATTTGGTTAGCCTTATACCAATAATAATACCAATCTTGGGATTAACAGATCACTAATAAACATTAAATATTGCAACGGAAATTAAAATGATGGTATAGGAATTGTTCTGAGCCAGTGACACTGGAGTAACAAGAATAATCGCCCTAATATGAAAATAAAAAGTGGTGCCGTGACTCAAAAATAAAAATAATTTAAACAAACTTATTTTGTTTAACTGGTTAGCACCTCAATATACTTTTCAATATAGTGCAGAAGTAAAAAGCGCTAAAAGCCACTATAAACACAATTAAAACCTCATTCAGATTTTTGCGTACGTGGATGACCTAGTTAATTATTCTATGTGATAACCGAAGGAAGCACTGCATAAAATGAAAAGAAACGCCAGAAGAATAGAACTACATATAAAAGAATATAAGTCCAAAATAATAGTATTGGAAAGGAATAGCCCTGTTCGCTCACAGCGATTATAATGTATGGAAGTCCACACGTTCGTAAGATTTCAAATTTTACGCGCTAGGATAAATTAACATCTTGATGAAGATGAGGAAATTAAAAGCCCCAACAGAGCCTTCTCTATTTAAAGCACCTTGAAGAGTCGACGTACAAGCCACACGAACAAACTAAGACTTTACAAAACTATAGTACCGGTTGTAAGACCACATATGCCTGTGAAATATTTATTATTTTAAGTCAGTTACCACTAAACTGGATTGTTTTAAATGTAGAGTACTAAGACGTATGTTTGGCTTGATAAAAGATAACGGATTGTGGTGGCTAAGCAAGAAGAACTCTACGATATGTATAGTGATTTTCCATTGACGGACTGAAAGTGGAACAGCTCAAATGGATCCGTCCCCTAGATGGATAAGAGCAAAACATGCAGACAATGATTCTAGGATCGACCGGATGAAGCGGGAACCAAAGAATAGATAGCACGACTCCGAGGACTTGGAACCTTTTCAAACTATCTCTGAGGCGAGCAGCTGATTGGGACGATTAGAGAAAGTACAGCTCCATGCATCTGTCGCGCCGTTAATAAGGATATGGCTAGTGTCAATCCTGAGCCAACATCGCTGAAGATGAAAGTTGAGTATAAATTTATTTTATATATTGATTTTTGGAAGATTTATTTATTGAAAAAAAAATGTGTTTACTTTCTTTTTAAAAAAAAAAACCTTAAATCCTTTATCCCTCGTTCTGAGCGATTTGTAGAACTTCTATTGTTCTTTTTCAATAACAAAGCAATTTTCTCAGAATTTATATATTAAGGAAATACATTTAAAACAATTATTTTATTTTAGTGAATCCTAACAAAATAAACAAGACAAAGAGTCTTTTATTTATTAAGGGATACTGTATGATATGAATTTTTTGTTTCCATTTCCCGTTAGCGAGCAGAACGTATTTTTTCCCCTTTTATCTCCACAATGCGTTCATTCTTTCTTTAATATCTCATATCCTATCTGGGGGTTTTTTCCTGCTTTTTAATATAGGAAAATTACTTACGGTCGGAATTTCCTACATCGCTATAACAACAGAAGTTTCCTGATTAATTTTCTAGTAGAATATAACAATTAAAGTAGGCAAAACCCTTGGATTGTGATCTTTCTTTAAACCGCTCTATATGATAAATTCCAAACCGCGGATAGCAATACATAGAAACATGTAGAATTTATTTTGCATTAATAGGTTGTTGTATAAATCCTTACTCATAGTATGACTTTTTTTCGAGAGACATAGTTTAAAAAATATTGAATACTACTCATCAAAGTAAAGACTATTATTTTCAACTTCTTTTACCCATATTTCTACAAGTAATTGAATTTTATACCGATACCACTCCATTGCTTGAGGAAAAAGACTTATAACAACCAATTTTAACGTCCTCGTAATTATAATATAAATGAATAAATAATTAAACAAAATGCCTTGAATACATACTGAATTTACCAATATTACTTTTAGGATATAAAGGGAAAACAGCGGAGATAAATGAATGTATGTAAATGTAAAAATATCGGAATTCATACAATCCTATATATTAAATATAATAATACACCTACCTGCTTAAAAAGCGTTAAGTATTACCCATAATACTCCTCGGAATATCAAGAAGAGATCGAAAATCAAATAAGTGAATTAGATCCTCCCAGATATTATGGAAAAAGTGCATCTAAGGAAGGGGACCTGGACGGGACATGTCATCAGGAGGAATGCTTTAACATGGACCAGGCAGCTCATGGATTGGTACCCAAGAGAGCACTCAAGGAAGAGAGGACGTCCACCGACGGAATGGAACAAGGAGATGAAGAAGAGCTACGGAGGGGCAACTTGGAAGATAGTAGCAATGGATAGGAAAGAGTGGAAACGAATGGGACAGGTGCATTATTTAGTGTAGTTACAAGAATAATCGAACTTAAAGCCTCAACTAAAAGTTTATTTTGTTCATCATTGAAAAATATTGAAAGTTTTTGTTTATTTTATTATATTTTATGGACAAATAAAGGTTATTATTATCCTAGGTAATTAGAGTCCTAGGTAAATATAATCAAAATCTTTCTTTAGTTTTTTATCAATAAGTGCTTAATATTTAATATCATTAAACCAATGTTTTGAATTCGTGAAAGGCTATATGTTCTAAACCAAGTGATTGAAATCTTGAAATCTTAGCTTGCTACCCTTAAGTAAAGGTTTCACTTCCCTTCTCCATGATTCTGGCTGAATCAGGTCTTTACAAGTTATTAGCAAGTCATTGTAATTATTTCACCGTGCATTTCTTTATTGTATATATTCTTTACAGTTGTAAATATCAATAAAGTAAAACAGGAAAGAAATTATTGACATATATCGTCCCAAAGACAGATTTACATATTAAAAGAGCATAGAAATCATATTCAAGTACTACTAATTTTAATATTTATTTCGAATATTAATAAATTCGAAGTATAGAGGGAAGGAGGGAGCTATGAAAATGGTGATGGCGCTGATAATAGTCCGCTTGAAAACAGAACTAACAGAACAGAACATAATTAAAAATTGCTACAGTTGTATACCACCCTCTTCCAGGATGTATGGTGTAAGTGATAACCGTTGAGAAAGGGATGCGAGCGGTTGAGAAGGAAGAGCAATATTTCGGATATAATTGACCACAATGTTTTGAACTACAGGTAGCACGCAAAAAGAAGCATTCGAATCATTTAATGAATTGATAGCCCATCCTTCACATACCCCTTACCACAAATGAGTGAAACCACTTTGTATTTCAATTATATTACAGTACTTAATTATTACAGTACATTAAATACAATTTTAAAAATATTTATTTACTTTTATAATAAATAGTGGAAAAACTTTTCAGGAGACAAAAACTAAACAAAATACACTTTGATGAACGGATTCTTTTTCTTTGAAACTTCTCAGTTTATGCTTTCTTTATTAATGGTCATAGAATTACGTTGAATCAGGAAACGTGAGGTTATTATTGTTAACCATGCATTAATCAGTTAATAATGTTAACAATGTGAGCATTAACATTTTTATGAATTTTTTAATTAACATTAAATAAATAAAAATGTACAGCTAATAAAATAAAAAACCATCTTTAGAACAGCTAAATGTGCAAGACAAAGAGAAATAATAACATTGGGATATAGCTCAGGTATGATTGACGCCCTATAAAATCGGTTTTCTGTCAGCGAATAAAAAGGGCTATACATTCCCTTTAATAAGGAGAGTTGGGTAAGATAACTGTTATACAACCTTGTTGTGCAACATTCTCTCGAAAACACGAGTTCTTCCACAATAGACAACACTGTAGTTGACATTTTAAGTTACAATGCAATATGTTATAATAGAATTTTGCTGCATTATAAGTTAAAAAGTGCATTATATTATTAAAAAGTAATATATTTCTTACATTTTTTTTTTTCGAAAAAATAAGTCAGAATAGAGGTTTGGGATAAGGTGATGTTCTATCATCTTTGTTATTTAGGCTAGCACTAGAGAAGGCAATAAGGAATTCCGATGTGCAAAGGAATGGCACGATTTCCACTATGTCAGTCCAATTCTTGCCCACGCAAATGATAAAGATATAACCCAATCAAGAATGGACTTAAAACGTGTCTTCCTAAAAATAGAGGGAGCAGGACAAATAATGGTTTTACGAATAAACCAGGCAAAGAATCAATTCATTTTTGCTGACCTTCAGTTGCGAGCAATACTCCGAGTTAAATGAATTTTCCATACTTACGAGCTAACCTTTGGTATAAATAGTTTGGTGTATCTGCGGAGCCAGGGTGTGCAGATGGTTTTTGCACCCCAGATGTGCAAAATCACTAAATCAAACTCGTTTCATTTTGCTGTTGTGAACATAAAACAAATCAATTTTCTGTGATTGGATACATTTATTTATGTAGATCACTAATATGAAAAGTAATGAACTACGCATTAGAGATTTTGCAGATCGCTGAATTCCAAAATTTTAGGAGATTATGTTTGGCCCTGTAAAGATCAGTAAAGTTTAAGGCACAAAAAACTATCCCATATTCAACATACGAATCTTGACAATACGTATATATACGAGTATGTTTCCGCAATTTAAAAAAAAAAAAAAAAAGTGTCAGCCGTAAGTGGGACCATTGGTAAAAGTGAAGCTGGAACGAAATTGAAGTGATTTTGTGTTTTATATTGAAATGTTATACAAATAAAAAAAATTAAACGATTTTTCATTGATTTGTCCAGAATGATACTGATAAACCTTAGCCATTGTATTTGTTTATTTTTTATTTTTTTAAGATACAAATCATTTTACCATTCAACTATTTTAGTTTTAGCAAAGCGACACCTTACACCAAGTTCTCCAAATTATTTTTTACCAGAAATCCATGGAAAGTCGCTCAGTGGTAAATACGGCCAATCTAGGTGGACATTGCTCATAACTTTTAAAGAAACAGTCGAAATCACTTGAAAGTTTCTGACTGTTTTTTTTTTTTTATTTTTGCATAAACACAATAAACTATAATAAAATAAAATAAAAAAAATAACTATAACAAAATTTTGAACAAAAAAAGAGACAAAATTGTTTATTAAGAACTTAAATATTAAATTTAACGCAGATCACAGTTTTTATAAGTACAAGAACAATAAATTTTCCACAAATTGGAAATTTGGCACAGGCACAAGGGAAATATAATAGTGAGCTGAATCGGTCGGGTTCCTGTAGCTTGCTCTTCTTGGTTCTTGTCTTTGCCATCATCTTTAGCATCTAATTGTAGTTGTCCATCTTCCACATAATATCGCTGATTATAGTTTAAATGACCGGAACTACCATCGCAGCCCTATTGGCAAAGGAATGCTCAATCGGTTCAAAAAAACATTGCTCTTCAGAAGGTTTTCCGCATTCAAAGACAACCTGGTATGGTCTAGAAGGGCCAGTGCCTCGGTATCTACTAAATTTACCTTTAACCAATCCGACATTGAGGCACTTCCACTGGATATCACTGCCACAGGATAGTCACTGACTCCCGACTGACACTTGACTGACCGATCACTCTCTGATCACTGACGCATGAATACTGACCCCGCAGGCGGGGGAATGGCCAATCTAAACCCTCACCGAACAGTTCAGACTGTTCGAGTCCAGTGCGGTTCTAGCCTCTCTCAGGCCTACCTGGACGACCCTTTTGTTGCCTGGGTGGTCCTCAATCCCAGTTACTCCCTTTAACCGTAACTCTATATTGCCAATGTTACCCAAAATTTAGCCAGCCGACTAGATGGCTCATGACTGGTCATCCAAAGTCACTGTCAGCCAATCTCTAATTTAAAGCCAACGGAAGATAGATAGATAATAAAATAGAGAAAGTCGATGATAAGAATTAGTTGATCTTTGGAAATTTGGTTGCTAAAAATAATCTTGGCGACGGAATAGCAGATAACCCTGCTAGCTCGACAATAGTTCACAGAAATACTAGTGAATAGGAGCATGTCAAACAATGTAAGATACAAAAAAGAATCTATAAACCTAACGAATATGTAAGGTATCTTAAATTAAAGCCCTTCATATGTTTGTATAAATGAATAATAATGAAAATTCGGCCAGAGTGGCAGAGTGTTTTAGGTGTATAAGCACATTAGCATTTTTGCAACTGCACATTTATTTCGTGGTAGACTGTGTTCATCTGATTGCGCAATGGATCTTGAATTTCTTCCCATTCTAGGAAGAAGACGCTGTTAATCAGTGAAATAACTTATATTCATGCCGTAGTGGGAGCACATTCAGCCTCATAACATTAAAAAAAAAAAAAAAAAAAAAAAAAAGAAAGAAAGAAAAAAAAAAGTGTAGTATAGAGATGAATATGGATTGGCTGGGTGATAGGTGATTGAGGTTGGAGTCATAAAATTGTTACAGCTGCAGTAAAACATTAATTACGTTCGTTTCCTTAGTGTGTATCGATCCTAGGCTATCTTACCGGCCTAACCAAAGTACTCAAAGCTGCTTTAATTAGTACAAGACACCGGGTGTATTGAAGATAATGTTATTTTTTTTTTAAATAACATTATTAAAAATTAAATAACATTAAAGTTTAAAAATTACATGTAGTTTTGAAATATTCAAATTTACATAACATTATACTTAAGCTTTCAGTAGTGGCACTCATATTTTGCAACCAGTGGTGGCGGGGGGAGCAAAGTGATACCTGTAGTTTCTATGTACAATTCTATGTTTTTTCGTATTTGAAATTATGGCATTTTTTTTCTCCAAGTTTCTCCACCTTCTTGGCATGGTTTTAAAGAATAGCATCTACAGAATATGTAACATTTGAAGTCTAACTCTTCCAGACCTATAGAGCTAAGCTATTCATTGTTTGTTAGAATAATTAATTAAATTAATGAACTCCTTAAAAGTGCTGTATGTGCTATGGCCATGGCACCCTCTGGCGAAAAAGAAAAATCGCCTGAAATCAAACAGTACGTCACGAAGCAGTTAATTTTAGATAGCATTACTGACAAGGACAATAAGGAATTGCTAATAAACAAAGTGGACATATTTTTTTATTCATATCCGTTCATGATGCGTCCAAAGTCGATGGACCCATCAAAAATTCTTATTATAAAAAACAATAAATAGCTAAGCTCTATCGGTCTGGATGGGTTATATTTCAAATTCAAATTTGGGTTACATATTCTGTATATGTTATTCCTTAAAACCATACCACCTAGAAGGTGGAGAAACTTGCAGAAAAAAAATGCCATAATTTCAAATACGAAAATCCGTTAACTTGCTAAATATGTTTACTTACCTCATCTTAGTGCACCTCGAAGGATAAAATTTTATATGTGTATCACTCACCATGAAGTGATAATAGATGGACCGTTGATTTATTATATGTACCACACAATATAAATGGTTGGGCAAAACTGAAGTGTTCTGGCACTTGGTACAGATTTCAGAACTACCTGTTGTTTTGGAACAGGTAGTTCCAACCCCAGTTGGGCTTCAGTGATCAGTGAGTGATCGGTCAGTCAAGTGTCAGTCAGGAGTCAGTGACTATCCTGTGGCAGTTTCTCAATGGCAGTGATAAATCTGTGTCAGTGAAAGTGGTGAAAGTCTCTGTGTGTTTCAGTGTTGTATAAAGATTTAGAGAATCTTAGAGAACGTGTAATTGTAAAACCTAGCATTAAGTTGTTTAGGATAAGTATCACCTTATTATATAATATAGAAATTTGAGTAGTTACATATAAGTTAAGAGCTAAGTGATAATTGTTATTGTAAGTTATCCTAGATTAAGAATTCAGTTGTATTTATTAGTTTGTCAATAAATAAGTGTCTAATAGTTACGTGTAGTTTGATTAGTCATAGCCTGAGTGGCATGTAACCATAGCTTAATAGCTGTATGTACACGTAGTTACAGGTTTTTGCTTATTATATATTTTTTCTCATGTTCTCTTTTTTTTTTTTTTTTTTCAAACTGGCCAGTGTGTATCACAATGTCTTTTGTTGTTTTTTTTAATTAAAGTAAATGTCAGAAATTTAATTTACTTAGCCTTACTTAATTTTGATATTCATTCATGCCAAAAATAATATCGTGTTTATGAATAACACAAAAATATCTTGAATGTAATTATAAATAAGCACGTACAGTTTTCTAACCTTTATGTTACATTTCAATTGGTAATTAATATTTGTTAATTATAAAAAAAAACACAAGTTCCTATTCCTGGAATAAATAAAAAACTGTCAAGTTGTATCTAAAACCAAATTATAATCAATAAAGGCCATGTTTTTATTTCAACCAACCTATTTTTAAGCGTAGAAACATAAATGAAAAAAATGGCTGACTACTCTGCGCACAAAAACAGCCGATTAGTCGGCATTACCAACTAGTCGGCGAATAGGAGCCCATCTATACTTTTAATGAAAAAGTACGCCGATATTTTTATGATTGCTATTTTCCAATATTGCATCTAGGTTGGTTTTTCAGTGTCCAAATATTTTAACTAATATGAAGGGTATTCAAAGATTGAGACAAAAATGTTTCATCTGAGTAAGACCAGCTAAATAATTAATAATAACACACACACTTATACATATATATAGAATGTGCGCGCGGAGGTGAGTGACACAATCATAAATTACGTACATGACATGTGTCAAAGAATTCCTTGGCATAAATGAAATCCTTGTGCACAAGCTTAACCAACAGGTGACAGCCGGATGTTTCGTCTAACTGAATTAGTTCTTTATTCTCCTTCAAACTATGGCTTCGGTAGTATTAATGTCGATTGTCAGTGGCAAAACAAGAACATGAATCCCAATGATCGGATATTAAAATAACAAAAACATCAATGTTTGGTTTTACTGAAAAATTTTAAATTAAGACCTATATTTATTATGAATTTTATTGTTTATTTACTACTAATATTGTATCGTCATATAATTCTTCTCAGAAATTGAGATATCTACTGTTTAAATCATGTATTTTATTGAAAAATTTAAAATCTGGCAATTTATAGAATTACATTTATGAAACAACAAAAATTAGTTAACATATTGGAAATTGTGGATGTTCCGACACAGAACTCATCCACCAATTTTTTCACAGGTTCACGTTTCCTAAGACGTTCTGCAGTGAACAGTTTTTTCGGACACAGTTTATACAACACGTTTTCTTTTAGGTGCCACAACACTTTAAGTTTAAAAAGAGACCACTCGCGACGGCAATAGGGTCCAGACTGGGCAAAACCCGTGTAGGATGTGCAAATCTAGAAATTTACGAAGTACGTTTACCCAGAACTTGACTTATGAGGTGTCCGCTGAGGCGCAGTTTGCTGCCTGGTCTATTAAGTTTTATCTCTTTTACTGTGTCATAAAAACTAATAAGACGCGGGACCTATCGTATTTTACGTTAACTCTGAACCACAGGCTACAATTCCTATATATAAAATTTAAAAAAAAAAAATTATCTGAACTATTATTTGTTTAAGATATATATATATATATATATATATATATATATATATATATCAATATCTTCTAGTTCAAAAAGTCATGAATTAGATTTTTTCCAGATTTTTATTACTATTTTTTTATATGATACTATTTTAAATTAATTTACTTTACATTTATTTTCTATTCTACTTATTATACTTTTTCAGGTATTGCATTGTCATTTAAATGACATTTCGTTTAATTATTGGTTGTAATTTAATGTTAATAATTATTAATTATTATAACTGATATTATTGCATCAGTTCATAAGTGTGTTTATATATTTTTATTGGGTGATTCTTTTGTTCTGTAAACTAGACAATAACTAAATACTACTGTGGCATTTATGTCAATTCTTTATTAATGATATATGATGCCAGATAATGCTTTTGAACGAATAATATAATATTTTTTAAGCTTATTACTAAAGAAAATTACATATCGATTAAGAACTTATCATGAAACTCAAACATTTACTTACAGCAAAAAAATAAGAAAAATGTGTAAAATAATCTAGAATGAATTATATAATTATCATTGTATTACTTATTTTTTGGAAATATATATATATATATATATATATATATATATATATATATATATATATTTATATATATATATATATATATTCCAAAAAATAAGTAATACAATGATAATTATATAATTCATTCTAGATTATTTTACACATTTTTCTTATTTTTTTGCTGTAAGTAAATGTTTGTAAATATGTATGTAAATATGTATGTATGTATGTATATATTTAACCTAAATCTGCAATAGAATTGACTAAAATGCATATTAAAACATATAAGGGTGGCTAAGATGTTTGTTGAGGAAGATATATGGTTTATGGAAAAATCATCAGAATATGGGGGATATTTAGTTTTTTTGTGACATAATAAAAAATATTAAGGATTTAATGAAGAATTTTATATTAGAAGATCGAAAAATTTGATGGTTTTCTATAAGGTATAGCATGAAAATATGACTAAATAAATTGAAAAAAAAAAAAAATATTTATAAATCTTTGTTACCTGTATGTTTTATTTCCAAACTATAGAAGCAACTAGGCTCACTGACACTATTAATCTTAGTACAACACAGTTTGGCTTGGTTATTATAGTAGAAAATGGTATACATTAAACTACTAAGGAAATATTCTGTTGATATCACGCCATAAAACTTTATCATAAATTAAGAAAAATTAATAATATAATTTATTTACTAATTATTTATAATTCAACAATTTGAGAAAAAAAAATAATATAGCTAGGACTGATTTAAAACACCCTAATAATCAATTATTATTCTTGGTCTACGGTTCCTGATCAAACAACAAAAAAAAACTCTTGCTTTTTTGTCTCTAAAACAGTGTATTAAGAAAAAAAGAAATTATAAAATTAATTCTTTTTTTTTAAATCTAAAAATTTTGTATATACAATGTAAAATGAATGCTATATGCTTTCAGACAAGTAATTATTACTAAGAACATTTAGGAAATTTATAAAAAATATCTCTTTGTTCCGGTTATTTAAAGTTGGAAAATTAAGTATTTGCCTGGCTTCTTCCCTTTGCACTCCTTCGTATGAGATCTATTTTACAGACAGTAAGAAACAATGAGAAATATTTCTAAGTTCTTTCTATGTGGTATTCTTACACTCTAAAAAATGCACCTTTACATTGTAAGTCTAATGTTACTACTAAAGCAATCTATAAATCTAATAAGTGATACCTATTTTTGTTTCCATATATTTCAAATATTTGCAATCCGAGATCTGAAGAAAAGTAAATATTTTAAATACAGTTATAAGAATATTCATATTTTTTTTTCTGTAATTAATCATGGCTTTTGGCCTTTGAAGTTATTCAAGCCGCAGCTACCACGATAATTGTGCCCTTAACGGAATGAGCAATAGCTAAGAAATGGCTGGAATTCTTCGAGCGTTTGGAGTCAGGATGGAATTCCACTTGTAGGTCGCCAATGGAGGACAATTTAATAATGCCCGATGAGTGGTTCGCCACCTCTGCCAGACTTGACCTCAAAGCTTGATGAAATTGTGAATATTCGGCCAGGAAAGCAAAAGAGAGCTAGCCTTCAATATGTGATTTAATAAAAAAATATTCGACTGACCTTACCCTTAATGTCATTTAACTTGAAAATGGTAAGAAAAAAAAATCACAGATACCATACTATGTTTAAAAACCCAAATTTGATCCTTTTAGAGAATTAAGTACAAATTAGATTTTTTTTTTTTAAGATTTTCTAATAACTAACTGTTGTTTTAATTTCAATTAATGTTTGTAAATCTTTTTCCTAGGGTAAACATTTCTATGTGTATTATTTTAATTCACATTCCATCAGATATCACGCCTGTGTGTCGATCTGTCCATTCCTTGAATGACTGATCTTATGACTCCTAAACCTCCTATATCAGAACTGCTTCATTCAAAAAATCCTTTTTCTTTTTGTTTGCATAGAGATCATGAAAAACATTATTTTTCATCACTTGTATTTTAAATTTTAATTGTCATCAATTAATTTAATCTGACATGTTTTAAATAACGTTAGATATATATAAGCCTTATGTATGATAATGCTAAAGAAACCCAACTTGCTAAGTTACAACCCCAGGCTCAGTACAGACATAGTTTTAGGATTAGTGGATCCCACAACAATCTTCACTTCCACGGAGATAGCTAAAATGTTGGCTGACAAGTATGAATATACATGTTACCAGGAAATAAAGGCAATGTTAAAAGCCTGTATATGTTTGTTATTTTTCGGTCGAAAAACTACTGAGTTCGTGCTTACTATACAAAAATTAAAACTTAGGATGTATAAGACTATTATACTACCAACAGTTGAATGCGGATACGAAACCTGTCCGCTTACGTTAAGGGAGGGACACCGGCTTAAAGTTTCGGAAAATAAAGAACTGCGTAGAATAGTTGGCCCGAAAAAGGATGAAGAAACAGAAGAATTTAGTAGGCTCCGCAATGCGGATCTGCGCGAGTTATATCCGGTAAATATAGTTCATGTAATAGCAGCGCAACGGTTTAAATAGGCATGTAAAGTCGCTGAATTTATTAATGACATAATATCGAAAAAAAGTAATCAATTTTGAGCCGTCCGGTATACGACAGAGGGATAGACCGAGATGTAGATGGGAGGATTGCGTGAGTGCCGATCTTGGGGATTTGGGTCTTGAGAAAGTGGGTTTGAAGGCGTGTGGTTGGTAGTGTCGGCATCGTACTTTGGGTTCGCTTAGCCTTTTATTCATTTATTATAATTGTTATAATTCGGCATTAAATGTTTATTAATTCAATATGTGTTTTTTCACAGCCCCTTTTTCATCTTTTTTTAATATTATATAAAGGAATTAATATCATTTTTTTTTTAATATAATCTTATATAAAGGAGAGTGACCAAGGATATCCTTCGGCCGACAAAAATCGCCAGATCCTGGCAGATCAAAAGTATCCTTCAATGGCTTTTGGCACATTAAATACCACTACGTCAATATATATTTGCTTGATATTTACATTACTCACTCATTGAATATAATAAATGTTAATCCCTTAATTCAGCGCTTTACTCCTTTATTCTCAATTCATTAAACTTCAAAAAAGTGTTTCGGGAAGGTTTTTCCTATATTCAGGCTAAAACCTTTTAAAAACATTTCAATCCAACAATCAACCACCCCTATTAGAGAAATAAAACGTTTAAAGGATAACCGGGAAAAGAGAAAACCCTTTTTAAAGCAGAAAAAGATTTAATAAATTTTTCAAAAGGACAGCAATTGTGATCAAAAAGACAACAATGGTGGACTATCCTGCATCCGTACAAAATCGTCAAATCCTGGAAGATTTTCAAAAAGTATCCTTAAGGACGAAAACTAATTTGTCAGGAAGGAAACGCCAAGCATGTCCCTCGGCTGTCAAAAAAAGCCAGACCTTGGCAGATCTGAAACATATTGTATGTGTACTTGAACTCATATAATATAAAACATATAATTTTGTGATCTCATTACATATCTAGTGTTATTTCTGTTACATATACTCAATTATTTTGTGAGCCTTTGTGATCGGATCGAAAAAGTTTTTTATTTTATATTTAATAAAACTATCGACTCCTAATATTGATAAAAGAGGGTTGTACGAAATGTTTTCAACATATAATGATTTTGAAATTAATAAATAAAACTTTAATAATTGCTGGCTCAAAAGATCCGAACTACACACATCCTTTAGAACAAAGAGATACCAAGAAAAGAGGTGGTCCTAAACGGGAAACAGGAAATAAAGGAAAGAGAGCTTAGGTAAACAGAACGCACATAAAGGAAATTGGGGGTCCAAGCAGCCCTGAGAACTAATATTTATAGTACAATATATATATATATATATAAATATATAAAATTTATACAGGTATATAAGAATTTTCATCAGATAAAACTATTATATATATGTCATTCAAATTTATTTTAAAAATATACTATTTTAAATATCCGTAACAAATAATTTGGAATTTACTTCGTTAAAATTATTTTTAATTCTCATTTCATGTGTTTTATCATTTGTAAACCGGTTAAAGGTGAGCTCGCAGACACGGAAACTTCTTAGCATATATGTTTCAATTTTTTTTTTTTAATTAATATTTTCCGTATCCGTGACAAATAAATAGAAATTTACTTCGCAATTTCATTGTTTTATTTTGATAAAATAATTTTATATTCTCAGTTTATCTGATTTATCATTTGTACATTTTCGAGTAATTAGATTTAACTGGTCGTTTTATCTACTACAATAAATGTAGCTCAGTTAATAAAGGTTTCGTGGCGCGACTAATTAGGAGAAAGCTGAATTTTTGCATGGTGTTAGTATACAAAATAAATATTATAAAAACACAAATTCCCGACCCCCACCCCATCAGCAACATTACAAGTACGGAACTCTGGTTATATGCCGATAGCTCGAAACCTAATTATGCTATCGGAGTGTTCTTTTTTTTTAATTTTCCTCCTAATAATAATACAAACAAATTATGTTATATACACTTTTTATATAGATAACTTAGTTTCGCCGTAATACTTAATCATATACAGAAAACGAATTATAGATTTTTATCATTACGTTTTGGGAAGAAAAGTGTTAAACAAAACTTATAGGTAGTATAATAAGCTTTAAAATAATGTGTCTCATAAGGCATAACATTAAAACGATGGCTTCATAGAGAGCGTTAAAAGAGTAGTGGATACCAGTGAGCCGGTCCTAGCAGGGCCGTGCTGCGGTGCACAAACGCATATACTGCTGTTCATGATCATGAATAGTCATTTAGTTGAAATGCAGCAACAATGTAATAACGTTTATTTTTAGGTTATTACTTCCAAAGTGCATTTTTTTTTTTTTTTGCTATAATAGTCTATAATTTACTTGTATCACCGATAGAGTACAAAATTTAGCAACGAAGATTCAACTCCAAAAATCTAAAGATCTGACTGCTGGATATCGTTCACCACCCTTAACTCTAAATGTGATAAAAAGTCTTCCTCAAAAAATCTTCGGGTTTAGGGGAGAGAGGGGGCGAAATTCCAAATGTTGTTGGCTGTCTGATCTCGGAACTCGGGAAAAAACCTTACTTTTAGCACATATATACATAAAAAAGCAAAGCAAATTTGCAAAAAAATGTCATTTTATTCCTCTCTTTCCCATACCATAATTTTAGAGCTATGGAGAGGGAAAAATAGAAGATTTTTTACTTGAGGTAAGTCGCAGTTCTCCGGAATAACACATTAGTCGCTACTCATTTGGCTATTATATCAGTTTTAGGTCGAGTATGCCTAAAGCATACTCGTTCTGATTGTTAAACATTTTATTAAAATCTAATCAGATGATGGATGTGAGAGCATCGCTTTTAAACACCTCCAAAACTTTTTGTTGCTCATAGATTTTATTCATGCATCACTCAATGTTATTTTCTTAAAAGTATTTTAAGCTTGTCATATTAAAAAAGGGGGGGGGGGAGAACTGTTCATTTGATTTATTTCTTTTTCAAGATGAGCCTTCTTACTAAACAATCTGTTAAATCAAAAATTTAATACTACAACTAAAAAACATTTAATTAAGAAAAAATAAGTAAATAAAGTAGTATCTGGGCAATCTGTCCTATTTAATTTAGCCAGATCGAACTGTGATTGAAGGCTAGTTCCAGCCTTTGGAATCGGGACCTGACAGACAAAGTGCGCCTTAAACCACACCCTAATCCACTTAGCAGGATTGGAAAATGTACTCTACTCCTGCCTCTGTCTGGAAAATAGGTACACAACAAACCCAGGGACCTGGTCTGAATCTGTGTATCTTCCAGAATAACAGTGTGCACATAACACAGTGTACAAAGAACAGGTTACCACTTGTATTATATTTTCAACATAATTATGTCCATAACGCTAAGGCTGAAGTAAAATAAAAAACTGAAGAATTTATAAAAGTGACAAAATGTTCCGCTTAATATGTCGTTACTAAAAATACTACAGGCAAACGTTTAAATGCCTGCGTGAAAATAGAGTCTATAAACTGTCGTTCAAATAATTATTCAAAGCAAAAATAATGGTTAAAAGTTGTATTGTTAACATGTATTACATTCTCACATTAGGGGATAGGAAATAAGAAAATATCAATGTGTAAAACACCGTATCTCTTTTTAAACTGACGTTAACTTCTGTTACATATTATTATATTTTGAGAAGACGAAAAAAAACATAAAAACACTAAGCAACTCAATCAAACTTAAAACGATAGAAATGGAGGTTTGTAGGTAAAAAGATACGAAAGAATTAAAGATAAATGTCAAAATCAAAGTGAAACATTGGAATTAATCTGCAAGATGGGGGTTTGAAGGATTTGGTGAAGCAGTGGTTCAATGCCGTTACCTAAATAAACTTAAACAATAAAATAAACAGGAATATCATTTTACCATGATCGACGTATTTAAAATAGCATTTCATAAAAAATAAAAATAAATAATAATAATAATAAATAAATGAATAATAATAATAAAAAAAAATAAAAAAATCCACAATCCCCATACCTACTTGGAACTTTTACGATTTAGTATGCCTTTTTACTAATTTATTTTCTATGCTATCTAAAATATTTTTTTAGTTCCTGCGGTGTTATATATAAATTACCCTATCTCGCGTAGCATAGATTTTCCAGTCTAATCATCACACGGGAGATTGGCATTTGGTAAATCATGCTAATAAAGGCAAACACTTACAAAATCAAATAGAGATATCTTAGCAACGTAATTGGAATATTTAAAATAGCAGTTTATAAAAAAAAAAAAAATCATATATATTTTAGATAAGTTACAGATTATTTAGTGAAACCCAAAGCTCAACTACGTATGCTCAAGTAGTTGGGATTACTAATGATTACTCGTTGTCATAAACTTTTTTTTTTTTAATTTATATGAATCCAAGAGCTTAGGATTTGTCCTAGTTGCATTTAAGATTAAATGTACTTGGCTTTTCTTGATCAGTCAAAGCGTATACGATCTCTAAGAGTAAGTAATATTAACAGTAATTTTTAAATCCATATTTTTATTCCAAATTATCATGTTTCCAATGTTATATATTTTCAAGATAACCAACTATCTTTACCACCAACACCAAAGACCCTGAACAAAGACCGAGATCGATACCCCTTCTCGATAAATCTTTTTAATTGAAGAATTCTCTGAGAAACTTAAATAATTGGCAATATCGAAACCACTTATAGTGAACTTTGAAGAAAACTGTTTTTTAAGTTGTGTCCTGGCGAAGGGGGATGTTCCACCAGCCCCCATTTCCTGGCCATCGACTTCCAATAAAGCTACTTCCCCCTTCCCTCCTTCATCAAGTCGTGTCCTCTTTCCTGGACTTTCTGTCAATTAGGAAGCCATGGAACCGATAGTTATAGAATATTTCTCACTAAAATTATGTTTTCTTAAATTTATTTTTACCATAATTGTTTCGAAATGTAAAAAAAAAAAAAATTTTAAAAAAAAAATCATAAATGACCTAAATTTGAATTCCTGTAGTTTCTATTCCTAACAATCTAAAATCTGAAATCTCCAATACGCCTTATATATAATTACAAAAATCTGAATTGGTATCAATGCCCGTTATGTTTTTATGCCCCGTGCCAGATTTTATCCTTCCACAATAAACTCTATACTCACTCAAACGCAGTTTTTTTCGGACCTTTAAAAATAATTCCCTGATATTATTTCAAGATTATATCCTGAAGAGATTCTTTTTTGCAATAAACTTGTAACTTTAAAACAAATAATATTTATAATACGAAATTATTTCCATGCTCGCCTCCCAAGAAGAATGTGATTAGACAAATATTCAACAAGGGTAATAATGCAACCTTATATCGCAAGAAGCCTTACTTTTACCTGTCGAGCCTGACAATTTTTTTAGATTAATTGAAGGGATTGGAGTGGCACTTTAATTCGTACCGGATGGTAGCCCTAAGGTTGATAGCCTTGATCATGGCCCTGGAAGGGCAAGAGACTGACGATATTTCTCGGCAACAAGGTAGTAACCCTCAGTCATAGCTCTCGTCGCTAAAATGAGGTTACGGGAAACGCCTAAATAAAAGGTAAAATACTAAATTTTTGTCATCACAATTGACCAGAAATGTTTAGAAAACATCGCGTAGGTTGGGGCAACCTTAAATATCGGCCAGAAAATAACCTGATCCAGGAAAATTTCCACCAAGTGAGGTAATCATAACAACGTCATAAACATTTTGTGATCAAAGTGAATGGTTTCCAGACGTGTATATGTCATATGGGGAATTGCTTGTTTTATGATTGCCCAAAAGTATTCACCATCCCCTCCGCATTGTTTGCAAGGATATGGGAAATAGCAGCGTAACCCGTGCAGTTTACTACGTTGTTGCTAGAATTGGTGCAAACAACAAGAATGCTTTGAATAATTTGTATTCAGCAGAAATAATTTTATTGATTTCATCTTATTCAATTTTAATTTATAACCATAAAATTATATGACAACGTGGCAAACCTCATTTCGGCCACTCAACGTTGTATATTCGAATTTTTATTATTGCTGAACCTTCCTAAAACTATGAAAATGATGCAGTTAAAATTTAGTACAGATGGTATCAACAGTTTTACAATTGTAATGTCTATTGCGAAATAGTGCTTAGCCACAAATCGGTCTATTTGCAAACTTCACTGGGATCCGCGTGTCAACCGACATATTTAAATCTATTTGAGTAATTTAATTATATATATGCAAAATGAAGGAAGAATCCAATGCACCCGCAGAAACACTACATAATGGGAAATTATAGATTTGAGTGCGTTAAAAGTTTTAAATACCTAGGATCGATGATCAACGACTCAGATGAAGAAGAAGAAATAAAATGCCGAATAATGGCAGCTAATCGATCCTAATTCAGTCTATCTAAACTATTTAGAAGTAGACTGCTCAGTCGCACAACCAAACTCAGATTTTATAAAACACTCGTCCGACCCGTCCTGACATACGCATCTGAAACCTGGACATTGCGTAAAGTATCAGCTGAACGTATTGACAGGTTCGAAAGGAAGATATTGAGACACATCTATGGACCTGTAGAGGAGGATGGTTTGTTTCGACTCAGAAAAAACAAAGAGCTGTACTGAATGTTTCCCAATATGTGAGAATACAGCGAATTAAATGGCTAGGTCACATAATCAGAATGGGCGAGGAGAGGACAGTCAGAAGACTGTATTACGGAAGCCCTGATGGAGTAAGGCCTCGTGGAAGACCGAAGGGAAGATGGAAGGACAGCGTCTCCGAGGATCTGAAGAAAGCAGGAATATTCATCAGACGTGCCACTGACAGGGAAGACTGGGGAAGAGCCGTTGAGCTGGCCAAGGACCGCTTCATGCGTCTGTTGCGCCGAGAATGAATGAATGAATGAATGAATATGCAAATTTTATTATTAAATTAAATAACACCATACCATGTCTTTGTAACATCTCATGTTGAATGACTCGCCACCTATCGGTCAATTTTCAAACTTCACTGTTATCCACATACTATCGCTTTTTTAATAACAAATTAATTGAAGATCATTAGATTTTATTATTGCTGAAGCTTCCTGGATCTATGAAGATGATGTATTTAAAATTTGGTACAGATTTGTTTAGTTTTCAAGGTTAGGGATTAAAAACAAAAAATGGCTAATCCTTTTATATAATAAAATAGATGAATTGAAGAGCTGTTTTGAATTCTCTGTAAGTTTTTAGAAGCGATGCCGTTAGAAGTGACAAATAATTCAGCAATGTTAACTTAAATAACGATAACAATGGTACAATTTTTATTACGGCACTAAAAGTTACTTGTATACTGAATTATTTAATATCCAAGATACATATCATCCATGATACTGCCATAGGTAGATAGAAGAGTCGATACTTGGCACATTTATGGTGAGACATGACCCGAGGCACTTGAAGCGAGAACATAGATAGCAGTGGACTATTGATAACCACCCCCGCACTATCTTAGCTCCATACCGGCACTAAAATAACACTAAACCCAGCAATACATGTATAAGCTAGGTGTTCCTTGGGGCCTCTGTGTCACTTAGTAAGGCTACCCTGATCTATTACGCAGGCTGTGGCAACAGTGGGTGGCGTTATCAGTATCCTCTAATATAGATGCATATACATTTGGAGTTTCTAGTACACTTTAGTAGTTTTCAGTAGATAAAATAAAAACTTTAAAGTAATTTCTTTCCATCCTTTAAAAACGATTATATTTTATTTTTTATGTGTAACATTCTCTGTATATAGTTAGTATAATATGCTATAATGTATATGATTAATGAATTTACAGTACAAGGAACGCTTCAGGAAAGGACACTCTAATCTAGACCAAATATTATGCTTGAAAATGGTTATAAAATATTTCATCGTTCAGTCGAAAGACATTCATCACCTTTGTTGATTTTAAAAAATCTTCTGATACCAGGAAATCAAGGTATTACAAAGTATTCCTCATACATACTATTATTGATGTTTAAATTGTAATAGTTGGTAGATGTAGCCAATAGTGAAACAGTTGTTACAATATTGACATCTTATGAGTAATTCTCTCGTGACGTGCTTAACCTTCCGTTTGAGACTCACACCAACGGGCGCGCGGCAGCATTTTGGCCGCCTCCGAGTTTGTTCACTTTATATGTATATAAATAGTGTGTTTGTATTACTTATCGCTGTTTTTTTAACAGAGACATTAGGAAGACACCATTGCATTATATACATTTTTTTAATTCTTTATTTATATTTTTTTATGGGAGTAAAATTCTTGAATATTGATATACAGTATTTTGGCTATCTTATGGCATTCTTATTAATGTAATACATATAAAAAATAATTATATATCAAAATGAACAAGGTTCAGTTCAGTACATAAAGTTTTTACTAGTTTTGGTGGCATCTTCCGGCTTGCTGTAACGTTCCTTATGTAAGAGAAGAATTTGCAGATTTTTTTTTGTTTGTTTTTTGAGCAAAAAAATATTATAAAACTAAACTATCTGACGACCATTCATAATATTATAGTGAATATGCTATTTAATCGAAAAAATATATTCTTACATTTCGGTTGGATGGCAAGAAAAAAAAACAGTTCACCAAGAGGCACGCGGCAGCAATCTGGCCTAACACTCCTGACCAGACGTGCTCAACTTTGGAACTGACTGACACAGACTGCTTTCGAAGAAGAGGTATTACCGACCCGTTTCCTGTTGCCTAATGTGCTTATATAGGAATACCGGTGGGGCTCGCTGTTCTACGCTGGAATATTGAAAGTATATTAAAGGCTGCCAAATTGCCGCCCGAGCGCCAGCTGGAAGGCTAAAGTCATATCCTGGTAAAAGATCAATATTTCTTATTCATCCTTTGAGTATTTTCTCTTTTGAATGAAGAGCCTTTCACGATGGCGTTAAAGGCTGTGTTTGAGATCTCTGAAAGGATTTATAACTAGCTGGTGTACCAGTGGTCCATTCCCTCTCAATATACCCTCCATGGTACAGACATTACAAAGCTTAAGTAGTTTGGACTTAGAATAGATTTAGTGGTAACAAAAGCTAATCCAGGACCAATCCGATTTAGTGCTATTCGTGTTGCAATACGATTATCAAAGCTTACGTAAGCTCTATCAATAGCCTATTGATTTGGAATTACCATTCAAAGGTTTGATATGTAAGGTAAAATTGGATTTTTAATCATTTTTGAGTACGGATTTTCATTATTTTTATATTCATTAATTAAAATCTTATATCATGGAACTTGCATCACCAACCACACCATGACTTCATCGCAGCCGAGGTCCTCCTCTGCGTCTTGTTCCGTAAATCGCTGTCATTATTTTCTTTTGCAGATCACTCTCAGCTATCCGAGCAACGTGCCAGGCCCATCTCAACCCACCAAATTTCATAAACTGGACTGACCTCGTTTTGGATAAAATAAATAAATGATAATAGAAAATACTCAATACTAGAAAGGGAGACGCGGTCGCTCGGTGAATAGGGCGCTTGACAATAATTTTCCCGGGCCCAAGTTCGAGTGCGAATGAAGTCAGAAATATTATATTCATTTCAGCAGTGGATCGACTTCGAGGCCAGAAGAATTTCCTGTGGCACACTCAATCTCTAAAAAAGTGGGCATCCTTAATTGGGGAAAACCTAGCGGTTGAGCGTAAATGCTGGTTAAATGTCTTACTTTCGCAACCGTTATTCCAGTAATAGAACATACCGAATTACTGAACCCAAGACCCGGGTCTTGTTGATATAATATGCAATCTTCTATTATATGTTTAATGGTCATCGGAGATTGACATTTTTCACAATGTGGTTGGGCCTCTTTTGTGATCAGAAATGCGTGAGTCAGGTTAGAATGTCCTATCCTCAGCCTTGTTGTAACAACTTCTTCTCTTCTGTTACCCCTTATTGCGCTTGTCCACTGCTTCGTACTTTTTTTTATATTTCTCAGCTTGTTCGTCATTGCAGTTTCGAAACACATGATTTCCCACTTAGTTTTTACAATGGCAGAAGTTATCCTTCGGATAGCTTAAAAAAACCGTTAAAACAGCAATCCTTAAGGACGAAAAAGCTAATTCTAATTGTGGATGGAGAGAGTGGCCAAGGATGTCCTTTGGCCTCGAAAAAAAAAAAAACGTCAGATCCTGGCAGATCTGTAAAACAGTGTCCTTAAAAACCATTAAAACAGCAATCCTTAAGGACGAAAAAGCTAATTCTAATTGTGGATGGAGAGAGTGGCCAAGGATGTCCTTCGGCCCCAAAAAAACGTCAGATCCTGGCAGATCTGTAAAACAGTGTCCTTAAAAACCATTAAAACAGCAATCCTTAAGGACGAAAAAGCTAATTCTAATTGTGGATGGAGAGAGTGGCCAAGGATGTCCTTCGGCCTCGAAAAAACGTCAGATAAATCGGTTGTAGTTGTACACATTTTTTTTGTTTGATAATACTATTGAAAATAATACGCATATTGAGCAAACGCTCAAGCATATTCATTTTTTAATATTGGCATCGTGGAATATAGTAAAATAATGCTGGAAATTAATAGGGAAGAATCAAAAGGAAGCAATATGAGTAATCAAACAATTGAATGGGTCCGCCGAAAAACGTTCTAAGTGACAAAAGAAATATTGAGTAATCAGTGAAAGAAAACTACTGAAGTTCTTGTTAGTTTTTTTAAGTTAGATTTTTTTTTCACCTTGTAATTTGTTATATTTTCATGTATAATGGACATAATGGATTACTATATCATACTATATGTACTATTTTTTATATATTTAAAAACCTTTAAAATTGCCACATCGGAAATTTTGTCGCTTAGAACGTTTTTCGGCTGACCCATTCAATTAATATTAAATAACCTATATAATAAGCTATGTAGAAATTTATACGCTCAGTTTTTACTCTCCATTCATTGCTTAAAGTCCTTTAATGTTTTCTGAACACAATCAAAATGATTTTCAATGTTTGGAAAGCAATAAAATGGTGAAGAAAAATATCGTTTAAGGAAAAATAAACTCATACAAGCGTAGTAACGATTTCCAATTCCTCTGCAAACACAATCTGAAATTCATGACCGGAAGGATGCTAATGCGCGGTATTTGGTTTAGAATGGCTCCGCTCAGAGATGATGGTCCTGCCTACAACTCCCCCCCCCAATGAATATGGATAGCCAAGAGCCAGAAAGGCCCCTTCGGTTTAACGGATGGTTGAGGATACCAAGGTTTCAAATCTTACAACCCACGCGCCAACTTGTTGACCGAACAGCACACTTCAGCGTCATGAATTTAAAGACCAATCAATACTACAATGGTTAAAGGAATACCAAATGAATTTGATTTTAGTTATTCAAACATAGGAAATCAATAGATCTATTCAGACTTAATTTAGTTAAAATTCAATTATCTTTGAATATAAAACATCCCTTATTTCATATACGAGGTCTGATAGTAAATTTAACCAGGTTTGAGATGAAAAAATGAAATTTTGGTTTGGATGAGTAGTTTTAGGGTTATGGCGAAGAATGTGGCCAAAAACTTGAATTACACAATAGTAGGTGTTTTTTAGCTTCCTGGTATGTGTAGTTTACGGGATTTGATCAAAATTTCGTATGTGGGATCTAATAGTAAATTAACCCAGCTATTAGATGAATAAAATAAATTATGGATTTAACTAATAGTTCCGGAGTTATACGTGTTTTCGCGGAGAAATGCTTGATGAAGCATTTGAGCGCACCAGTTTTGAAAACGCACCCAATTACGTCATTATCCCATAGCGGCACAGGGATTTGGAGGGACTTTATTTGTTCTTGTTCAGAGGACCATCCCCGACACATTCCCGAAAAAATTGGAACTTTTTAGTTCCTCTGATTTTTTTTATTTTGACTGGACTTGTAGCGGTAGCTACTAAGCATAACAAATATTAGTTTTACTAATTATTTTTTTGCCTTTAACGGACTACTTTTATGTGTTGTGTTGGCAACCAGTTTTGTTTATAATTATTATTAATGTTTTAATTGTAACCTTCTCAGTTTGGTTGTTGTCATTATAAAATAAAGTGTTTTTATTTTGTGTTAAATTCTGAACACGTAGTTTTTGTCGAGAACTTTTGGCTTACCTTAAAACTAATCATTATCGACAGACTAATTATCGTTTGAAAAATAAAGTGTTTTTTTATGCTGTGTTAGGCTTTGAACACATAGATTTTTTGGATACCTGATTCATTTTCAAATTCGAACCAATCAATTTCGACTAAGTATATATTACGAGCTGCCTCACTTTATGACAATAATTATTATGGATGACAATGAATCCTTGTATGAATGGATTGTATGTACAGTGAAAGTTAAAAATAAACAGATATAACAGTACAAGAAATAAAGTTATATATGATAAGAATTAATAAATAAGAGTAATAACTGAAGGTTTTGGTGGAAGAAGGGGTTATGTTTTGTTTTTTGTTTTTTTTAATACAATCTAGTTCATGGAATAAAATATTGATGTGCAGAAGTGTTAAGAAGCAAAATCAGAAAATTCCAAAATAACTAGAAAAAGAGATATGAGGAAGATGTAGGAGCTATGCAACATTTTTCTGCTCAAGGAAAATGTAAACATAAATTACTCCAAATTGTGTTATGTTATATGATCCTTTTATATACCAAACTCCTCAATAATAGAAATGAATATACTAAAATTGAGTAAGATAAAAAAATAAATTTACACAATCATACTGTATTTACCATATTTACTCGCAACCCGGAGAAAGCTCAAACTCAGTTTTACCCCCACTGTGGATAGGCAAGCCAGACTGCTCTCCCAGATGTGTCATTTGTGTGACAGAATGCAGCTAAAACTAAGAGAGAGCACTATCGAACAATCGCATAAGACATTCCGTGTTTAGTTTTGTGTTAGTTTTACTTATCTTTTTAGACCTAATGGACCCTTATATTTCAATAATACTCTGTGTGAGAACAAAAGATTCATTTACTGTTCCTATTTTCGACCAGCAGATTCTAATTAGTGGAACAGTAAAAAAAACGGCGAATAGTTAACAGCAAGGTAGTTCGACCAGTTCGATTCTTACTCTGAACTTTGCGTTTACATTTATCGATACCTTCTTCCTATAACCCGACCGTTGGAAACAGAATTATCGGGATTTCTTCTCAACCCCACCCTAATACTCTCGAATTTTACCGGCATTCTCTTATATCAAACCTTCAATGGAGATATCTTGTTTGATTTTGTCTTTTTCGTTCTTTTATTCATTCTTTGGAATTTGGAAATTTAAGTATTCTATCAAAGGGAACATAGTGAATCTACATAAAAATAGATAATCATTAAATCTGATATAGTAAATGTGTGTGTTTTTTGAATGTGTCATTTAGAAGTCAAGAGATTGATAATTGTTTACTGTGCATTTAAATATATTGCTGGAAATATGGAAATATATGGAACAAAGTTTAAAAAAAAAAAAAAAACTGTGGCTTGCGGAAAAATATCAACCAAACGGAAAAGATAAAATTCGATAATCTTCTTAAAAAAACAACAACGTAGGACATGTTTTTAAACTAAAAAAAAAAACGAGAATCACCCGTTTTAAGAGTGAGATATGTAGACAGTTTATTTGTATTAAAGCATTCCAAAAATGTTTGCAATGATTATATTTTATCTTCTAAATAATTTTGCGATTTTTATCAAATTAAATTTTAGTTATAATTGTGTATAGCTTGTCGTTTTTTTAATAAAATTTTATATTTTTTCAGTGTTCCTAGAGATTCAGTGAAAAACAAGTTTGATAAAACATTCAATTTTTTTTTTTTTTTTTAATCCTTTATTAATTGAAATTTACAACTGTATTAGAAAACACACCCAATAAATATGCTGTATACAATTCAATATGATAACATGATTAAGACTTGTAGAGGAACTACACATTGGTAGTACTCTAAGGAAATATTTACAAAAGAATAAGATCCCGAGGCCATCTTCTTTTCAGGCGCCTCGGAGTATTGCCAGGAATAGAATGGGAAGCGAGTTGTGCAACAAGTGGATTTGGATGAGGGGTTAGTTTATTATGAAAAGAGAGGTATCTGGTTCGTGCCAAATCAGCGATATATGGGATATTTAGGTCATTGTGGATGATTTCATTTGTGACAAAGTAAGGAGCATTAAGGATTTTTCTATGGATTTTGGATTGGATGGAGTGATTGGATGCGGGAAGAATTCGATGGTATGGTGGATCTCCATAACTCTGTACCTTGATTCCAAATAGGTCTGATAATCATCATATAGATGAGTATTTTGTAGTGAATCGGGAGATTTGAACGTTCGACAAGTAAGTGTTGTGTCAGTTAAAAACGACGTGCAGCTTCTTGTCTTTTCAATCTTGTATGAGGGTAAGTCTCTTGTCCAGATATAATCCCAGGTATCTTATTTGTTCCATATTATTTAGCTGTACAATTTTCATTTTAAAATAAACTTTAAATGTAACATTTTATTTTTATTTTTTTTAACCGATGAGCTATTCTAGGTAAACTATACTAATTGACATATTTGCCTTTTCAAACATGTATATATTATAGAAACGGTGATTAAAAAATCAAAGAAGCTTATTACAAACAATTGGTATCAGTAAGATAAGCGTGCCCGTTCTTGTCAGTCTATTAAACTAAGCAAGGTAAATAAAATAATTAAGATGATTTTTAATCATTAATAAACATAGTCCATCTCTTAGAATTTTATTTCTTATATTATATTTGGTATTTATTTTTTATTAGAGGAACGGCCGAAGATCCGTGAATACAATGAAGGCGGATACTATTGTTAAAAATATACTTTTATGTATTTATATCTTACAGGATAATATATAATATTATATTTTTTGTAATACATAAATGCTCACTCTGGGCCTCTTTGTAGGTTCCACCGGCTAGGACGACTTGGAGGATAAGCCCCGCTCTCCTTTTCAGCATTCACCCTCCTTTTCTGAAACATAAAGAGTTTATAAATAAAATAAATTCACTATGTGAGGTACGATATCATTGGACATTTCATAGGGGACTAAAACTGGTAAGGGTTTTTATGCTAGGATTTTCAGCCAGACTAAAAACCTTTGTCTACTTACCCCTCGCAAAGAGGAATGAAAAGGAGAAAAAAAATTAAGTCTCCCTTGAGCCTGATGGCTAAAGGAAGAATAACGTGCACCATGTTTTAAGGGTTTTCCGCTTAACCATCGATGCTCATATGATTTCTACTTTTTTTTTTTTCGCTTACCCGTGAAATATTTGTCAGTAGGAGATCAATTTCAAATTAAATAGCTTAATCCTGCTGACCGTCTATGCGCTTATTTTCTTTATTTTTCGCTTACCTGTATGATTTTAAACTATTTGAAATTAATTAACAACTGATAATAATATTCTTAACAAACAAATTTGAGAAAAAATAGGGGTTTCAAACGTGTTTTTAACAAATGTAGTTTCTAAACTGTAGATCCTAGTGATAAATGTTATATAACAAAAATGTCTTCAATTTAATTTCAAACGGCGAATTTTCTTTTATTCGGCAACAACAGCGTCAAAAAAACCCTGCATTCAAAAAAATGTAGGCAAATCATGTCTATTTTCATTGAAACCAATATAGCACCTAAAAGTTACCCCTACTAAGCTGGCCCCCCCACCATCGCCAAACGAATTAAAACCTATTGCATAATTTTGTGCTATTTATGTGCTAATTTGTTGCCGTAGTACGGATTTTTTGTTGCTCGCACCGCTTGGCAGGTATTAACGATCAAAGGTGGGGGGGCTAGCTTAATACTAAGCTACCCTCCCCCCCACTATAAGAAAGAAAAGGAATTTCAAAAAACTGCTTATGTCGGAATTTGTTGCTATTTTGTTGCTCTAAGATGGCTTAAAAACATTTTAAAAAATCAATAATTTAAAAAAAAAAAAAAATTATGTCACATACGAGTGTTTACCGCTTACCCGTAAATTTCTTCAAAATAATTTCACGCTATCTTAAAGCAACAACAATGTAACAAAATCTAGTACACATATATAATGAATTTAAACAGTATAAATTAAATTCTTAAACATAAAAAAAATAACTATATTCTATTATTAAGAAGAACTAGTTCCACTGCGTGCCAACATGACCGCGAAGACATAGTGTCCATTTTCGTTTCCTAAAAACGAGCAAAAATTCAGTTTCTTATATATTTCGATTGCAGAAGGTATAAACAATAATGTAATGTCAAAAAGATGTGAGCAACTAATTTTTTTAGAAAACTATTATGGTCAACTGAGCGGAATACTCAGCGTTGACAAAGTTAGCTATTTGCACATTTCTATAGTATAAGGGTTAAACATTTTTGTTATACTGCCTTTGAGTTTAACTATATCTTTTGAATATATATTATAAACATCTCAAAAGAAGTTGTGGATGACCATTCCAGTTCTTATTACTAATGTTAATAGCTATATTTAATATAAAAAGTGTCGATTTTCGTTCCTTAATAACGAACAAAAAATTCAGTTACTTATATCATTCAATAGCCGAAAGTATAAACAATAGTTCCATGCCAAAAAGTTGTGAGCAACTAATTTTTTTAGGAAACTATTATAGTCTAATTGAGCGTTATACTTATCAAATACGAAAAAGTGTCGATTTTTGTTCCTGAAAAACGAGCAACAAATTCAGTTACCTATATATTTCAATAGCAGAATGTATCAACAATAGTACAATGCCAAAAAGGTGTGAGCAACTAATTTTTTTAGAAAACTATTATGGTCTAATTGAGCGGAATACTTATCGAATACGACAAAGTTTCGATTTTCGTTCCTTAAAAACGAGCAACAAATTCAGTTACTTATATATTTCAATAGCAGAACGTATAAACAATAGTTCAATGCCAAAAAGATGTGAGCAACTCATTTTTTTTTTTTTTTGAAAACTATTATGTTTTATTTTAGCTTATTTATGTTTTTTTTAAAAAAAAGATAAGAAATCAAGCATAGGTACTCACCTTCGAGGTAACTGAAACACTGAATTTTTGAGAAGTAAAAAGGGGCAGTTAGGTTAAGTTTCAGATTTGCAATGGGGTTTCACTTATGACTCATTAGGTTTTTCCGTTCCTATGGGAAACAAATTTAAAATGGGGCTATTAGATATGTTAATCATATCATTTAAACAAAAATCTGGATCGGTTTTAAACGATTTTATTATTTCTAGTGATTCAAAAGTATTTAATTTTGGGCTATTTTCTACTTGATGTAATATTTTTACTCCCAAGTCTTTATTAAATTTGTGGTTACTTTCATTTAGATGGAAAGCGAAATTGGAATTTTGGGTCTTATTAGTGTATGCTCTTATATGTTCTTATTTACTCTTTGATTTACCGATAGTCCAGTTTTTTTCCCGTGTATTTTGCTTTACAGTCATTACATTTTTTGGAAAGGGTCTATTTTGTCTTCCGGTGAAGGGAAGTATGATGACAGTGGTTTATCTATTTTAAATGCAGGGTTTAAACCTAATTTTTTTCAATTCTTTCCCGACTTTAGCGGATATTGGGCCGTAGTATGGTATAAAAATATATTTTGTTGGGGTAGCTTTTTCCTCTGGGGTTTTTTTGTATATATTATTCATAGTTTTTTTTTTTTTTTATTTCTTTGTTATAATTTCGTTCATTTAGCGGTATATTTAAAAGGCGGTATATCATGCTATTAAATGCTGCGAGTTTGTGTGTTAGTGGTCTCCTGGCATTGTTGTCTATAACTACATCTGTATGTGTGGGTTTCCCGTATATATTAAATTCGTGTTATTTATTGTTTATGGAGATTTCTATGTCTAAAAAATTTAAAGTTTATGATGTGTTGAGCTAGTTTTGAATGAAGGATTTTCCGTTCTAATTTATCCATAAAAAGATCTGCCAGAAGGGGTGAAAGAGGGGACCCCATTGGTAATCCTTCTTCCTGTTTATAGAATGTATTGTTAAATTGAAAATAATTATGTTTTATGCAAACTGACTTAAACTGTAAAAGTCTAATTTTTCTAGTAGTTGAAGATAAGACCGGAAGATAAGTTCTAAAATTTCTATTGTTTCTGTTGTTGTCATCATACCTTTCTTCACCAAAAGACAAAATAGACCCTTTCCAAAAAATGTAATGACTGTGAAGCAAAATACACGGGAAAATCCGGACGATCGGTAAATCAAAGAGTAAATAAGAACATATAAGAGCATACACTAATAAGACCCAAAATTCCAATTTCGCTATCCATCTAAATGAAAATAACCACAAATTTAATAAAGACTCAGGAGTAAAAATATTACATCAAGTAGAAAATACCCTAAAATTAAATACTTTTGAATCACTATAAATAATAAAATCGTTTAAAACCGATCCAGATTTTTGTTTAAATAATCAGATTAACATATCCAATAGCCCCATTTTAAATTTGTTTCCCATAGGAACGGAAAAACCCCATTGTAAATCTAAAAAATAACCTACCTTTGTCTTTACGTTTGCCGGTACTCTTTTGGATAAAACTCCAAAACTATTTACCCGATCTCAAAATTTTTTTTTTTTTTTATCTGAAAGCTGGTTAAATTTACTGTCTAGTAAATAAATAAGTAAGTAAATAAGTAAGTAGTAAGTAAATAAGACTCTATGTATTAAGTTTTTAATAAGTCCCTTGAAACATCCATGCCAGCACGTTAAGAACCACATACTATTGTGAAATTCTGGTTTTTTCGGCTCATTTCTCGTATTAACTCTAAAAATATTTGTTTGATCTCGAATTTTTTTTCATCTCAAAGCTGGTTACATTTACTATCAAATACTATATATAAAATTTTAATTAATTTTCGTTAAATACCGTTGCCAGCACGCTACAAGCTGCAAACGTTTATAAAATCCAAATTTTTTTGATTCATTTTCTATATAGGTAACTCCTAAACAATTTGTCCGATCTTAAATTTCTTTTTTCCATCTTAAAACTACTTAAATTATCTATCAGGTTCTGTATATCAAATTGTGATTAAATTTCGTACAATATCCATACTAACGGTATGAATGTGTATGTTTTGGAAAAACATGACAGTTCTGATATGTTGAGTGGGCTGGTATGGGTACTTCACGGAATTAATTCAAAGTTTGATTTAATGGATCTCACAGCAAATTTAATCAGCATTAAGATATAAAAACGGATTATAATTCAGGATCGAACCACTTGTTGTTTCGAGTTATAACGAAAAATGTGCCAACAAAAATTCAATTTCACAACATTACACGGAATTTAGTGTAGTGGAATGGATATTTCACGAAATTTAATTAAAATTAGATATATCGGATCTGATAGTAAATTTAACCAGCTTTGAGATAGGAAAAAAAAATCGGGATCAAACTAATAGTTTTGGAGCTATTGCCAGAACAATAATAACAAACGTGTTTTTCTCGGAAAAGTGTGACAGCCAAATTTTGTCCTTCACAGTTCTAAAAATATTGATCGAATTAAAAAAAAAAATTAATATAACCAAATTTATTACGAATTTTCTTAGCTTTAATAATATATGGAAGACAATATGTGCTAAAGTATCGCTTCCCGAGTTACTGTATCTAACTGCTAAAAACGTACAATTTTCAACAATTTCCCCCTCCCCTGCCAAAACCCGATGATCTTTCGAAGAAATCTTTTTAACACATTTAGAGCTAAGGTGAGTGAACAATTTCCAGTAGTACGATATTTTTTTTCTTAATTCAATTTCCAGGTTTGAAAGTAAATTACCCTTCTCTTTTTTTTTTTTTTTTTTCGATTTCGGCCATCTTTGGACCACGTTCAACAAATTACCCTTCATTATTATAAACATATTAACTTTAACTACTAATATTTTATTTATAGCAATACCCATTTAATAATAAACCATTCATTTGTGAAAATAAACATTTCAATTTAAAAATTAAAAAATAATTTTTAACAAAAAAAAAAAGAAGTTTCAATTGAGATATTAAAAGAAATATATTATATTAAATATAGCTATTAACATTAGTAATAAGAACTGGAATGGTCATCCACAACTTCTTTTGAGATGTTTATAATATATATTCAAAAGATATAGTTAAACTCAAAGGCAGTATAACAAAAATGTTTAACCCTTATACTATAGAAATGTGCAAATAGCTAACTTTGTCAACGCTGAGTATTCCGCTCAGTTGACCATAATGGTTCATAAAAATAATTAGTTGCTCTCATCATTTCTGCATTAAATTATTGTTTATACCTTCTGCCATCGAAATATATAAGTAACTGAATTTGCTACTCGTTTTTAAGAAACGAAAATTGACACTTTTTCGTATTTGATAAGTATTAAGCTCAATTAGTCCATAATAGTTTTCTAAAAAAATTAGTTGCTCACATCTTTTTGGCATTGTACTATTGTTGATACCTTCTGCTATTGAAATATATAAGTAACTGAATTTGTTGCTCGTTTTTAAAGAACGAAAATCGAAACTTTGTCGTATTCGATAAGTATTCCGCTCAATTAGACCATAATAGTTTTCTAAAAAAATTAGTTTGCTCACATTTTTTGGCATTGTACCATTCTTGATACCTTCTGCTATTGAAATATATAAGTAACTGAATTTGTTGCTCGTTTTTAAGGAACGAAAATCGACACTTTTTCGTTTTTGATAAGTATTACGCTCAATTAGACCATAATAGTTTCCTAAAAAAATTAGTTGCTCACATCTTCTTGGCATTGTACGATTGTTGATACCTTCTGCTATTGAAATATATAAGTAACTTAATTTGTTGCTCGTTTTTAAGGAACGGAAATCGACACTTTGTTGTATTTGATAAGTATTCCGCTCAATTAGACCATAATAGTTTTCTAAAAAAATTAGTTGCTCACATTTTTTTGGCATTGTACTATTGTTGATACCTTCTGCTATTGAAATATATAAGTACCTGAATTTGTTGCTCGTTTTTAAGGAACGAAAATCGAAACTTTGTCGTATTCGATAAGTATTACGCTCAATTAGACCATAATAGTTTTCTAAAAAAATTAGTTGCTCACATTTTTTTGGCATTGTACTATTGTTGATACCTTCTGCTATTGAAATATATAAGTAACTTAATTTGTTGCTCGTTTTTAAGGAACGGAAATCGACACTTTGTTGTATTTGATAAGCATTCCGCTCAATTAGACCGTAATAGTTTTCTAAAAAAATTAGTTGCTCACATCTTTTTGGCATTGTACTATTGTTGATACCTTCTGCTATTGAAATATATAAGTAACTGAATTTGTTGCTCGTTTTTAAGGAACGAAAATCGAAACTTTGTCGTATTCGATAAGTATTCCGCTCAATTAGACCATAATAGTTTTCTAAAAAAATTAGTTGCTCACATCTTTTTGTCATTGTACTATTGTTGATACCTTCTGCTATTGAAATATATAAGTAACTGAATTTGTTGTTCGTTTTTAAGGAACGAAAAACCGACACTTTGTTGTATTTCATAAGCGTTCCGCTCAATTAGACCATAATAGTTTTCTAAAAAAATTAGTTGCTCACATCTTTTTGGCATTGTACTATTGTTGATACCTTCTGCTATTGAAATATATAAGTAACTTAATTTGTTGCTCGTTTTTAAGGAACGGAAATCGACACTTTGTTGTATTTGATAAGTATTCCGCTCAATTAGACCATTTTAGTTTTCTAAAAAAAATTAGTTGCTCACATCTTTTTGACATTACATTATTGTTTATACCTTCTGCAATCGAAATATATAAGAAACTGAATTTGTTGTTCGTTTTTAAGGAACGGAAACCGACACTTTGTTGTATTTGATAAGTGTTCTGCTCAATTAGACCATAATAGTTTTCTAAAAAAATTAGTTGCTCACATATTTTTGGCATTGAACTATTGTTGATACCTTCTGCTATCAAAATATATAAGTAACTGAATTTGTTGCTCGTTATTAAGGAACTAAAATCCACACTTTTTGTCTTTGATAAGTATTCCGCTCAATTAGACCATTATAGTTTTCTAAAAAAATTAGTTGCTCACATCTTTTTGGCATTGTACTATTGTTGATACCTTCTGCTATTGAAATATATAAGTAACTTAATTTGTTGCTCGTTTTTAAGGAACGAAAATTGACACTTTGTCGTATTCGATAAGTATTCCGCTCAATTAGACCATAATAGTTTTCTAAAAAAATTAGTTGCTCACATCTTTTTGACATTACATTATTGTTTATACCTTCTGCAATCGAAATATATAAGAAACTGAATTTTTGCTCGTTTTTAGGAAACGAAAATGGACACTATGTCTTCGCGGTCATGTTGTCACGCAGTGGAACTAGTTCTTCTTAATAATAGAATATAGTTATTTTTTTATGTTTAAGAATTTAATTTATACTGTTTAAATTCATTATATATGTGTACTAGATTTTGTTACATTGTTGTTGCTTTAAGATAGCGTGAAATTATTTTGAAGAAATTTACGGGTAAGCGGTAAACACTCGTATGTGACATAATTTTTTTTTTTTTTTTAAATTATTGATTTTTTAAAATGTTTTTATGCCATCTTAGAGCAACAAAATAGCAACAAATTCCGACATAAGCAGTTTTTTGAAATTCCTTTTCTTTCTTATAGTGGGGGGGCTTAATATTAAGCTAGCCCCCCCCACCTTTGATCGTTAATACCTGCCAAGCGGTGCGAGCAACAAAATCCGTACTATGGCAACAAATTAGCACATAAATAGCACAAAATTATGCAATAGGTTTTAAATTGTTTGGCGATGGTGGGGGGGCCAGCTTAATAGGGGTCTAAAAGTTAGGTCCTTAACGTTATTTAACAAAATACCTTCTCTACTAGCATCTCCCGTCAAGGCTTCCCCCGCTCTCATAAGTACAGAACTTACAAGGGGACGTATAGAGTTGTAACACAGATTTGAATGCCGATTTATGTGTGGGTAATAAGGACCTATAATAGTGCAAAACTAGAGTTACAGCCACCAATGGCCATTAAGAGCCGAGAAAAAAAAAATTAAAACCATGTTTTATTTCTTTTCTCAGCTCTTAGTCAAGAAAGAGAAATGATTCTTTCACGTTAAATTGCAGTTATGTATGATATTTGATATGAAAATACTTCCCTTATTCTCAAGACACCACCCGGCTTTAGGGTGCTCAAAAACTCTGAAAACAAATGACAAAATTCCAAGGAAATCCGCTGTAAATCAGTGGAAATGTTTTTCATGAACAACTGATCTCTAATTTCTCGATTTAACGCACCATAAAACCCTTATATGTGAAATTTTATCAAAATCAAAAAATATTGATTTTTTACGCCATTCAAGCCATTCATTCAAATAATTTTGAAGTTGAGATTTCATCAACAATTTTTAACGGCCCTAACAACTGCTGCGTTCAGCCGTTACAATAGTAATAGCATCACTAGAATCAGCATATATTCTGCTTTTTATCCATGAATATAACATGGGGATTACTCCAGATTTTAGTGGACTAAAACTAATGTGAATGAAAAAATCCGAGGTCAGCTATAACTTGAGATATCTGAATAAGGGGAAATCTTGCGACCTCTGGATTTGAGCTAAACTATGCAGTTTTACGGCTTCTAGATGACCTTGAAAGTTGGTTTTAATAAGTGGCGAAATGTGTGAGATAGCGCAAATTATTCACATTTTTACAGAAATCGACAGCCCCTTGCCTTCTTCTACAATCATAGAAAATTTTAACTGTAAAAAACATTTATTTGTGATTTCGACAGAATTTAGTTTCTGCATGTTTCCTGAGATGAGGAATCTAAAATTGATATCAGTTTTTAGTTCAAAATATTTCCTCACCTATATTATATAAATAAGTCGTTTTAAAATTATCTATTTCTATTATTATTTTAATTTTTACGCAATAAATTTCAAACAAGACCATTTTAAAATTATATAGGTAAGAGGAGTTTTTTTAAACTAAAACATGATATTAATTTTAGGTTATTAATCAATCTTAGGTATAAAAATATGAGTGAGGAAAATGTTTGAACTAAAAACTGATATTATTTTCAGATTCCTTCAACTTCAAAATTTTAACCTGCTCGAAAGGAGTAAAATATCAATATTTTTTAACTTTGATAAAATTTCACATATAAGGGTTTTATGGTGGGTTAAATCGAGATTTGAGGTCAGCTGTTCATGAAAAAAAAAAATTTCCACTGATATTCAGCGGATTTCCTTGGAATTTTGTCATTTTTTTTTTTTTTTTTTTTTTTTACAGTTTTTGAGCACCCTAAAGCCGGGTGGTGTCTTGAGAATAACGGAAGTATTTTTATATCAAATATCATACATAACTGCAATTTAACGTGTAATAATTATTTCTCTATCTTGACTGAGAGATGAGAAAAAAAATGGCCATTCGCGGCTATAGCTCTAGTTTTGCACTATTATAGGTCCTTACTACCCACACATAATTCGACATTCAAATCTGTGAGTTACAACTCCAAACGTCCCCTTGTTAGATAATTTTAACTAATGTTTGAAATTTTATTTTTTTTAAGTTTATCGATAAAAATCTTGTAACGTGCAGTTAATAAGCATTATTTCCTCGGCGTATAGAATGTTAAACTGGGAGCGAAGCCTTTCCTGTTAAAGATATTTTTTACGATTCCTGCAACAATTATGAATCAGGCGAGAGCTGATATGAAAATTTATTATGTTAATTATGAAAACAATCATTACCTGGAATATTTCAGCTCGTATCTGTTCATTAATACATGTAGTAGATTATTTTATAAACACGCAATTTTTATTGACCGCAATAGCGTGGAAATCATTTCCATGCGAATCACTTATCGTGCCAAGGCCACTCACTATATTTAGTTCGTCATCGATTAAAATATAATAACGTTCGTTTAAATTCAAATTAACTTTATCAATGAACGAGGTCAGTTACCCTATAATAACGCTATAACGCTATAATAACGCTACATCTACTAAGTGTACAGTAATAAAGAGGTAAAAGGGAAGGGGTGGGATAACATGCCACCTGATACTGGATTTAAACTCACTTGAGGGGACATATAAGCCTAATCTTAAAAGAGATGTTTTTGTACACTATTCCAGTAATATACTAACTGAGGAGGTCACAAAATTAACATTGATGTGAACCCAGATAAAACAAATCTTTTCAAAAAGGCAAAAAGAAACTTCCGACCAATTTAAAAAATATTAAATCTATCAAAAAACTTCTTAAAAAACATTGTTCATTTGAGTGTTAAATTTGACAGTCACCTTCATTATTTACCACCTTAATTATTTGACTTAAACACCTTAAGTTTTCGGCCCACTTACTTGATCAAATAAGTAAAACAAGATTGAAATCGTACAGGCTGAATGACTTATTATCTGCTTTAAGCTTATCTTTGCGTTAAGAATGAATTATACATAAATATGTGGATCGTCAAACTTTGGTGTATAAGGCACCATTATTTTCAAGCATAGGAAAAAGTATAAGGAGAATAATCCTTAAAGGAATCAAAACATTGATGATATATGGGAAATTAAAAGTTAAAATACTAAGAAGTTTTTGAATGATAGAATAGAAAACTTTTTTGACACCTTAAAAAAATTTCAAAACCTCTGTACAACCAAATTTCACCCGAAGGAGAGCCAAAAAGATGGCAGAAATTACTTTCAATATGACATCATAGATTTAGGTTAGTTCAGTATATGAAGAGCAAACACATATTAATAAAAAAAAAAAGTAAGAAAATAAAAAAATATATATATATATATTTATATATATATATATATATATATATATATATATATATATATATATATATATATATATATATATAAATATAATATATATATATATATATATATATATATATATATATATATATATATATATATATATATATATATATATATAATATGTATATTAATGTATATATTTAATACAATAAATCAATTGTATGTTGGTTCTTAAGAGAGGTAGAGACATGTAATAACATGCTGTTCTAGATTGGAGCAAAAAATGTGAAAACCCCTTCTGATAAATAAATAATAAAGTGCTCAGATGAAGGGAAATATTTAGGAATATCATTAATGTTGCCAGGAGATACTTGAAAATGCGAATATATTCTACGGTTATACATAGGGCAAGTAAGCATACGATAAAGATGAAAGAGCACATTTAGAGAGGGATTAGAATTTCCAATTGTGGAAGATGAAGATGAGAGTGCTGAAGCATTTTCCATTTTGCCACAGCTCCTTTCCATTCCAAGGCTCGGTGGAAATGTCAAGGGTGAGGGGGGGGGGGCGTTTCCTAATATTTAGAATTATTACAACTTGAAATATTAAAGATTACCAAAAGATCAGGAACCAATCGCTTAAGGGAAATTGGTAATTTTAAAATAGCTAATTTTATTTTCATTTCAATCCTAATATCGAAGATGACTTATTCCATTTTTATATGATATTTATTTTCGTATTATGTATGATTAATTAAAATTTTTATACTTTTACACCCGGAGAATTTAGAAGACTTCACAACGCAGAACTGCCCGAGTTATATCCGGTAAATATAGTTCAGGTAATAGCAGCGCAACGGTTAAAATGGGCATGTAAAGTCGTTAGGTTTAGTAATGATCGAATTCCAAAAAGAGTGACTATTTTTAAGCCGTCGGGTAAACGACCGAGGGGTAGACCGATCCGTAGATGGGAGGATTGCGTCAAGGCCGAACTGGAAGATGTGGGTTTTGGGGGAGTGCGTTGAAGAGAGGTGTGTGGTCAACGAGTGGTGTCGGCATCGAATCATCGGGTTCGCTAAGCCTTTATTTATTTATACTTTTATTCGGATCTTTACCTAAAATAATGAAAATTCTCATTTACAAGACCATATTAAGAGCAGTGGTTATGTAAGGATGTGAAAAAACAAAAAAAACAAAACAGAAAAGATGCTCAACTCCTGGAAAAGGAAGGAGAACATGGGGTGGAGTTTTCGAGAATGGAATTTGAAGGAGAAGAAAGATAGAAGAAATTGTCAACATGTTTAGGGAACCAGATATCGTGGTAGTAATAAAAAGAGCAAGAATAAAGTGAAAAGAATGACCGAACAAAGAATGCAAAAGAACATGCTCTACGAGAAACCGGATGGCAGAAGAAAGAGAGGACGTCCTCAGATCAGATGGCTGGATGATGTAGAGGAAGTGCTAGGCTGGAAGGAGAGAGCGCAAGATCTAAGAGACTGGTTGGCTGTTGTGGAGGTGGCCTGGGTTCTTGCAGAACCGTGGACCAATATAATAAAAATAATAACAATACTTTTATTTGCTTATTTCTTGGTAAAGGGTTATGCTGGAATAATTGATAAATAATGATTTTGTTTTCATTACGTTTCAGTAATAAAAATAAATGTAATAAGTTAAGTACAACGTTTTATCAATGCTTGTTTTCTCCGCGTCTGCTAACACACAATCCACCCATTGCAGGGAAGGTCTCCCCACTTTTATGCGTCCAAATATCGTTTCATCGATAATGTTTATAAATTTAAATTAAATAATCAATTAATAGGAGTTATATCGAATTTAGTTTCGGTATAGTCATAAATTACCTTTATAAGGTTCAATAAACAGCAGAGCAATTTTATATCAGTGATTACGCTGATTTAACCTCGGAAAATCAAAAAATCCAAGTGATAGGTCAAAGTTAGGTGGCTGTTTGCATAAATTCAAGTAAAAAATTATCGCATATTGCATGCACTCTGCACCCCTCATTTCAGCACACTTTAACTAGGGTCGCACTTCTCTGAGATAACACGTTTGTTAGTACTCATTCCGAAACTAATTGTTCGATCCAAAATTTCTATTTTTTATTTGAATGCTCCTTAAATTTACTATCAGTCCCTATATGTATAATTTTGATCAAGTCCCATTAAATACCCATACCAGCATGTTAAAAACCGCTTACTATTTCGAAATCCAAGTTTTTTTGGCATATTTTTCACCATAACTACAAAACTATTTGTCAGATCTGAAATTTATTTTTTTAAATTAAAATCTGATGAA
This sequence comes from Euschistus heros, assembly GCA_003667255.2. Lineage (NCBI taxonomy): Eukaryota > Metazoa > Arthropoda > Insecta > Hemiptera > Pentatomidae > Euschistus > Euschistus heros. Next base: position 52,641 of record RCWM02000496.1, read on the forward strand.
ATTTACTATCAGGCCCTATATATGAAATTTTGATTATGTCACGTAATCACCCAAACGCGAACGCTAAATATGTATGTTTCGGCAAAGTATGACGATATCGACAAATTCTGATTTGAATGTATAACGTGACATAATCAAAATTTCACATAAAGGGGCTGATAGTAAATTTTCAATAAATATAAAATTAGTAAAATTTTCAATAACAAATATCTCGTAAACGGTTAGAACTACGACAAATTTACATATTATCGATTTTATAGGAAATCTAATTAGCTTTTATGTTTGTTTGAAACATATGTTTCTAGAGTCAACCGTTTTCGAGATATTATCGAAAAAAAACAAAAAACATTTAACTTCTCCCCCCCCCCCGTTAGCTCATCCCCCAGTGGTGGGGACTTTTAGTATGTTTACCTTCAAACTATTTCTAACGAAGCCATGAAGTCAAAAATTATCTCATATTCCTTGCATTCTACACCCCTCATTTCAGCACTCATTGACTGGACTATAAACATAACGACAAATGTATGCCAAATCTAAATACATTTATTTCCAAACTAAAATAAATACAATTTTAAAAACATTTGACCCAGTCTGGCACTGCATTACAAACTCCGTAAATTCCTACCTTCTACATAATTCCTTATTAGAATCATTAAAATTGATCATAACTTTTCTTATTTAGATCCAATCTTCCGGGATTCCCCAAGTAAGTATCCTTGATCTCATCCTTTACGCAGGGTATACAGGTGACACCCTGACTCGTCCTAGCACTGTCCTTACCACATATGATGTACGTGTGATACCAGTGAACAATGATCCCTTAATTGACTCTGAAAGAACTTCATCTGGAAGAACGACATACTTGGTACTCACGTACAAGACTAAAACTCTGCTTACTTATTCACAAACAAACTTATTCATCATACATCTTAATGTACCATATGTTGTTCATTTAGCCCAAACAAGATACCTATCCTTTCATAGCAAATTGCATTACTCTTTAAATCCACACATTCTATTTCAGATAACTCTCCGAGTCGTCTAAAAAAAAGAAACCCTCGGGACTTTGTAATATAGTACAAGTATAAGAAATAATACATAATCAGGCTCTTTTAGAGCGTTAAAATAATTATGAAATGATATTATTTAGAACAAAACAAGAAGTGATAGTAATAAAATAAAAACAAAAAGCAAGATATTAGTAGAAAGTAACAGAAATATTTGAATTCATTTTGTTCAAAAACAATAAAGTCGTATTTATATAAACTGTTTGCATTCTATACAACTAAAAAGTGGCTATTGACAGTTTTCGTGGATCTGGATGGATAGTAGGTGATTAACGAAGTGATGTTCGAGAGTGGAAAGGGTAATTAAATGGCCAATGGTAAAAGGGATGGGGTTCCATGAAGAATAGAATCGGATCAGGAAAGATCTGTCGAAACCAGTGAATTAATGTACGATGAAAAATCCTCCACAAATGACAAGAACGGATTTAGCGGGTAATAACTAAAAATTTAAGGTGTTCAGAAATGTTTAATCCACAATTAACGCTAATTTTCGGCGTATAGAAACAAGTTAAGAACAGTGCATTGTAGCATTGATTGTTTTGCCAGGTTTCAAAAAACTGTAGTGAACCAGCCCAATTGAAGCTCACTAAACAAAAACCATAACCTTATTTTGATGAATCAGAGAAAGGGGTACGGACAACGCACTGCTTCTCCTTTGCCAATTTATGTCCAAAACATTTAGAACCAAACTTCTAAACATTCGTTAATGTTTAATGTATTATAGTGATTAAAACGTTTACTGCTGATGATGACATGGCTAGTCCGTTTCCGTGGACGTGTGTCGACAAATCGTTACGAAATTTATCATTTTAAACGGTTTTAAAAACTTTTAGCACAATATATGGGCCATGGTCGGAAGACTCCACATTCAACGGATAATTACGTAAAGAAATCCATACAAAGAAGTAATTTGTCCATTTTAAGCATTTAATATGAAGAGAGGTTATTAAATATTAGTAAATTTTCCAGCAAATAATTTTACATTTTTTTAGTACACACTTTGAAGTAGCTTTTTTTCTTGTTTTCCATGTGGATGAGTGGACGAAGGGAGCGCATATCAATACATTAGAACGACTCAGTTGTTTTTTGAATAACATTGTGTACAAATTCCCGACTTACCTATTATTACTTCTTTAGCGTAAAAACAGTTGTAATTTATTTTTAAATACTATTAAAGAGATCTTTTATTGATACTTGAGAACAACTTAATTTTTTTTTTTTTTACATGTGCAAGTCATTTGGCTGGGGGTCTATACTTTTCTAGTGTAACGTTTTTTTAAAAGTCAAAAATGTAATGTTTTGACCAGCTCTAGCTCTTTTGTTGTTGCTCGGATCCAAAATTTGTCGACATTTTCCTATCTAAAAATTTAACGAAAAATATAATCTGTTATGTAACATGGAGCTACATTGGTTTGAATAAAAAAAATCACGCATTCCTGATTTTTTTTTTTAATTTCTGGGGCTGTTTTGACGTGCTCTATTTTTGTTGAAGGAAAAAAGTCACGTTTGAAACCCCCATTTCCTCTCAACATTGTTTATTTCAAAAAATCATGTATTGTTAAATTAATCATTAATTAAAGTAATTTGATCCTTTTAAATCTATGATGCTAACTGGGAGTTCGGACAAAATTTGACATTAGTTCCATTGACAGAAATTTAATGGAAAATATGTTTTATTAAACAACATTTGGAGCTAGAAACTACCGTTTAGGAGTTAGATTGGTTTAAATAAAAAAAGCCATGTTGTGACTTTTTCACCCTCAAAAGTGTTACGTTTTTTTCACACTGAAAAACTATACATTTTGCCACGTTCTATCTCTGTTGGTATTGATCAAAACGAAATTTTGACGATAGTTGCCTTGAAAGAAATTTTATGGAAAATATGTTTAGTGAAGGTTTTTAATAAAATTTTCAATTCCTAAATCAATATATAAAACCTTTCAATATTTGTCTTGGCAAATAAGAATTTGTGAATTAAATTATATTATTCTACATTGTCTGAATTATAATTTATTACCTATACCATATATGCAAATGGCAAATTGTTTTTAAATTGAGGTATCAGTACCGTGAATCGAGAATCAAGCAATTTTGTTACTGAGAAATCGCTTAAATAGACTAGTCAGCACACCTTCTTTCTCATCATTCTTCCTCTACAAGACATAATAAACCTCATAGTTTTACTAATGCAAGAAATTTTTTTTATTTTTTTATCTTTTATTAACTGAAATTTACAACTGTATTAGAAAATACATCCAGTAAATATGCTGTATACAATGCAATATGATAATATGATTAAGACTTGTAGAGGAACTACCCATTGGTAGTACTCTAATGAAATTTACAAAAGCGGATCCCGAGGCCATCTTCTTTTCAGGTGCCTCGGAGGATTGCCAGGAATAGAATGGAAAGCAAGTTGTGCAACAAGTGGATTTTGATGCGGAGTGAGTTTATTAGGAAAGGAGAGGTATCTGGTTCGTGCCAAATCAGCGACGTATGGGATATTAAGGTCATTGTGGATGCTTTCATTTGTGATAAAGTAAGGAGCATTGAGGATTTTTCTAAGGATTTTGGATTGGAGTGATTGGATGCGGTAAGAATTCGATGGTTTGGTGGATCCCCATAACTCTATACCGTAAGTCCAAATAGGTCTGATAATTGTCATATAGATAAGTTTTTTGCAGTGAATCGGGAGATTTGAACGTTTGTCAAGTAATTGTTGTAACAGTCTAAATCGACGTGCAGCTTCTTGTCTTTTCAATCTTGTATAAGGGTTAAGTCTCTTGTCCAGATAAAATCCCAGGTATTGTACTTGTTCCACATTATTTAGCGGTACACCATTAAAGAAAAAAGGAGGACAGGATGAGGTAGGTTTTCGACGGAGAGTAAAGGTCAATTGCTGGGGTTTGCTAGGATTTATCTTAACTTTCCAGTTATGACACCATTTTTCAAGCGAAGTGATATGTGACTGGAGTGTCTGGGATGCAGCAAATGGATCTTCATTGACTGATAACACGCTGGTGTCATCAGCATAGGTTGTGAGGATAGTATTAGGATTGATTGGGATATCAGCTGTATACACTGTATAAAGGATGGGACCTAGGATACTACCTAGAGGAATACCAGCGGTCTGGGGAAAGATAGATGAGTATTTAGAATTGTGATTAACTTTAAATACTCTATCAGAAAGGTAGGAACGGTGGATGAGGAAATATGTAGATGGAAGAAATTGGCGAAGTTTATAAAGCAGTCCTGGATGCCATGCCCGATCATAGGCCTGTTCAACATCTAGAAAGACACCCGTGCAATACATCTTGCGCTCCAATGCAGATGAGATAACATCCACCACAAGATGGCACTGCTGGGTAGTGGAGTGAAACTGACGAAATCCAAACTGGTGGTCAGGAATAATGTGATTGGAATAGAGGAAGGGATAAAGGCGTTTCAAAAGGAGCTTTTCAAGGATTTTGCCCATGATAGGTAGGAGAGAGATAGGTCTGTATGAGGATGGATTTTCTGGGATCATTTTAATAATTGATAATTTCCAGGAATCGGGAAAATATGTAGTACGGAGGATAGCGTTATAAATATAAGTTAGGAGTAGTACTGCTTACCGTAATAAGGTCATGTCCAGGAGCTTTGTTGGAGGGCAATCTACGGATTATAGATATTTTATCTGAAGGGTGGAAGCTTTAGGAGGAAGGGTCATTTGGAGAGGAATAGTCAGTTCTGCTTCAATACATTCTACATGGATAGGATTTAGGATGTCAGAATGAGGTTTAAAAGAATTATGTAATTGTTCACCAAATACCTGTGATTTTTCTGAATCAGATTTGGTCCAGGTTTGAGCTGGAGTAAGGAGAGGATGATTGAAGGTTTTGAATTTTAAATGTTTTTTGGTCGTGGTCCATAATGATTTGTCGGAAACAGATAGTTGTTCAGTTTGTTTCTGTAAATTTTCAAATTTTAGTTTTTTAAGTTCTGATTTAAGTTTGTTAGTTAATTTGGTATAATTGGATTTGTCAGATGGGTATCGAGTTCTATGCCATTTGGCTCTAGCTCGTCGTTTTTCTACAAGTAAAACCCGAATATATTGAGGTAAGGCCATGCCTTCTGAATGTATTATTCTATTTTGTGAAGTATTTTCTGTTATGCTAGTTTGTATTGATTTAGTAAGATGTTTTATTGCCGCATCTATTTGTAAACATGTTTTTTGAGGAGTTTTTAAGTCTATATGGTTTTCTAAAGCCGAACGGAATTTGTCCCAGTTTACTCGTCCAGTTATCAAGGATGGAGGAGAAGGTTTGATAATAGGCGTAGAATGTAAGCAAAACTGGGCTATGGTCAGAGGAAAGGTCATCTAAGGAATCTATTGTAGTTTGGGAAGTAGGTATTTGAGAGGTAACGAATATGTCCAGAATATCTGAGCGTTTTTTTTTTTAGGGATGTAGGCCAGTAGGTAGGATTGTTAGGTGAAATGATAGGGTAATTGTTTAAGGATGATACACGGGAAAGTACACTACCTCGGGAATTGGATGTTCTACAGCCCCATCGCTGGTGTTTAGCGTTGTAATCCCCACCTGCAATGAAGCGCAGCCTAAAGGATTGGAATAAGGATTGCCGAATATTTTGGGAAAGGCTTGTGGTGAAAAGTTTTTATTAATTAATGTTGTCCTGGTTACCAAATTATATGTAACATCTGGTTATATTGTATTGTTGATAAATGTGTTATTATGAGTTTAATAAAGCCTTATTATCTCGTCTATTAGAAAGGTCTATTTAAGTTATCACAATTTATTAAACTCATAATTAGACAACTATAATTCACGATGGATAAATACTTCAAGCCCGAAAGATTTGAATCAGAACACACATCTGGAACAAGCTCATCTCAATGGAATCACTGGAAGAAAACATTCGAAGTCTTTACACAATCTATCAAGGCCTCTGATGCAGATAAGTTATTATTACTTTATAACCATATTAGTCATAATATTTATGAATTAATAAAAGAATGTAAATCATATGTTGAAGCGATTTCTAGGTTAGATGCTCTATACATCAAACCTAAAAATGAAATATTTTCAAGGCATAGGTTAATGAGCCGCCGACAACAGCCAGGGGAAAATGTTGATCAATTTTTACAGGCGTTACGTCTCCTTAGTTCTGATTGTGGCTTTAAAGCTGTTCAAGCTGAAGTTGATAGAAATGAATACATTCGAGATGCATTTATAAATGGCCTAGCATCAAATAATATTCGGCAACGATTATTAGAAAACTTTACTCTTAGTCTAGATGATGCATTTGCTAAAGCACAATCATTGGAATCTGCACAGTCATTTTCTGAGACCTATTTGAATAACCAGCCCCAAGTTGCATCGACTGAGATATCTGCTAATGAAAGTTTAAAACAAAATTCTGAACCTTTAACTACTTCCTCTGTCTATAAATGTTTCTTTTGTGGATTCGATCGACACAATCGTACTTCTTGTCCGGCACGTGATGCCATTTGCAGGCTTTGCAGTAAAAAAGGACATTATGCTAAAGTTTGCAGGTCTTCCAAAAGAGAAATCATACTGCTGTTATATCTTTGAACCCTAACTCTCCTGAACATAAAGACGACTGGGCAACTGTTGCTTGTCTTCCTGGTAAATCCCTTGTCAACCAAGATAATCATTATCTTAATTTACCCAAGATATTGGCTGCTTCTCCACCTAGTCTTTCCAAAACAATTACTAAAATGAAAATAAATGTTTTTTCAGCTGACGGCCTAATAGATACTGGAAGCACTGAGAGTTATATTAGTGATATTTTTGTTTCCAGACACAAAATACAACATTTTCCTACTACTTCAGAAGTTGCTATGGCATCATCATCTTTAGCAATGCAAATAAAGGCTTACTGTTCTGTAAATTTGCAGTTCCTTGACAGTATCTATTGTAATACAAGACTTAATATTCTTAAAGACTGCTGTGCTGATGTTATTTTGGGGCATGATATTCTAAAACAGTATTCGGGGTTGTCAATCAAATTTGGTGGAAGTAAACCTGTTTTGTTCATCAGTAGTAGTTTTTGTGCTGAGGTGGAGCCTGTAGCCTTGTTTGAGCATTTGATACCAAATTGTCGACCAATCGCAGTCAAATCTAGACGCCACTCAGAAGAGGATGAAAGATTTATCCAGTCCCACATTCAACAGCTACTCTCTGATGGCGTTATTGAAGAAAGCAACTCACCATGGAGGGCTCAGATTTTAGTGGTCAGCGGAAATCATCGCAAGCGTATGGTTGTCGATTATTCGCAAACCATTAACCAGTACACAAAACTAGATGCATATCCTCTTCCGTCTATTGAGAAAATAGCATCTAATGTTGCTAAATATAATATTCATAGCACTGTTGATCTTAAAAGTGCGTATTGTCAAATACCAATCAGAAAAGAGGACAGGCCTTATACTGCTTTTGAGGCTGCTGGAAAACTCTGGCAGTTTAATCGAATCCCGATGGGTGTCACTAATGGGGTAGCTGCTTTTCAAAGAAAAATGGACGAGATCAAGATGAAAGAAAATTTACATGGTGTTAATATATATTTAGATGATATCACTGTGAGTGGGAAAGACCAAGATGACCATGACTACAATCTCCAAAAATTTCTAGAGGTTTGCAAGAAATATAATTTAAAAATTAATAGAGAAAAATCCCATTTCAATTTAAAATCTATCAAACTACTTGGGTATCTTATCGAGAACAACACACTAAAGCCAGATCCTGACAGACTTAAGCCATTAATTGAGTTCCCTATCCCAAGAAACAAGGCCTCACTTCAACGAGCAGTTGGTATGTTTGCTTATTATTCTAAATGGGTCCCAAAATTTTCAGATAGAATACACAGATTAGTTAATTGCCAGAAGTTCCCCATGGATCACGATTTAATTGAGGACTTTAACAATTTACGGAACTGCATTGTTGAATCCTTTGTAATGAATATTGAAGAAGACATCCCATTTTCTGTGGAAACAGATGCATCAGATATAGCAATTTCTGCTATTTTGACTCAGAATAAACGGCCTGTAGCTTTCTTTTCAAGAACTTTGTCAAAGAGTGAGCAACACCATTCTGCTGTTGAGAAAGAAGCTTATGCAATAATACCATAAGCCCTTCGGAAATGGAGGCATTTCCTTGTTGAACGTAAATTTCAGTTAATCACAGATCAAAAATCCGTCTCATATATGTTCAATACCCAGCATCCAGGGAAAATTAAAAATGAAAAATTCACAAGATGGCGCTTAGAACTAGCTTCATACAATTATGATATTATCTATCGACCTGGGAGAGAAAATGTTGCTGCTGATGCTCTATCTAAAACCAGCTGCTCACTACATACCTTAGACAAGCTAGTTCTTCTTCATAATGCTCTATGTCACCCAGGTATTACTCGAATGAATCACTGGGTGAAAATTCAGAACCTTCCATATTCAATTGACGAAATTCGCAGAGTAACTTCTTCCTGTAAAACATGTTCAGAGATAAAGCCACGCTTTTATTCTAAGCCAAACACTCTCATCAAAGCAACTGCTCCATTTGAAAGACTCAGCGTTGAATTTTAAAGGACTTTTGCCATCCAGCACACCTAGAAAGTATCTTCTAACAATAGTCGATGAATTTTCATACCCTTTTGCCATACCATGCACCGATTTGTCATCTTCAACAGTTATTCAAGCGCTGAACCAAATCTTCACTCTCTTTGGATATCCATCGTATATACACACTGACAGAGGTAAATCTTTCTTATCCCAAGAACTTCAATCTTTCTTTTATTCAAATGGTATTGCCACCAGTCGAACCACGCCATATAATCCTTGCGGTAATGGACAAGTGGAGCGATACAATGGAATCATTTGGAAAACCATTTTGCTTGCATTAAAAACTAAAAATTTAAATACATCACAATGGGAGAAGGTATTGCCAGAAGCATTACATGCTATCCGTTCATTACTCTGCACATCGGCTAATGTTACACCACATGAACGAATGTTCTACCATAAAAGAAAATCTAGATCTGGAGTTTCTATTCCATCATGGCTTACTACACCTGGTAAAGTCCTAATGAAAAATCATGTTAGTCAAAGCAAATATGATCCTTTAGTACAAGAAGTAACACTGCTTGAAGTCAATCCAAACTATGCTCTGGTTCAACTCCCTGACGGTAAAGAGACCACTGTCAATCTTAGGCACCTAGCTCCAGCAGGTTGTAACAAGGAGGATATTGAAGTGGACGAAAGTGTGGATGAGGTACCGAACCTTGGGAATCCCTCTCAATATTTTCAAGACCTGAACGAACTGGGGACTTCTCAAGACTCGAACGAAGTGAGGGCCACTCAACTAGAATCACCCCTCAATGGTCCCCGCTTTAAGAATAAAACCATTATTAGCAAGGAACCATTAGGAACTTTTGACAATGACACATCTGTAAAATCTCAACCTTGTCTAGAGCCTGCACTCCGTCGATAACTATAACTACTCGAATTCCAGAATATCTCAATCACTACTCACTAAAATGAAGGGGGGAAGAATGTGGTGAAAAGTTTTTATTAATTAATGTTGTCCTGGTTACCAAATTATATGTAACATCTGGTTATATTGTATTGTTGATGAATGTGTTATTATGAGTTTAATAAAGCCTTATTATCTCGTCTAAGGTCTATTTAAATTACCACAAGGCTATTTCCTGGAGGACAATATACAGCTGAAAGAGTAAGGTTAAATGGAAGGAAGGATAGGATTAGTGCGGTAGACTGAATGGTGTCAGTCGGAGAGGAAGGAATCAGGGTGTGGGTTAGTGATCCATGGAAAAGGATACAAGTACCACCATGGGCTGTTTTGTCGGGGTGGTCAGATCTGTACGTGATGTAGTCTTTGATGTGGAAATAATAGGTAGACGTCAAGTGGGTCTCGGTAATTAGGGCGACGTGAATGTTATTGTCGTGTAAGAATATGTCTAGTTCATTTCTGTGATTGAGCAAACCATTTGCGTTCCATAAAAGAACTGCCAAGGAGTTTCGGATCATCGAGGATTAACAGACGTGAATTCTGTCAGGGCTCTTGTAAGAAGGGTAATTAAAGATTTGATAGTGTCTTGGAGTTCACGGAGGAAGGAGGAGAGAATTGATGAGATATCACCAAAACCTTGGAGGAAATAGGATAAGATTCTGATATTTGAGGCGGAAGGTTAGACTGTCTTGACGACGGTAACTGGAATGGGATTTGGCTTGGATTTTGTTGAGGTGTGATTCGCTCATAAATTTGTAGTGGAGTCTTGGTCTGTTGGTTTACTTGTTGTTGGGTCTGTTGCGTTGTTGTTAGAGAAAAATTGGTTATTTTGGGAGGTCGGGATGGAAGGGATGGTTGAGGCACCTGATTCTGTGTCCTTCTATTTCTTCGTTCAACCGTCGTGAACTCATTAGTTGGTTGATGAAGTTGAGATGATACCGCTGCTGAGGTTGATGGCTGTGGTTCTGCAAGTTGAACTGCTGAAGTGATGGGTTGTTAATTTAGAGGCTGTTGAGCTTTTGATGTTGATGGCAGAGGAGGAAATTGAATAGGAAAATTGTTGACTGAAATGTTCTGTTGATTCTGAAAGGAAGTTACTATTGCTTCAGATGTTCCAGGAACAGGATTTCTATTTGTAGCAGAGTTGGAGGCTCTTTGCTTCTGCCTGTATGCAAAAAATTAAATCTATATTTTAAAGAAGGATATTCAAATCCTGATTCAATACTATCCTTGTATTCGGATATACAAATCATCGATTTACTTTCATAAAACTTCCGGTAATTATTTTAGGAACATTAGCATATACCAAATTTTATGATTGAAGAAGTGTATTCAAAAAGTGGGTGTTAACAATGACATTTTTTTTTTTTTGTTTTTCAAAAGTTACATCAAATACATTCTACTTTAATAATTAATACGTTATCATATCAATAATAAAAAACTAAAAAAAAAAACACATGGAAACTATATAGGTTACAAATATTGTTATCTAAGGAGCAAAAAATATGTTGGATGGCTGTTTTTTTTATAATTGTGTTAGATTAACAAAAAGTAGAATAAGAACTACAGATTTAATACTAAAAAAGTATTTAATGAATAGAGTAATGTAAACTCACAGAGCCCAAACTAAACAGGATCCATGGTGATTGGTATATGTGCGGAAATATGTTATCTTGTTTGAAAAGAAACAAATCTTCATCGGATGTAAATGTGACCAATGAGGCAGATTACACGGGAAAAACGACTCTACGGAGATGGGACGATACCACACGATATTCCCAGTCAGAAATAGAGGCCGTTGAAAGTGATATTACTGAAGATGCTGCTTCAATAAAGGCCAAAAGGAAGATAATGGCATCTGTTAATGAAGATGACGATGATGAGCCTCACTACATCTACCCCGAGACCAGGGATAGCATAGAAGACTACAAGAATACGATATTAGCGAAAGTGCCTGGGATACAGGAAATGTCACATCCAAGCGGAAGGCACCTTTCGCCAACTTCAGATCTTGTTGAAAATCCCACTGACCCCAGTACACACACTCGAGAATTGCGATCCATTTTAAAATCTCCTTCGTACACTGAGCCTAGATCTTCAATAGATTTCATGTCCGAAGAATCTGAAACCTCACAAACTTCAGGAATTTCAAAGCATAAGAGTAAGATAATATTACCTGATCCTCCCTGATCAAGGGAATTATAATGTTATATTTCAAAATGTAAATGAAATTTGTTTGTATATTTATTTATGTATATTTTGTATTCATTATGTATCATGTCACATAAATGTTTTAAGAGAAAAAATATTTTATATTTACGTTAAATTATTTTATAAAAAAAAAAAAATCAGGTGGAAACTTGATTATGTTGTGTCATCTAAAATAGGAAAACTACACGTCTTAACCATTTATTAGGTCACCAATTATTGGTAACCTAATAAGCGGGATAAGGGCTACCAATATCTGTTGACTGATTAAATTATATAACTGAAGAAACCTATAAAACAAAAGTTGTAGAGTAAGAGTACTGTAAATTGGACCGTTTTCCAAAATTCTGTAATTACTATAAAAAAATACCATTTGCTTCAAAATAAAGTCTATAAAGCTATATCAAAAAGCACAACGTAACCAATAAACAAAATTTGTACTTCACAACAAACACCGATATATCAAACTAGCACCGTCCGTCGCAGTTTCGCTCGCTCTCATAAGTCAAAAACTCAATTTGAAATAATAATTAAGGCTTTATTTGTTTATCATAAAAAATATTGTTTTGAATTATGCAATTAATTATTATTTACCCTCATACAAGATTGCAAAGACAAGAAGCTGCACGTCTATTTCGACTACTACAACACCTACTTGACAAACGTTCAAATCTCCCGATACACTACAAAAAACTCATCTATATGACGATTATCAGACCTATTCGGACTTACGGAATAAAGTTATGGGGATCCACCAAACCATCTAATTCTTCCCGCATCCAATCACTCCAATCCAAAATCCTTCGAAAAATCATTAATGTTCCTTACTTTGTCACAAATGAATTGTTCCACAATGACCTTAATATCCTATATGTTGCTGATTAGGCACGAACCAGATACCTTTTCTTTCATAATAAACTCACTGCTCATCCAAATCCACTTGTTGCACAACTTGCTTCCCATTCCATTCCTGGCAATCCTCCGAGGCGTCTGAAAAGAATATGGCCCCGTGATCTTGTTTTGTAAATATTCATTAGAGTACTACCAATGGCTAGTTTCTCTACAAGTTTTATTCATGTCATTATGTCTCGTATATACCGCTTATTCACTTGATGTATTTTTTTTAAATACAGTTGTAAATTTCTATAAATAAAAAAATAAAAAAATAAAATAAAATAATAATATTTTATTCATTGATATTACCACGCACAGCAGTTGTTTTCAATACGGATAAAATTTGATTAATTAAATGTTTGAAGATAACGTAAAAGTATCATTTTTACGTAACATCCAATTTTAATTTTAATGTACAAGTTGGTACTACATAGGACAGGGACTTTTAAGTAACTCTTGCGAATAATGGGCTGCTTGATCAGTGCTTGCTACTAAAGCCCCATGGAAAATATTTTTTATACATAGCATCAGAAAGGGAAGGATCGACATTTTTATTTGGTAATACTTTTTTAAAAACGGCAGAAAAAATTTCATCGATTTCATCTGGTTAGATTTTAATTTCTAACCTTAAAAGCTAATCACAGTGTAACAAACCTCTTGTCACTCAAGACTGTTCATTTGAATAATTATTACTATGAACCATACTTTTGCAAACCTTCGTAGAACTATGAAGATGATGTAGTTAAAATTTGGTTTTAATAGGTTCATTAGTTTTACTAAAACTCTGTTGCAGAATGGTGCTTGCCACATATAGTTAGATATTTATACTTCAGAATTCACACGTCACACCACATATTTATAGTTTTTTTGAAATTAATTTAATTGAATTAAGTAAATTTTATAATCAATTTTTGCCCTTACATACCCAGCGAGGAGATATACAAATAGAGCTGCTATTGAGATAGGACGGAGCTATAGGCAGGCCCACCTATTATTTATTTAACTAGTCCCAACTAGTATTCTCCCATTACTATTCTGCTGATGCAGGTATAGGTAATAAAATTGCCTCAAACACAGTGTATCATTTTTTACTTAAACTTTGTTAATATAAAGGATTTTTATTGAATACAGACATTATATGTAATTACTAATAACAATTAAAATATTTCGAAGTATTGCGATACTTTTGACGTGGAGTTTATTATAAAAAGTAATTGCATTTAACACCATCGCGAACTAAATTTGACAAGGTACATTGAAAGAATTTTGCGTTAGGTTTACCTATGAAAGCCAAGCTGCTTATCATTTTTAGTCCCAGTCTTGCTGTTCTTACATCCAATTTCAGCACAAAAAGGCATACTTCATGTGGAATGACTTTATAAACAAAATAAAAACACGACGAGAATTGGTTTACGTGAAAAAAAAAAGATATTAAAAGCAAAACACTAGTACCTTTAGCTGTAACTTTTGAGGTTAGTGTAGTATAGTGGAGACTCCACTCGAGACTGCTCTATTGTATATCTCCTCGCTGTATTAACACCGCATCTTCGTAACCTCTCTTGAATGGTCATCGCCATATATCAGTCAATTTTGAAACTTCACTGCGCACCAAATATTTATCGCTTTTTTAACAGCAATTTAATAGAAGATTTTTAAATTTTATTATTGATAAAGCTTCCTTTTATCTTTAAGATGATGTGGTTAAAATTTAGTTCAGATTAGTTTAGAAGTTTTCGCTGTGAGTGTTCGGAAACGAAAAGGAGCTTGTCCTTTTATAAAATAGTATAGATAGATGAAATCGTGTTTTGTCTACAACCATGTTCTGGCTTACCCAAAAACAGTTACTAAGGTTTTAAATATAATTTTTGAGGTATAGACCAGAGTATAACAGAGGGTCAATGTTAATCTATATATTTTTTACTCTTAGTGTTGTAAACGAAGTAAATATTTATGCAAGTAATGAATTATGTATAAAAGAAAAACAGTTCAAAATTACCAATGTTACCGGTTGACATTAATTCAATAAACATTTTAAAAGGAGGTGTTTTTTTTTTTTTTTTTTTTTTTTAAACAGCTAAAATAAAATTGTTGTGACTTTACCATAGTTCATTAGTTCTATGTAATCTTCACGGTAATGGTCATTTCTCTTATAAAATATGTTTTTTTAATGCGGTTCTAATTTAATGTTATTTTTCAATTTATCTACCTAGTACTAACATAATTTTAAGAATCCCGTTTCAGAATAGTCGGGGTCACAAAAATGTAGCAAAATGCCGCAGACCTTACCTTTCTATTCCAATCCGTTGCAGATATACGATAAATCAAAAACTTTTTTGAGGAAACCACGTTTTTTCCCATAAAAGCTGTAATAACTCAATTTTGTTTAAATATTTTTCAAATGTTGACCACATTTTCGGATTTAGCATTAAATTTTCTATAAAAGCTGAGTATCTGTAACCTTAAGTTTTTCAAACTTGATATCTAAAGAACAGCTTGATCTTCACCTTATTTGGGGAAGTCACAATGTCTTATATTACTTCAACGCTCACCGTTTTTAAAAAAAAAAAACTATCCACAAAACGTCAAATCTCACAAAAACTTGCAAATTTAATTAGCTTTTGAATGAATGTTAAACGTAATGATTTTGTATCAATTTCATGGAGAAATTCACTTTTGAAATCGAAAAAAACATGGTATTCTCATTTGACATACAATTAAAATGTGTAATTAAAACATTATGGCAATCCCTTAATGGAAATGTACATTTTAAACATAATAAATTCTTTATTGGAATAAAAAGCCTGTTTCAATAGGGGAAGGCATTTCTACCTATCCATGTACAGTGGGTAAAAAAAAGTATTCGTATATCATATTTTTATTCGGTAAAGGTACAAATAATAATTAATTGGACTCGGAAAAACTTATGATTAGTATAAAAACAACACTGTGCATTAATTCATACCAGCAAGGAAATAAAAAGCCCATAAAATCTAATTTATGAAAAAAAAAATCAATATTTTTAAGCAAAACAATTATTCGATTGTTTTGAAAAGATTCATCTAATAATAACTTTTTTTTTTTCATCAGATCAATGTTTTCATCGAAAGTAATCCTTTGCTCTTATGTGAACAAAATGAGGTGGATGAACTTGTTTGATTGTGTACTAAAAGATAATTCCTCAAAAATGGGACGCAAATCAAAAGAATTGAGCCCTGCTTGCTGAGGAAAAACAAGGTTTCCAGCAAGGTTTACCAAGTCTTTAATCGATCGGTGTAAAGTCAGCATTGTCTCCTCATACGACCGTGCAATACATTATTAAAGAGTTTAAACCCGGATTAATGGACAATCAAAAACGTTCTGGACCGCTATCGATGTGAGAATCACGAGAAATTGTAAAATTAGCGTTAAAAATTCTAAAATAAGTACCTGCGAAATAGCTTAACACATCGCAACAAAATACAGTAAACATGTTGCACTTCAAACTGTCAAAAATAAGACTCCATGAAGCAGAGGAAGAGCGTCAGAGAAAAAACCCTTCATAAATGAAAAAAAATAAATAAAAATGGGGGAAAAAAGATTTCAGTTCACCCCGGGAACATTTCAACGAACCACTCTCATTCAGATAGAAGCTAATTTAATAATTTTGGATGCGATGAAAGGAAATTTGTCTGGAAACAGGAGCAAAAAAAAAAAAAATGCAACCAACTGTAAACACGTCAGAGTTTAAGGTCGCCTGAGCGCAAGTCGGGTTGGTGAACTCGTTATTTTCATATAGATTTTTTTTAACGTAGAATAGTATGTGAACATGTTGTCAGGCAATTGATAGTGTACGAAATTTAGGGATTGAGGACAGTTATTTCTTTCAGCAGGACAATGACTCTAAGAAAACTGCCAAAAAAAAAAACAAGGATTGGCAGCTGTAAAATGTTCCTAGGATTTGTCTAATACCACCACAGTCACCAGACATTAGTCAATTTGAACATCTATCGGAATTAAGAAAAATCAAATGCTCATCATGGAACGACCTAATTTTCAATCTGAGGGGCAGAAATCGACCCTCAGAAGACCTACAAAATTGTTGAACTAATGCCTAGGAGGCCGTGATAAATGGGTTATCCAACCAAATATTGACCTGTTAAAAAAAAACATTTGTTAGATTAATATAAATACCATCGTTGAATGAATTTCCTAAGATATGTATGAATACTTTTTTTTTTTGCCTGTTGGTTTTGAAATTTTCTTGTTATTCAAATTAAACTGTTATATAATTTTTGACATATGAATTAATGCATATACAGTTTTTATACAATGCTATCACTAATTGTTACGTGTTTAAAAATTAATTAGGCGTACTTTACTCCTAAAAACTATGTGTACGAATACTTTTTTTTTTACCCACTGTATATCGTTGGTTTATATTTGTATTGCTTTCGAATAATGTGGAGGAGCACCATGGTGTTGGAAAATCACATTTTTGCATAACTTTAGGTGGAATATCGTGATGAAGTTGTAGTAGGATATTTTGTAACAAATCTTAGTAGTTTCATCAATCAATCTGTTGGGAAAACTATGATTTTTCAACACTATTCGACAGCAATACAAAGATGAAAAACTAACGATACTCCGATACACGATACGATACGGAACAGTAGAAATGCCTTCCCCTGTTAAAACAGACTCATCTGCCCATAAAGTTCACCTCAAAAAGTAGTAATTCTTCAATACAATCTGCAATCAGAAGCAAAATTGAGGTATATGTTCCTTATCACTGGATTTTAAACATTACATTAAAAATCTAATAAAATAAAATCCTAAATAATAATAATAAATAGATAAATGTAATAACATAACATCCTCTTATCTGGTGTATTGACATCGCTTTATTGACAGTTTTTCTTTATTTTCAATTAAACAATAATTTTTTTTGCTTTGCTTTTTATTCCAATAAAGAGTTTATTATGTTTAAAATACACATTTCCATTAAGAGATTGTCATAATGTTTTATCTACTACACAAGTAATTGATTTGTATGCCAAATGAGAACACCATGTTTTATCGGTTTCAAAAGTGAATTTCTCCTTGAAATTGATACAAAATCATTACATTTAACATATCATTCGAAAGCTGATTAAATTTTCAAGTTTTTGTGAGATTTGACGTTTTTCCTGGATCTCTCAACGCTATTTGTGTAGTACATTTGTTTACAAAAGTCAGTTGTTTAAAGTCGTTTACTGGGGGACGATCATACCTTTCTTTGGTGTAAAAATGTCTAATTTTTAAGCAAAATAAAGAGCATTTTTTTTTTTTTTTTTTCGAAAAAAACGGTGAGCGTTGAAGTAAATAAGACATTGCGACTTCCCCCAAATAAGGTGAAGATCAAGCTGTTCATTAGATACCAAGTTTGTAAAATTTAAGGTTACAGGTAATCAGCTATTATAGAAAACTTAATGCGTAGTCCGAAAACGAGGTCAAATTTGATAAATATTTAAACAACATGGATATTTTACAGCTTTTTATGGGATCTATCGTATATCTGCAACGGAATGGAATAGAAAGGTGAGGTCTGCGGCATTTTGCTATATTTTTGATCTATTTTAAAAAAAAAAACCCATTTTTTTTTTTTGTTTTTTTTTTTTTTTTTTTTTTTTTTTTTTTGTTTTTTTTTTTTTTTTTTTTTTTTTTTTTTTTTTTTTTTTTTTTTTTTTTACACTAAGAGATACTCACCCTGTAGTGTACATAATTAAATATTTAGTTTGATTGGTTATAAATTATTTAAAATCAAAATGTTAGTTGAATGACTTTATATATGCGGATAATGTATTAACTTATAATTACCATAATACAATAGTATACTAATATATGGTCACAAGACCATCTAATAAAGGATAGCAATTAAAATGCTGTTAATTTAGTTTCTTCACGAATCATATTTATGTTATTTAAATTATTACCACATGTAATTCAAGACGGAAATAAGGATGACACCATTCCCCGAAGAAATAGTTCGAAATCTAGATGACAACCCATATAGTATGACAACCCATACCTTGGATATAGTTATTGTATTGGGTAATGCAGTTCGAAATTGCAATAGATAGATTAAGAAAAGAAATGTAGAAGCATTCCCTGCATGCTCTCAACATAAACTTCAGTACATATCATTGTCAAGCTTAGCCATACATGATAGTAATCGTAATCAACGAGGAGATATACAAATAGAGCTGCTATTGACGTAGGAAGGAGCTACAGGGAGGTGGGACCAGTTTTCCCCCACCACTATACTACCCAGTTCCCAACTCACCAACATTATTTTAGACCGCTGCTGATGAAGTAAGGTGATAAAATTCCTTCATACACAGTGTATCATTTTTTACTTAAACTTTGTTAATATAAGGATTTTTATTGAATATAAAAGTTATTTATTTATTTATCCAACGCCCGTCTGTGGCAGTTTAGCCTCTAAAGACGAGCCTCCCGATATCGGTTTATAATGTCTTCTTCTGGGTAGGTGAGAGCAGTGCAAACCCTCAGGTGATCTCCGTCCATGCTTCCGAGGTTGCATAACGGCAAAATCACTGTCAGCAAGACCAATGGGGTGCAAGTGGGCTTGCAAGTAGTCGTGTCCTGTGATTGTCGAAATCGTGCAACGGCTTAAACTCTCTAAAAAATCTGCTGTGCGATGTTTCTTAGGATCAGTCCTACCGTGGCAAGCTCCTCCTATTGCATTTTTTTGCCAGTGCTTGATGTCATCAGGGTCTTTTAGTAACGCTACTGACCGTGGCGTCTATCAGATTTCTGGCTCTTTTTAAAGTGAGTGGCACGATAGACTGGTCTGACTCTGCTCCCTGATTATCCTTGGCGTCAGCATATATTCGTTACCATGAAAGCTGCCCCCACGTGGCTGGGTACCCTTTGTAGGAAGACGATGCTTCCCCCCAGTGACCCAATAAGACATCGGTCAAAATGAGGCTTCAAGTGTCATAATCATACATTTTTTGCTTGTAAGGAGAGGTGCAATTTTTTCTTGCGACCATTAATTGTCTAAATGCTGTGGAAGTCCGTGGTGGTATTTATTGCTGCCTAGGCAACTTATTGCTGCCTGGTTAATCGACGAGGAATCAGGGACTTCGGATTTCCTCACAATGATGGAAGGGATAATCGACCAGTTTTTGAGTTCCATTAGGCTAGTTTCCACCTTATTCGATGTCAGATTTCTTGTCTTTGATTAGATGTGACATCTGTTTGCAAGGACGGATACCAAAGTAACCAAAATGGAGAGTAATTTTACATGGCCTTCTGTATGTGCTGCCAAGCTGGCGCCGGTCGGTAGTGTTTTTCCGTAAAGGTAGCTGAAGCTGGTATTTGTTTATCGATGAATCTTCGTGCCTAAGTGGTGAGGTTTGAGTTTTTAGTCTTTTCGAAGCGTTTCATGAATCCATTCCAGTTGTTATTGTTGTCTCAGTCTTTTTTGTTGTTCTTTTCTTCCATCCAATCGCAGCACGAAAACAATACCGCATACTTAATGTAGAATGAATTTATAAACTTAATGTAGAATGAATTTATAAAACAAAATAAAAACTCAACGAGAATCAGTCTACGTAAAAAATAAGAATTTTAAAAGGAAACACTTGTAACTTTAGTTGTAACTTATTAGGTTAGGGTAGTTATAGTGGAGGGGGAACAAATTCCACCTCCACTTCACTTTAATCTGCTCTATTGTATACCTCCTCGCTGATCGTATTGTAACAGATGCTTTTTTTTAAAATGTCCATAGGCAGTGGGTAGAAAAAGTATTCGTATACATAGCTTTTTTTTTTGCGGTATAGTACGCCTAATTAATTGTATGAACTATATTCGCATTAATTCATAGTGCATAAAAAATTAAATAACAGTTAAATTTGAATACCACGAAAATTTCAAAACCAACAAGCAAAAAAGTATTCATACATATCTTAGGAAATTTATTTAACAATTGTAATTTATTTAACAAATGTTGTTGTTTTTTATGTTTAATATTCGGTTGGATAACCTATCACAGTTATCACGGGCTTAAAGCCTCTCTAAGGCATTGGTTCAACAATTTTTGTAGGTCTCCAAGTTTCGATATCTGCTCATACTTTTGGGAGATTGGAAAATTATGTCTTTGCATGATGAGCGTTTGATTTTCCTTATTTCCGCCTCAAGTAATGCCCATAGATTTTCTAATGGGTTATTGTCTGGTGACTGTGCTGGTGTTAGAAACATCCTAGGTGTTTAGAAACATTTGCAGCAGTCATTCTTTGTTTTGTTTTTTTGGTAGAGTTCTTAGAGTCATTGTCCTAATGAAAGAAACTAACTGTCCTCATTCCCTAACTTTCATACACTTTTTTTTTTTTAAATGCCTCGCAACATGCTCATATACATTTCTACATTAAAAAATTCTATCGAAAATAACGAGTTCACCAACCTTACTTGTCCCCTGACAACCCTAAGCCCTTATCTCCACCATGCTTCACAGTTGGTTGAAAATATTTTTATTAAAGATTTGCCCCTCTGTTTTTCCAGACAAATTTCCTCCTATGCATCAAAAAATATTAGCTTTGCTTACATCTGAGTGAGAGTGATTTGTTGGCATGCTTTCGGGGCGAACTGTAATATTTTTTCCAGTTTTATTTTTTTTTCCTTACGCTTTCTCATGAAGTCTATTCCTAACAGTTTGTGGGGCAACATGTTTATTATGTTTTGTTGCGATAAAGGTCCAAACGTTTTTTATTGTACACTAATCCGTTTTTTAAATACTAATAATGTATTGCAAGGTCCAATGAAACAATCATGACTTTCCACCGATATATCGAAGACTTCATCCTTGTTGCAAAGGCTCAACAATTTCTCTTAGCAAGCAGAACTCAATTCTTTTGATTTGATAAATCAATAATGATAATGGTACATACTATTCGAAGTTCTAAACCAAGACCCTTCAAGGGTTTTAGTGGCACAAGCCATTGTTTCTATCTCATGATTCTGTTTTTCTCTAGGAAAAAGTCCTTAGGTCACTAGATCAGAAATTAAAATTGGTAATAACCATCATTGGTATTTAAATGATACCATCAAAATATAGCTCTATTTATATAAGCTACCCTCATATAAAAAAATTATTCTTGTCTATAGATATTATATGTTATAAATTTCAATAAATAATGCTATAATTACTAATAACAATTAAATGGGTCCGACTTACAATTGGGTCACTTAAAACTTTTTAAGTGACAAACATAAAATTTTTTTATGAAGAAAGAAATCGCAATCTAAGTTTTTGTTAGTTTTGTAAGTTAGATTTTCTATTCACAAATTATAATATATAATAAAAAGAGCTTTATTTTACGGAATTTAACAATTTACAATTTCGTACCATATTTGTATAAATACATGTTTTGCAATAAAACAATTCACACTACATATTCGTTCGGTATAAATTAAACTTAGAATACATTTAAACTGTAGGAAAAACTGACAAAAAAAAACCTACTAAAAAAAAAAAAAAAAAAAAAATTATTAAAAATAAATAAATAAATAATAATAATAATTAAATCGAAAACAAAATAATAAAATAAATAATGGAAACATGTAAATATGAAAATAAGTTTTGGGCGTTAAAATTAAATGCTATTTAAGAATAAATTATTTCATACAATGCTTTGAATTGCTAAATTAAAATTTAACTAAAACTAATAAATTCTAAGAATGTCTTATTAAATAAATTTTATTCTAGTAATGTATCCCCTTTAGCAACTCTATAGATTAAACATAATGTAGTGTATTACCTCTAGCAACTATATCAGCGTATTCGCAGTTAAACGTATTTAAATTTGGAGACAAAATGATTTTTAATGTTTAACGATTTGACTTGGGTTGGTTTTTATGAACAATTATTGTAAACAGTTTTTGTTTTTGAGGAATGGTTTTTAAATATAATATATAAAAATTTACTATTTGCGTCATCTCCATCACTACCCTCAACAACGGTTACAGTATCACGATCTCACATTTTCTATTTTCTCTTCACTTAAGTTTTTTTTTCTAGCTTCATGAAATTTCGAAAGTATCTTCCAATTATATAGGTCTCCACCTAATGAAAACATTCCGAATAATAATTGCTTCGTCCAATAAAATAAATGAAAGGAAAAATGCAAAAGAATCCTACTTACATTTTGTAAAATCTAGCTGATAGCCGAGAAAGGGACGAGAAAAAATCAAAACAACAGCGGTCCCTTGTTAAACTTGGTGCAATACTGAGGACAGTCACTGACTAAATATTTTCATGTAGAAAACTATCCCTCCTCTCACATTGAAAATTACTGGCGGCGAATAGAGGATTATCTCGAGAAATAGCCAAAGCCAATTTTCAGAGAAGCTCATAAGGAGTGACTTCTCAAGGGAGAAAGAAACCAAGTCGGGTGCTGTACAAAATACAACGGCGCACCGGTGGAAAGTTAACTACTAATATTATTTGTGAACGCACCACCCATTCAGGTACTTTTATCCCATCTGTCAACGTATTTCTTATAAATTATTCTTCATCTGAACATATGTGAAAACAATAAATAGCTAAGCCATATGTTATTATTAGTTTGTATTAGCTAGTATAATATCGTGTGTAACTTCCTAAAATGCAGTAAAGCGCCATACTAAGAAAAATCATAAAAACTAGAAAGATCACTTGAAGAGCTTGATTTAGAAATGTTACAACAAGTACAGTAAGCATTTAATTATTATATAATTGATATCTCAGATACTAGAAAATATTTGACGTACTCGTTTTTTGTTGCAAAGCGGGGACCGATTAAGTCAGTAGATAAGGCACTGAACTGCTATGTTAAGGGATCGAGTCGAGTTCAGGAGACCCTCCATAGACACACCACTTTAAAGAGGGGTATCCTTAATTGGGGGAAGACTGGGGGGGTTAGGCGTGGTTGCTGACCCAAATCAATCCCTTGCATAACCGTTGGTCATGAAAAATACTTTTTTTACCCAAATCACTTTTATTAATTTTATTTATTATTTTTTTGTAAAACATATTTTATCATCTTTTTTCAAAAAAGATGTAATGAAAAATACGGATTCAATTAAAATTTCTTTCTTACAAATGATGATAAAAATAGATTTTTGTGTTATAGATGCAGTTATTCGGGAATAAAAGCTAACAAAAATATAATACAATTTTTTTTTTTGTTTTTTTTAATAAGTTAGACATCATGATATGTTCCACATATCAAAAATTAGTTATACCGCTGGGAGATCCGTCTTAATTGATGTTCAAGTTATTTTGCCTGTAGTAATAAAAAAGAGCAAGCTTAAGGGAAATTTAATTCAGGAATCTTCATGATGAGGTAAGGGCCCAATGAAAATGTGAAATCAGTTGATGAGATTCAGCCGTCTCAATTATAAAGCTTAGCTATTACCGATTCCAACATATGAAAGATAGGTTAGTAAAATATCTAAATACTTTAGAAAATTTGAGTAGAAGTTAGTATTATATATATATATATATATATATATATATATATATAAAACTATACAAGAATATGTTATGCAACGATTTTCATCATACGTTATGTATATGTCATACGTATATATGCTCGTAGCAATTATAACATATGTTTTTAATTTAATTTCTAAAAGATTAACCATGGTAACTGTTGAATCATAACTGTTGGATTCGGCGAACAATAAATTCATTGTTTAAAAGAATAAATATTTAGGTAATAATAAAGTATTTTTATATATATATATATTATATATATATATATATATATATATACACAGGGTGTTCAGGATAAGACTGCTTCGGATTAACTTCGAGAGTTCGCTTCTGGGCATCATTTGCAATAAAAAAGTTTATGTAAACTATTCTCATCCGTTTTATAGAAATTTTTAATTTTATGTTTTATCAAGGCATTTCTAATTTTTGACAAATAATTGTCTATATTCCCCTAACTATTAAACCTGGAGCAATTCCAATATGCTCATTAAAAAGAAGATTCAAATTCCTTTAAAATAAACTTTTAAAAATTTAGACTTCAAAATACCAGCGTCCAGTATTTAACTTATTGATCCAAACATATGAAATAGCAAGTTTCTTATTCCGTTCCAAAACTTTGACTGCTTTTTTCTTTAAAATATTTCATATGTTACACACGTGCACTACTCAAAAAAAAACTTCTACATACAAACACCTTTCGAATGGTATACCATGAATACTGAAAATTTCTAAAAATTGATACTGAAATCACTTATTAATTACAAAAAAACAGGGAGATGCAACATCGGCATTTTGGGAAATACTGAGAAATGCTCAAAAATGTTAAATAGTTTTATTACGTTTTATTAATAGAAAAGTAATTTAATCACAATTACTTATTTTGTCTTATTCTCATTTTTGAAATTTTAGAAACTTTTAAGGTAGTTTAATTAT
The DNA here is from genome assembly GCA_003667255.2 of Euschistus heros. Lineage (NCBI taxonomy): Eukaryota > Metazoa > Arthropoda > Insecta > Hemiptera > Pentatomidae > Euschistus > Euschistus heros. The sequence continues at coordinate 77,807 of RCWM02000496.1, forward strand.
AATTTACATACTTAATTTGAACTAATTGTTCAAAATGTCCTCCCTCTTCTCTCATACACAGCAATAAGTTTATTTTAAAGGAAATTTAATCTTCTTTTTAATGAGGATTGAAATTGCTTCAGGTTTAATAGTTAGGGAAGTATTGACGATTATTTGTCAAAAATTAAGAATTTCTTGATAAAACATAAAATTAAAAATTTCTATAAAATCGATAAGAATCGATCTCTAGTTTATATGAAATTTTTTGTTGCAAATGATGCCTAGAATCACCTCTTTAAGTAACTCCAGTCTTATGCTGAACACCCTGTATATATACATACACACACACACACACCCACACACACACACACACACACATATATATATATATATAATATATATAGTATATATATAGATAAAGAGATAAATAAAAATGTAATAAAGTATATATTTTTTAAACAAAATATTGTTAAATATAAAGGAGGACCTATAACCCGAATATTGTAAAATAGTTACTTATATATACATCATAAATATATAAATGAATAAGAATCGAGCTCTAGTGTATATGAAATGTGGATTTATATGGAGATAAATGGAATTCATCTCTTGTCATTCCTCCAAATGACGAGGAAATCGAGTTAGAGGTAGTCCTCAATAAAACAAACTGCCTGGAGGCAGGTTACTATTATATGAAATTTTTGTCCAAATATGTTACAAAAGCAACACGCAGGTACGCGCGTACGGCGCACACACACACACACACACACACACACACACACACACACACACACACACACACACACACACACACACACACACACACACACACACACACACACACACACAACACACAACAAACACTCATATTTAATTTATTTGTTATTTTTAAATGAAAAGATTATGTTACATATGTCGTGAAGCAGCAAACACTTTTTTAACACCTAACACGCAAATAATTAAATTTATTGTATTTTATAACACAAACTTCGTAATGTTACAGTAAGCACGAGTGTCTTTGAATACTCCATGGCGGAATATATGAAACATACTCGTACAAAGAACGTAAACGATTAAAGAGGCCATCTCTATAACTAATAGGTAACAAAAATTATAATTTAATAATTGAAGTATTATATATATATATATATATATATATATATATACATACATAAAATGTTAAATTTATAGATAAATAGTTGTGGGTGAGTGTTTAATGAACTGAGATCAGTCCTAATATATTGCCCAGTCCAATATAACTAGTTGTTTTTTTTTCTCTTAACTGTAGATCTACTTCTATGTTGAATCGGTAACATTCAGTTAAACCCAGTGGAGATAAAGTTAGCCTACAACCCTATCTCAATTTGCCAAGTCCTCCACAAACAAATATATTTATACATTTAAATTCAATTTTAAATACCTGTGGCTCCACTAAACCACGAATTCATCTCTCATCCAATCCTTACAATCCTGAATCCTTCAAGAATTGTATTATAAATAATTAATTAATTATAAATTAAATAATTAGCAATTAGGGATCCTGTATGTCACTTTTTGCCCTATTTTTCGCTATCGTAAATTTTCCATCCTTTAGCTCCCTATAACAATCTTTTATTGTAAAACCATGTACATAATTAAAAACTGCTACTTTATTTCTCTCTGAGTGCTTTGTGTCTTTTGATCATTGATCAAAATTCTTAAGTATCAATATTCTTAAGTAATAACCTCACTCAGTTGTAAAACTGTCTCTGCAGCTCATCCTATAGGGTCAGTTAGTCCCTCCATCATCATTGCAAAGGTATATCTGTCCAAAAATTGATGGTTCCATACTGCGTAATGTTTGGTAACTTTTTCTTTAGATACGAGAGACCGTAACTTCAATATTGATTTTGATAGTGATCACTGCTAATATTAGTAATTGGAGCCACCACAGCAATCCTTAATGTGCCTATTTCGTATTAAAAGGTAGTGGAGGCTGATTGAAAATCAATCTTTTGATTAGATATGAACCTATAAATAACTGAGATTGCGTCCCGGTATGGGAGGACGAGTTCGTCAATTACTCTAAAGAAATAAACACTATCAAGCTATCTGATAATGATTGAACGATTTCAGCTACCCTCGTAAATCATTGTTAAGGAAAGCTCATCAAAGACCTGGAGTTAATGAAACACATCTTGAAAGAACAATTCTGCTAATCAGGCTAACGGCACAGCCCCTTCCTAAGCAGTCGTTAAGCTTCCGATTTCCTTCCTCGATAATTAGAATGATTAATCGATTGCTTGGAGAAAATTAGTTCCATTATCGATTCAGGTTTTTGTAGTTCCTGTGATGGTTCAGCTCACGACAAATATGTTTTTGCTGTTTTTTATTTATTCAGTTCCATTTGATAATTAATAGATTAGAATCTAGGATTTTTAAAATAATTTCTCCTTAAATTTTTTTCCTCAACTGAAACATTTCTTCTAAGCCTCTTTTTCAACCCCCTTTATCACTCTCTTCATTCAATACATAATGGAATAAATGAGGAAATATACAGGATGGACGAACTATACAACAGGTTACCAACCTATTCTAGTCAGAGTGAAAAACTCGATATTAATTTAACTTTTCCTGGCATTCTAGATTATATCAAACCTAAAATTTGTCTGTTCTAATTAAAACATTCGTTTCAATAGTTTTTTAATAACTGTGTCGAAAGAAAAGGAAAAACAAGCTTTTATTTATGTATTTATTATACAAGTTTGTACCTAAATAGAATGAATGTAAAACTAATTTTCAAGCCTAACCAATGATGCAATTAATAAACTATGTAACTAAAAGCAGTTTACTAATTCTCAATAAGGGAATTTAATCAATATACTTAAATTTCCAGAAAACTATACTGCTTAGTGCTTTTGTCACATTTCCTTTACTGTTCAGAGTAAACTCCCAAGAGAGCCATTAAAGGATACATACAAAACAAAGTTCCCAAATGTTTACGTCATCAGCGGTGGTAGGACTGACGAGTACTGGCGTCATTATTGCCCCCTGTGGAACACTTTAGCTCCATAAGTGACTGTTCGCAATTCTAGTGCCCAAAGTTTTGTTTTGTGCTTTCCAGCACGAGCATTTCATTTTCAAATGTCAAAAAAAGAGGAAATAAAGCGTATCATTGCCTACATTTAAAGAATAAAGAAAATAGTTTCTATCTATCACGATCTAATATCGAAATAAAATAAAGAATAAAAGAGGGTATAAGAAAGACCTTTCTAAAACTTTGTCATGATTCAATTCTAACTGGTATACAAAAACCAGAAATTGATGTTATACTTATATTTATATAGAGATATCTGAACATTCAAAACATCAGAATTCCAAAAGTAACGAAGTTAATTTGGCTGAATGAGAGCCTTTAGCTCAGTTTCTCAGGGCATGAGAGAGAATCTAGCAATTACCTGAGTTCCAATGTAAGTGGGTGATTCTCAAACTACAGGAAAATTTCTAGCTTCCAAAACTCTAAATTTAAATGTTGATAAATCTTGCTGCAAACATTTGATATTTCCTGGAGGCTACCTGTGAGGATTGTAGTTGGTTCAGCAACACATGAATCACTTTACTTTTTCTAAAATTTCAGTTTAAAATTTTAACGCATAACCGCCTCTCGTTTTTTTTGCTTTGTGTTGTGCATTAGACATTTTTTTGACGCACCATTATGACTCTAAAAATAAATAAAACCTGCATGACGCAATGACACTAAATGAAAATGACTAAAAGTTTCACATTTTCTCGGGAGTATATTATGAGGGCCGTAGCCTACTATAAAAACGTATGAGGCCTGTTACAAATAAATATTTGGTTAAACTGATTTATAATGGACATGACAATATGAACAATGGATGTACTTACAGTCAGAGGTGGTGTTTGCACTAGGATATTCCGTCGTATAATGGTTGCATGGTTACGAATTGATACGTCCAAAAACTAAAAAAAATCCAAAAATGTCTTCCGAATACGTTTATTCAATTTTTTTAGTAATGGCACGCCAATGATAAAAAATCCCAGGGGCAAGAATAAAATAACTCGGAGATTGGTTACTTGGGCATTATAATTCTGAGAAACACATTTTCACTTTCTTCCACCATTATATTTTAATATTACTACCCATTAGTTGAGTAATTTTCGCCCTATCGAGTAATAATTATTTACATAATAGTAAATCCAAGTATTGGGACAAGCCACGACAATGTTAATTGACGTAGAATAACCTAAAAATGTTACCCTAAAATACTAAAATCCCAAATAAATTCAACTAATATCATTAATTCACATAACATAAATCGATTAGAAAACAATATTTTAAACGAAGTTTACTTCATTTAATTTTAATGGGCAGGGGACAAAAATTAGCCTGTAGTTTGAGAATCATCCAAATACGTATTTATAAAAGATCTCGGGACCATTGCCGTGCTAATCGGCGTGGTAGGAAATCAGAGGTTTAGGTAAGATTTTATTAGAATTTTAAAAATTTAAGAGGTCAAGTTCGAAAAGTATGTTGTCAGATTTTGTTGGAGACATAATATCGTCGACACTATGTTAAACTAACGAAAGTGATTTTATTTACTTTTTAAAAGAGCAAAAAAATGTTTTAATTACAATTTTTCAGAAGATTTTTCAAAATTAACAATAAATGATGTTGCATAATGTTATAAAAATCTTATGGAAAATTTAAATTCAAACAGTTTTTTGCTTTCATGAAAAGTACAAAAAATCACTTTCATTTTTTAAGATGGTATAGACTACTGTGAGCTATGGTGAAGGCTCCATATAATGAAGGATTCACAATAGTTGTAGACTTTGATTGAAGGAAATGAATGCGTTTTGTTTTCCATTTTTGCTGTTCCAGTTTATAAATAGGTTTAATGATGGGTTTGTATATAAAGAATATATGGTCTAGGAAAAAAAAGCTATGAGATGTAGTAGATGAGCTATCATAGTCTACACAGCTGGCTGAAGCGTCTGTTAAGTTTTTGTCTTTTGGGTCGAGTGTAAGTAGGTTTTGTAAATGTTAGTTTTATGACAAAGTAGAAAGCAATAAAATGTACGAGTACTATATTAGCTTAGACAGTGACATATATTGGGAAAAAAATTAGACAGGATTTACATGGAGGGCAAAGATTACATGGGCGTATTTAGATTCATTAATATTGATCAGCAAATCATTTCGAGTTTCAACCTGGGATATGAGTTTTTAGTAATCATAGGAAACCATTATTAGGAAGCCAAGAACCTAGATAGGTTTAAAAATATTTCTGTGATTTCAGCAAACTTTGATGGGTAACCATCAGAAGTAGTAAGAATATTTGCAGAGTAGAGAATATAGAAAATCAGTCCTAGAAAGCTAGGAACCATTAAATAGAATTAGCAGTTGAGGTAAATGGGTTTTGTGCTTGAAAAGCGAACTGGCGAGCTATACCCGATCAAAAGCATTGGAGGAAAATACAAATTATTTTGTAACCTTAAAAAAAATGCGTTATTTTGGCTTGATTTCAAGTAAATTAGAACGTTAAACTCTTTTTTGAGAGGATATTTGTGCATCTCTGAAAACACGTTCATACATTTTTTTTTTTTATTTTATAAGTTTTTCTAAATAAAAGTTGTTACTCCATGGATTATTGAAGTCAATTACGCAATCTTACTTACCAGAGTATTTTCATCAATTAATTGAAATACTGAAATTTGTGGCTGATCAAAGTATAAATCGAGTCCATTTAAATTGCTAAAGGCTTTCAAAATTTTCAAGCACTTGATTTAAGTTAAAAAGATTCATTTCTTTTTTTTTTTTATTTTCTTTATTAAAAGTGTGTAACCTTTATTTGTATTGATTTTTGGCACCACAAAATTAATTTAACAGTGACATATTTAACATAAGTATTTATGTTACCGATAAGGTATTTATTGACTGTGGCAATAACAAAAATGGTGGTGGTTAGATATAAGATAATAAAAATAATTTTTAGAGAAAAAAACAAAACCGACTTCAAGATTAAACCTACATATACAAACTTGAACTAAGAAATAAAAAATAATATTTTAATTGCTTCAAAACAAAAACCATTAAATGAAAATCACTGAAATTATCGATACTTATATACCTATTTACAATTTATGACCAATTATCTTTGGAGTCGGTGCCAGCCAAGAAGGGAAGTTTAACCCTGTCTTTACAATAAATAAACTGTCGAAGGGCCGGAGACAGCGGTGTGGCGGTGATAAAACAGTGGGAGGATCTTTACGATTACGATTTCTTTTCAAATTCTGTTTGTTTCGGTTGGCACCGACTCCAAAAATAACTGATTATAAATTGTGAATAGGTTTATAAGTATCGATAATTTCGTTGATTTTCATTTAATGGTTTTTGTTTTGAAGCAATTAAAATATTATTTTTTATTTTTTAGTTCAAGTTTGTATATGTAGGTTTTTGTCTCTAAAAATTATTTTTATTTTTCACTTTTTAGTGGTGAGTGTATTTTTGTTTATACAGTCAATTATCGATCTTCAAACTACCCTGAAAAATGGTAACTTCTTTCTCCTTTCTGCACTTTGCAAATCAATTTTAACTTTTCGTTAATTGGAAGCATTTTCAATAGCCACTGTAAAACCACTCGAGTGAATAAATAATAATAAGTGATTGGTGTAACTATGCACTGAAAAGACAAACAATGACAGAAAACAGGAAAACAAATTACACATGAAATTCTTTTAATTTGAGTTCGAGTTGTAGAGGCGATGACTTCTAATAGTTCGTTTCATAGAGGTGGTCCTTATTTTTAGTTCTACTTATTTTCGACACAATTTTTCACGTTCTTTGTCTGAAATCGTCTCATTGAGGTGTAATGTACCGACCGCAGATTTTCTTTGACTTATGAGAAAAAAAGAAATACCTCTTGAAAGGTATTATTGAACACAATTTCACACATATAAAAACTACATAGCATGACTCGTAAACAACTAATAACTTTTAACCATATGTTATGTCGGTTGGCATGGCAACAGATACATTGTGTGTAACCTCTCTGCTAGTTTGAGGCGAGTTGACTATTTCTCTGTTGTGTTCTAATAAACGCATTAATCAAGTTCAATGTGTTTCTATTGAACCACTCCGTAAAAACATAACATTGGCGACGAGTAAATTGGAACCGTTTTCTTAATTCGCGTGTGATAGTTAAAACGGTGTCGGTTGTTGAACGTTATTCTAACCAACGTATTCTAGTGCCTTATACTGTTACAAATGAATTCTAAAGAAAAGAACTCTGGTGAAGAAGAGCAAGCAAAATACGAATTGCGTCATCCTCGTCGAAATGCTGTTTTGGGACACGTCGATCCCTATGTGCCGTCTCTCGAACCTTTTCAGAACTACCTCGACAGGCTCGAGGCGTTTTTCGACTTGAACGACACTGGTGAGTCAGATAAAGTAAACTCTCTGGTGGTACTTATTGGTCCTGAAATGTACGGAACACTCAAAAACCTAGTCTCTCCTGCCAAACCTAAGGACAAGTCATTTGAACAACTCTGCTCTATTTTGAAAAATCATTATGCTCCGGAAGGTATTGAAGTAGCCGAACGGTACAAGTTTCATTGTCGAAACCAGGAGGTAAATGAATCGATTCGTGACTTTGTGGTCGCAATTAAAAAACTAGCAATAACATGTAACTATGGTGATTTTCACAACGAAGCCCTTCGAGATCAGTTAGTTTTTGGTATCCGGGACTCGGTGGTTAAAAAAAGGTTACTGTCTGAAAAAAATCTAACCTTTGATTCAGCAGTGAAGATCGTTTCTGAGATGGAACTCGTTTTGGAACAAGCCAGGGTGATGGAAGGGGAGCCGAGGTTCGATGACGTCAATCAACTTCACCCGCATCAGCACGCTTATGAAGTGACAAAATCAAGTAGGTTCTCTGCCCAGTCCAAGGACGCCACTTCAGGGACATCTTCAAGTTCAGATAAGAAACTTGAATTTAATATTCGAAAACGTATTTCTAAATGCAAATATTGTGGTAGGTTTCATAGTATTGATAAAAATTCATGTCCGGTTAGAGAGTGGAAATGTTTTAATTGCAATCTGAAGGGTCACGTTGCTAAATTATGTCCAACACCAAAAAAAGCTAATATTGTAGAAGCCGCAAACGCGGTAGAAGTTGATAGTTTTGATTCATTTCGCTATCCCCTAATACAAAATTGTTTGTTAATAATACCGAAATTGGATTTGAAGTAGATTCAGGGTCATCATACACGTTGATTCCTGTATATTTGTACAACAGATTTTTCAGAGATCTTAGAATCGATAAAAGTAACCTAAAACTCAAAGCTGCTAACAGTGAATCGTTATCAGTGTTGGGAAAGGTTAATGTCTCTTTGTATTTTGAAGGAAAAATTTTTGATAAATTGCCCTTAATAATTACAGGTAAAGAATTAAGTCGTCCTTTGTTGGGTCGTGATTGGCTTTCCATGATCAATCCAAATTGGAGATCTTCTGTACTTGTCAACCCAAATCGAGCGCTAGGACCGTTGCCTGTGGATCTCGTTGAGCCTGGACCGGAGGTGGTAAGCTCTAGGAATAATATTAAAATATGTTCAGGTGTTCCTTCTGTTGGATTCGATTGGGTGAGAGATTATAAGGTTCGTTTTTCTAAAGTTTTCGATGAATCAAACACCGAGCCTATAAAAAATTTTGAAGCGTCTGTTGTATTAAAAGAGGGAGCAGTACCGATCTTCCATAGACCCTATAATGTACCTTATGCGCATCGAGCAGCAGTGGCTGAGGAACTTGCTTCTCTGGAAAGTAAAGGAATTATTAGTAAGGTGGCGCATAGCCAATGGGCATCTCCAATTGTCTGTGTTAGAAAGCCAAACGGTAAAATTCGCTTATGCGTGGATTTTAAAGTAACCCTGAACAAATACGTAGATTTAGATCACTATCCTCTCCCTAAATCGGAAGATATTTTTCAGTCATTAGTGGGGTCTAAAGTGTTTTGTGAATTAGACCTGTCAAATGCCTATTTGCAATTAAAGTTAAATGAAAACTGCAAACATTATTTTACGATTAATACTCAATTAGGGTTGTTCAGATTTCACCGTTTGATGTTTGGTTTATCTAGTGCTCCAGCCTTGTTTCAGTCAACAATGGATTCTATTTTGAGTCAAATTCCCAATACTAGAGCGTATCTAGATAATATTATTATCGGAGGCAAAACATGGGAAGAATGCAGGTTTTCAGTGGAACAAGTGCTCAATCGTTTAAATGAGTATAATGTCAAATTGAATGTAGATAAATGTAAATGGTTCAAAACTTCGATCGAATTGCTCGGTTTTTGTCTGGATGGGCAGGGGTTGCGCCCTTCCTCTTCCAAAATTCCAGCCATCCAAAATGCGCCAGTACCTAAAAATATATCCGAGCTCAAATCATTCCTTGGGTTAATAAATTTTTACCACAAGTTTGTCAACATGTCTGTTGATTTATTTGGACCTTTATATGAACTGACCAAAAAAAATGTACCATGGTCTTGGTCTCAAGAATGTGATGAGGCATTTAACCGGGCCAAGTCGTCAATTTGTGAGAAATGTTTTTTTATTGTTGTACGATTCTGACAAACCCCTGATATTGACCACTGACAGTAGTAGTTATGGGGGTCGGAGCAACGTTGGCTCACCTTATAGACGGTGTGGAGCATCCAATCGCGTTCGCCTCCACTACACTTTCACCCGCAGAAAGGAACTATTCTCAAACAGACCGTGAAGCCCTTACGTTAGTGTTTGGTGTCAAACACTTCCATAATTTTCTGGCAGGACGTCACTTTACTTTAGTAACAGACCACCAACCGCTTCGCTCTATTTTTGGAGAGCGAAAGGGTATTCCGTTGGTTGCTAATGCTCGTCTTCAACGCTGGGCTATCATCTTGTCAGCCTACAATTACCAGATTAGATACAAAAAGGGTTCAGAAATTTCTCACGCCGACGCATTGTCTCGCCTACCTCTTAAGGGTTCAACAAACGTGCCTGAGTGTTTTATTATTTTTGACGAATTCGAAAGTAAATTTGTTACGTTTAGAGAAATCTCGCAAGCCACCTCACATGATGACATTCTCTCCATAGTGTGCCAGTGGGTCAAGGAGGGTTGGCCTTCCAAGGTAGATAGTCAGTATTCTGTTTTTTTTTCAAGAATAGATTGTGTTTGTCAGTCCAAGAAGGTTGCTTATTGTTTGGTTCTAGGGTTGTCATCCCTAAGACCCTCCAATCAGCTGTTTTGAGCTTGTTACATAAGGAACATATTGGTATAGTTAGGTCAAAATTACTCGCTAGATCTTATGTCTGGTGGTCCGGTATGGACCGAGACATAGAACAACAAGTGACTACTTGTGTAACGTGTCAACTCACTCAGAACGATTTAATTCCACGTACCTATGCTCCAATGCCAAGTAGTCAAGGACCATGGAGACGATTGCATTTAGATTTCCTAGACACATTTAAGTGCAAGATCCTCCTGTTGGTAGACGAGTACAGCAACTGGCTTGAAGCTTGGATTATGACCCAAACGTCAGCCTCAGTAGTATGTGAAAAATTGCAAGAATGTTTTTCTCGTTTTGGTTTTCCTCAGTGTGTGGTGTCGGATAACGGCCCTCCATTCACCTCTAAAGAACTGGAGTCAATTTTTAAAAAAACGGAACATTTTACATGTGCTAAGCCCTCCGTACCATCCTGCTTCCAATAGGGAAGCAGAACTTAGTGTACAAACTATTAAAAAACTTCTTTTGAGGTCAGTGGTAGCCAAAAGTTCAACAACGGATTTACCGGAGAAATTGTATAATTGTTTAATATCTTACCAGTCCACTCCTTCATCAGTAACAAAGAAATCCCCTTCAGACATGATCTTAGGTTTTAAAGCTCGAAACCTTCTCAGTATGTTGTCCCCGGCTGATAAGGTGTTATCGAGGGACGAGTCTAATGAAATTCAAACAAAAAGTTTTCCTATTAGAAATTTTAATATCAATGACAAGGTTCTTGTAAAAAATCCTAAGAAAGGTATATTGAAATGGATTAGAGCTCGGCTGATGAAACAAATCGGTTCTGTTATTTACCTTGTAAAGTTAGAGGATGAATCCATCAGAAAGGTGCACCTGAACCAGTTACGTAAAAGTGAGCTTCCTGATGCCAGCCATCCACCGGCAAGGCAGTGGTACCCAGAGCCAACTCAAGGCTCACCAGAAGTTCTAGTGAATTCAGAAAACGTTGATAAATCCACTGAATTAACACTCCATCCAGAGTTAAGTTCTCCCCCAGAATCAAATTTACAAAGAGCTAGAGAAGGACTGAGACCTCCATCCACGCTGAGACCACCAATTCGTTTTTCACTTTCGATGTACCAGTAACTACTATTTAAATTAAGTGCAATTACTGAAAAATCTGTTATGTCTTAATCAATTCGGCACCTTGTGTATTTATTTTTTAAGTTTCTCTGCATATGTATTATTGTAATCTTGATTACTCTGTATATATGTATTATTGTAATGTTCAATTACTCTGTATTTTGTTTCATGAATTTTGATGTATTTTTCTATGTATTAAATTATAAGTACCATAAACGTATGTATCAACAAGCTTAAAAAGGAGGGAGAATTGTTATGTCGGTTGGCATGGCAACAGATACATTGTGTGTAACCTCTCTGCTAGTTTGAGGCGAGTTGACTATTTCTCTGTTGTGTTCTAATAAACGCATTAATCAAGTTCAATGTGTTTCTATTGAACCACTCCGTAAAAACATAACACCATAAACTGAGAAGGTTATACAAAAACATATGAGAAAATGAGATACAAATACAATGTTATTATTTACTACAACTTATTTAAGAATTCAGCTAATCGAAGTAACACATCGAGAGTTGACTGTGTATGTAAATTATTTTTGTTAATAATTTATAATATATGGTGATAACATCGATAAAAATCTAAAATAATTTTGCTCTTAATTAAATACTGTTTTTCTTACGAAAAATAGCTAATTTTAGAGCAAATTTGTTTATCTGAAAACTTAATAAAGCGTAGGAAAGTTGTAGAGGAAGTGCGTGCGCGTTCATCGCGAAGACCATGGTTGACCAACCTTCCACTTCAAAGGCCAGTGATATGGAAGGCATTCAAGAGAATGAAAGTGCTCAAGGCGGAGAATGGCAACAGGTAATAAATCGAAAAAGAAATCAAGAATATGACCGAGATCCTAGAAAAAATAAAAATACTTCCCCAGTATCAACAACTAAAAACAAATTTGAAATACTGACTACCCAATCTGAAGCTGAACCACATTCAACGATACAGAAGACTCCGACAGCAAGACCACCACCTATATTTGTGAATGGAATTGAATACGTACCAGCTTTGGTAGGTTTTCTTGAAAAGATTTCTGGACCTGCTTCATTCAACCTGAAAACAAATTTAAAAAATATTTCTATATACCCAAACACACCCAATGGCTATAGAACTATAATCAGTGCCCTGCGGAAGGAAAGTGTCGACTTCCACACTTTCCAGTTACCTGAGGATAGATGCCCACGGGTGGTTATCAAAGGTTTACATAACTCAATCCCACATAATTTTATAATAGAAGAATTAAAAAACAAAGGCTATAACGTAGTCAATGTTACATGTTACAAAGCAATCATTTAACGAACATATCTTTGATATAAAACGAATTTATTACACAGCGGTTACTATTGAAGAACCGCGTAAAAAAAGAACAATACCACAATGTATCCGATGCCAACAGTATGGTCACACAAAGACCTACTGTAACCATCCACCAAAATGTATCCGTTGTGGACAAAATCACGAGAGTGGCAGTTGCCAAAAAACACGGGAAACGCCTGCAACCTGTGCAAACTGTGAAGGAGCGCACCCTGCCAACTACAGGGGTTGCCAAACTCTCAAAGATTTAAGAAATCTGAAAAAAAAACCTAAAATCTTCAGGCCTGTGTCAGTTCAGCAACCAGACCCACCTTCATTACAAGAGTACCCACCTCTGCCGCAGTATTCTGAACCAGCTCAACGAGGACAAGTTAAGTTACCAAAGTTGCATGAACCCTCAAGCTATCCACAATCATCAGCTACGGGACATCAGCAATGTACGGATCATTCAGATATGAAGCGAAGAACTACTCGGCAGGTGCTTCCTCCTGAAAATATGCCACAACAAATGGTATTTTTACTATGTGGGTTACATGACCTCATTCAACCTCTTTTAAGCCTTCTGCAACAGATTTCTGATGTAAAACAAGCCTTATTTCCATCATATGCACCCTAATTCTTTAACTGTGGGTTCCTTGTCCATTCTTCTATGGAACACTAACGGACTTCCTCAACATAAAAATGAACTTGACATATATCTACATGAGAAACGAACGGACGTTGCCCTGATAACCGAAACACACCTTACTTCCCGACATAAAATTCACATTCCTGGCTACACTATTTACCGAACGGACCATCCAGATAACACTGCTCACGGAGGCACAGCCATCGTCATCAAATCTTCGCTTCGACACAATTCAATACATACACCACATACACCCCACACACAGGCCACTGCAATCACACTTTACACAAAACATAACACTATAACACTGGCATCTGTGTATTGTCCCCCCAGGTTTGCCATTTCATCTCACATGTTCAATAGTTTCTTCGAGAAACTGGGAAAATGTTTTGTCGCTGGTGGAGACTACCATATAATGCCAAACACCAAGCTTGGGGCTCCCGTTTGTGTACTCCGAGAGGTAGAAATTTAAGATCTGTTCTTCAAAAACTTTCGTTAGACACTATATCCCCAATTACTCCAACTTACTGGCCCACATCGAGACAGAAAACCCCTGACTTACTTGATTTTTTCATCACTAAAGGACTTCGCACCATACCTTACACAATAAGTAGCAGTTCCGATCTCTGCTCTGATCATTCCCTGGTTCATTTGACACTTCTTGATGAACCTAAAAAAAAAGAGAAAAGATTACTCCTAAACCAAGGCGTTATGGATTGGGATAGCTATCAATCCAAGTTAAATTCGAAACTGCTGATACCAATGCAACTAAAAACCGAAGAAGAAATTGAAGAAGCAGTTGATGTATTTACCAAAGCTGTACAGGAATCTGCATGGGCCTCATCCGTTCCTAGAATGAACAAAAGAGGTTCTCTACCGAGTTACCCACAGTACATCAGGGACCTGATCACAGCAAAGAGAAGGGCGCGAAAGGTATGGCAAACAGACAGACTTCCTTCAGACAGACGAACATTCAATAAATTTAATAATGAACTGAAAAGAAAAATTATGAAAATCAAACAGACCAAATACGATTACTACTTATACAATATCACGACAGACGACGGAAGCTTATGGAGGCACACTAAAAAACTTTTAAAGCATCAAGAGGTGATAGCGCCTCTCAGAAAAGAAGATGGGTCCTGGGTGGTGTCGAACAAAGAAAAGTCTGAACTCTTTGCTGAACATTTGTCGACTGTTTTTTACACCACATACAGACTACCAAGACAATGAACATGACAATTACCTACAAGAAACTCTAGAAGCTCCCCTTCAATTGACATTACCACCACTGTCTTTCACTCCTTCTGATGTATTGCAAGTAATCAGAAAGCTATCACCAAAAAAAGCTCCAGGATTTGACTTAATCACCGCTGACCTTCTCCAGAAAATACCCAAAAAAAGCTATAGTCTTTCTAACTACACTTTACAACGCAATTCTCAGGACTACTAAATTCCCAGTTCAATGGAAATATTCTTATATTACCATGATACATAAACCAAACAAAAACACCGATTCACCTTCTTCCTACCGACCAATTAGCCTACTTCCCTTGTGTTCTAAAGTTTTTGAAAAATTATTTTACCGACGAATACTAGACATACTGACAGATAAACAAGTACTGCCTACACATCAATTTGGATTCCGTTCATTTCACTCAACAGTTCATCAACTACATCGTGTAACGGATTTCATATCAATCTCACTCGAGAAAAGACTATATGCTACTGGGGCATTTCTAGATGTAGCTCAAGCATTTGACAGAGTTTGGCATGACGGACTTCTTTTTAAATTGAAAAATCTTCTTCCTTTTACCTATTATCTGATCCTTCAATCTTTTCTCTTTGATAGATTTTTTTTCTGTCTGACAAGGTTCAGAAATCTCCTCTATGTATGCAGTAAAAGCCGGAGTACCACAGGGGTCAATACTAGCTCCACTGTTATATATTTTTTACACTCACGATATGCCACTTAGCCCTCAAACATTGACAGCAACATACGCTGATGACACAGCAATATTAACTAGGCATGAAGACCCCACAATCGCATCATTAACTCTTCAACACCACTTAACAATACTACAAGACTGGTTCAAACAATGGAAAATAAAACTAAACTACACCAAATCACAGCACATAACCTTTACACTCAGACAAGACTCTTGTCCACCTGTCTTCATCGACAATCAACCCATACCACAAACAAACGAAATTTATTATTTAGGACTTACATTTGATAGAAGAATGACCTGGGGGCCCACACGTAAAACAAGAACGTCTCAGTCTAACAATGAGATTAAAACTTCTGTATCCAATGCTTCATAAACGGTCGACATTAAAACTCCGACAACGACTGAATACATACACTTACTTACTTAAACCCATATGGACATACGCCGCACAAATATATGGGACTGCAAAAAATACACACCTTAAAAAATACAAATATCCTAATCAAAATTACTCAGACTAATCACGAGATCACCTTGATACGTTTCAAACCACACACTTCACACTGATTTAGAAATACCCACAGTAAAGGAACATATACATGACCTTTATAGACGGTTTCATGACAGACTTCATGGACATAACAACATACTCATTAATGACATGGCCACGACTGACATACCTGGAAATACTCTCAGAAGGCTTAAAAGAAGCTGGATGAGATATTTGCTCAAATAAATCTCTTTAACCCATGCCAGGAAGAGGTACTATTGAGTGCTAGTCTCCCACACGCATACAAGGCCTGTAGTATTCAATTTCACACCACATTCACTGATAGTTACCCTAATAACAGGTGTGAATTAAAAAACTGAAAGAGAAAAAAATAAATAAAAAAAATAATTTATATATAGTTAGTTACCTTGGAGATTTTAGATAATCATTATCATAAATATGTTTAAAATGTAAGGTTATATAAAAGTGATTTTTATCAACTGTTTTTTTTTATTTTTCTTAAAAAGTGCCGAGTTGATTTCAAAATATTTTTTTATGGGACTACCTCTGAAGTAGGCCCTACCGATCTAAAAAAGAATCATCAAAACTGACGGAGGTTCTCAACTCGTCTTTATTTTTTATTTTTTTTAGTTTATGTACGCGATTACTTCGTCAATTCTGAATCAATTTTAATTATTCTTTTTTGAATCAGTAGGACATACTTCAGAGGTAGTCTCATAAAAAATATTTTGAAATCAACGCAGCACTTTTTAAGAAAAAAAAACAGTTCATAAGTGATTTTATGAACTGTTTTTTTTTGTATTTTTCTTAAAAAGTACTTCATTGATTTTAAAATATTTTTTATGGGACCACCTCTAAAGTATGCCCTACCAATATAAAAAAGAATCATTAAAATTGATTCAGAATTGACGGAGTAATCGCGTAACATACACACACAAAAAAAAATACAGACGAGTTGAGAACCTCCTCCTTTTTGAAGTCGGTTGAAAATGTGTTTTGTTTTCTTCAATACTCATTGTATTTTTTGTCACATCTTCTTGCTGGTTTTTTTTTTTTTTTTTTTTTGTTTTTTTTTTTTCTATTCCTGATGAAGGTTTGCATTGTAAGAACGTCGGAACAATACATTAAAATTTATATTATAATTGAGTGAAAATTTTTCAAAATAGAAATATCTCCAGCAATCTCATACGGGAGTGAGACATGGACCTTGACATCACACGAGGAAGAAGTATTAAACATGTGGGAAAGAAAAATCTTTATAAAAATATATTGTCTAACCAAGTATGGACTGAATCTTTAGTGAATGAGAACAAATGAAGAACTTAAAACTCAATATGCAGCCCCAGATATTGAACCCAATATAAAAAGAGGCAGAATTAGATTGCTAGGGTATTTGCAAAGAATGTAGGCTCCCTAAGATGATGTGGGAGGGACACTAGGGAGAAAAGACACTCGACTTCGTTGGCTTAAAGATGTAGAGGACGATCTTTGGACTCTGGGTGTGTGAGGATAGAGAAGGGCTGTCAAAGATAGGTCTGAATAGCAGAGAATTCTAGAGGAGGCCAGTATTCTACAAGGACCATAAGATGATGATGATGATTATAATTGAGTTCAATTCTGTAACTGCTCACCCTAACTACCTACATCTTTACTATTTATGTTATCTCATTGATATAGCTTCATTTTTACTATTATTTCCATAAATTACTTTTATAAAGTGAAGAAGCTACATTTTCCTTGTATTCCTACGTTTTTGAAGTTTTATTGTAACTAACCCTTTTCAAAATAAAATATATTTTACATTTTATATTGTTGTATATTATAATAAATTAAATTATAATACATATTAATTAGAACATTAATTTTATTTACTATGTTTATACCTTTGTAAACTTCATTAGTTTTAAATTATAAATTAAATTTCTACAAATGAATCAGAAAATTTTAAAACCATTCGTATGAACAAGTCATTCTTTACTTAACACATATTGACGTCAAGGTTAGGTCATAAGTTTTATTGGAATTGGAAGTTATCATTGATTTATGTTTTACTATTGGGCAACTACTTTATACAACTTTACATACCTATTATTTTAAATATGCATTGTATGTAAAGTATATTCTTTATATCTATATATAGCATATAAAAATACCAGTTGAAAAAAAAAATGGACAGTTTCAATCCCTCTCAACCGTTTCAGCCTCTGTTAATCAGCTCATGTGCGCAGGTGGCCCGAATTGCAGTGATGAGATCCAGAGCTATCATAAATAAAGAAGAAGAAGAAGAACCTCCGAAGTGGAACAAATTTGAATTGTTGTATTTTTGGATGGAAGCTAGTACAGTCCGTGCTCAGCTCTTCATCGGCTCTGTTGCAGGGTTCCTGTCTGGAGTCCTCGCCAAATCAAAAGGAAGAGAGTGGGCGATCGCTATAGGTATCACCATTGGGGCTCTGAGGATAGCTGGCCACATGACAGACAGAACTAGTCTTCTTCATTTTGTGCTGTCCCTAATCGCAAAGATATGAACTTCATAGAGCACTTCGCCGATGAGACTGTCGTCTTCTTCAACAGGAACATCTTTGTTGCCACCAGCTATGTAGGATGCTTTATTACAGCTTTCAACCTTTCTGGATCATCCGATAGTTAATGATAGGGATGAGTCCAACATAACATTAAATACTTCTTTAAAAAAAATATAAAATAAAATTGTGATTTACCAGGTATTTTTTTTAATAGTTATATATACTCATAATTAATACCTTTGCTATAGTTAGTAAGGTTTGAGAAGGCAACTGGCACAAAGTAGGAGGGTTCTTGGAGGTTCTTGGAGGTCTAGGTGGGGTCTTGTTGCAGTAGAGGAAGCATTTCTTAACCTCAAGAGAGAAGCGGTTAAAGTCGGGCTCACCATTAACGAAAATAGGACAAGAAAACGGACTCTCATGGTAGACGGGAAAACCCACCGAAGATCAAAATATGGAATAGTATTCTTGAGTGGGTCGATAAGTTTGAGTACCTCGGAACCCAAGTGAACTCCGACAATGATATAATGACAGAAATCCAGAACAGAATTCTAGCCACCAATAGAAGCTACTTTGGATTGCTTAGATACCTCCGCAGCCGAATCATCACAAGGAACAATAAACCCCGCTTGTACAAGACCTTAATCAAGCCAGTACTTGTACATGGCTCCGAAAGCTGGACAATCATTCCCAAAGGTGCATTCTGAGGAAGATCTTTGGAGAAGTACGGGTCAACAATGAATGGAGACAGTGCACTAATGCAGAGCTAAATGAACTTTACGGTGCAGCTGACATAGTTAAATTCATCAAGGTGGCTGAGATGGGCTGGACAGATTGCCAGGATGAGGCGTGATGAAATACCCAGAAAGCTTCCTCTCTAAAGCCGGCTCTACACATTCGTGTTATGTCATAACACGCAACTCGAAACGGCCATGCTCGTCAAAGATTGGCGAATGTGTGAATGGGCACTCGGCTCGTGTTATGTGTTATCAAGTTGTTTCTGCTCGTGTTATGGGTGTATCGCTATAGGAGGCGGTTTTTAACACACATCAAAGGAAAATTTGTTTCCCCATAACACAAGCCGAAACAGAGAGAATCGCTTATTCACAAATTTGCTTAGCAACAGTGAATAATCGAGAAACCCAGTTAATCGTTATTATCAATAATAAATTTTAAGTAAGCACGTAGCGATTTAAAAAAATATATAATTTAATTCGATAGCTAATTTTATACATTTTGAATTGAACTGGACTATATTAAGTGTATTTTTTTTACGGTAGCATTTGTAATGGGAAACTACGTTTTGTTGACAGATTTTTTTTTTTCGTCTATTCAATTAGTCAAGAAGAGATTTTCGTAGCTTATCTTTATTTTTGCTCTTAGTTTCCGTCTGAAAGTAAATAGATCATGGCGTAAATAAGCTTATGCAAACTTTATTAACACATGAGATAATGTGATGAAGAAATAATAAGAGCTGACTCTCAGGAGATTAAGTAGCCTCGCATTAAAAAAATGGTATTTGAGAGACTAAAGAGTCCTGAAACAATGGCAAAATAAAATATAAGATTTAAAAAAGGGAGAGACCAAAGGATAAAACTCAATTTCTCCTAAACAGGGAAAAACAATAGATCATAGCCCCCAGACGATTTATACATCGAAGGATACCAGGCTAAAATACATGTTTTTTAGATACAGCAATAGATACTTGTGTTACACCTGTTAAATTATAACACGTTATAACCTATTTCATATGTATTGTCTCATTTTCATTATTGTGTTTCGTATCAAGTGTTGTGTATATTTAATTGAATAAAAGCCTTTCTAAGGGTTTACATTCATTGTTTTTATTCAGACATTCGACCAACTCATAACAATTTTATTCAATTAAATATTGATTCCAGCAAAGTTATAATGGATAAATATATCAGACCTCCCAGATTCGAGACGGACCCCGATTCTCCTTCAGCAGGTAAAGAATGGGTACATTGGCTGAAAACATTTCAAAATTTCTTGGATTTAGCAACAGAAAAATTTTCAGACGAAAACCAATTTAAGATTTTTACAAGCTACTTGTCTCATAATGTTTACGATTTAGTAAGTGATTTGAAATCATTCAAAGAAGCCGTAGATGCATTAAATAACATCTATATAAAAAAAAAAAAAACGAAATCTTTGCTAGGCATTTGCTCGCAACAAGAAGACAACAAGCAGGGGAAAGTATAGATCAGTTCGTACAAAATTTAAATCTTCTTGCTAAGGAATGTGAATTCAAAGCAACTACAGCTGCTCAACATAAGGAAGAATATGTCCGTGACGCGTTTATAAACGGATTGGCATCAAATTCTATACGCCAACGCCTTTTGGAGAAATAAAACTTTGAGTTTGCAGGAGGCTGTAACTCAAGCTCAGACCTTGGAAATGGCCCAACAACAATCCGAACAATACCAGGAAAAGTATTCTGTCAGCTGTGTGCCTTCTAGTGCTGCCTCGGCGGAAGACAATTCAGGATTAACCCCTCCTGTCCTTTCTGCTATTCCAAGGAAGAATGGTAACTGCTTTTTTTGTGGGCACAACCGTCATCCTCGTTCGTTATGCCCTGCTAAAGAAGCCGAATGTAGAAACTGCAAAATAAAGGGGCACTACGCCTCTGTATGTAGGAGGAAGAATTTTGTTAGTAATACAAGAGGCCCAGTAGCAGCAGGCATAGTCTTAGCGACCATCAACGGAGATCACTTGAAAAATCTAGCGAAAGCGGTGGTAATCGCAAAAAATAGATCATCAACCTGTTAAGTGTTTGATAGATACTGGAAGCTCGAACAGCTTTATTAATCCGGAAATTGTCAAACGTTATGGTTTACAAGTCTATCATGAAAATGGCAGCGTATCGATGGCGACGACATCACTTTCTTCTCAGGTAAGTGGTTATGTGCTTGTTACTCTTGAACTTTTATGTCACAACTATTTTGAATTTAAACTGTCTGTACTAAAGGAGCTCTGTTGTGATATACTGCTTGGTCATGATTTTTTAAAAAAAACACTCTAACGTACAATTACTATTTGGTGGAAGCATGGAACCGCTAACAATATGTTCAGCCTTAATGGCCAGAGTAGAGTCACCTCGATTGTTTTCCAATCTTGCTCCAAATTGCAAACCTATAGCCACAAAATCAAGAATTTACTCTGAATCAGATCAAAAATTTATTAAACAGGAAATACAACAGCTTCTCTCTGATGGTGTTATTGAGGAAAGTAACTCTCCGTGGCGAGCCCAGGTTTTGATTGTACAAAATGAAAATCATAAAAAGAGGCTTGTTGTTGATTATTCTCAAACCATAAACAAGTTTACCTTATTAGACGCCTACCCTCTTCCCAATATGGGACGAGTTAGTAAGAAACGTGGCGAAGTATAACATTTTCAGTACAATAGATCTGAAAAGTGCTTACCACCAGGTCCCCATTGCCGATGAAGAGAAAATTTATACTGCATTTGAAGCTCAGGGACGATTATATCAATTCACAAGAATCCCCTTTGGTGTTACGAATGGTGTAAGCATGTTTTCAGCGGGTGATAGACAAAATTATTTCAGATGAAGGTCTAAAGGGAGTTTTTCTCGTATCTAGATGATGTCACTGTTTGTGGTAATGGACAAAGCGGAACACGACAGTAATCTTCAGGGCTTCATGTTAGCTGTAGAAAAATATGGTCTACAAATAAATTTTGAGAAAAGTAAATTTTCAATACCTTGTATAAATCTTCTTGGGTATGTCATATCGCAAAACTCAATACGTCCTGATCCTGAGAGATTGAAGCCCTTGCTTGAGCTTCCTCTTCCTCATGATGCTTCTTCCTTGAAACGTGCCATCGGACTTTTCGCTCATTATTCAAAATGGGTTCCACGTTTTTCTGAGAAAATTAGTAGCATGACTGGTTCTGTCACTTTTCCTTTGGGTCCTCAAGCCGCTCAGGATTTCGCTATGTTAAAAAGAGATATTGCTAGTTCACTCGTTACTACAATAACTGGTAGCTCACCTCTAGTTGTTGAAAGCGATGCATCTGACTTTGCTATTGCAGCAACACTAAGTCAGGACGGAGGCCCGTTGCATTCTTTTCCCGTACCCTTGTCAAAAATCAGAGAGATCTCAATCTGCTATAGAGAAGGAGGCTGCAGCCATCGTGGAATGACTAAAGAAGTGGAAATCTTATCTTATCGGAAAACATTTTCAGCTCGTAACAGATCAAATGGCTCTTTCTTTTATTTTTAACAAGAAGCATAACAGTAAAATAAAGAATGATAAAATTTTGAGATGGCGTTTAGAATTGTCGCCATTTCTGTTTGATATTGTTTATCGCTCCAGGTAAAGAAAACCATAAAGCAGACACCCTTTCAAGAGTTTGCTGTTTAAACATCAACGAATAAACTATTTGAGCTCCACAAGTCATTGTGTCACCCAGGGGTAACTAGGATGTTTCACTGGATTAAAATAAAAAATCTACCGTATTCGCTTGAGGATGTCAAGAAAGTTACAGCTGCCTGCCCTACTTGCGCTGAAGTAAAGCCAAAATTCCTGAAAAACCAAGGAACCCTTATCAAAGCAACATCACCATTCGAACGTTTAAGTGTTGATTTTAAAGGACCCATTCCTTCAAAAAAAACTAGAAATAGATATATGTTGACAGTTGTGGATGAATATTCTCGTTTTCCGTTTGCTTTTCCCTGTCAAGATATTTCGTCTCAAAAAACAGTTATACAATGTCTCTCTCAGTTGTTTTCAATATTCGGTATGCCAGCGTTCATACATTCAGATAGAGGGTCATCGTTTCTATCAGAAGAACTTGTGACGTTCTTACATTCAAATGGCGTAGCTGTTAGTCGAACCACACCGTACAATCCCAGAGGCAATGGGCAAGTGGAACGTTTCAACGGAACAATCTGGAAAACTATAGTATTGGCTGTAAAGACTCTTGGTCTAAAAGCAGATGATTGGGAGAAAGTACTTTCTCAGGCCCTCCATTCTTTGCGTTCCTTATTGTGCACAGCAATTAACTGTACGCCACATGAAAGATTTTTTGACTACCCACGTCGGACTGCGAAACGGAAACTCCATACCTTCATGGTTAATACCAAATACAACTGTATTGGTAAAAAGAAATGTAAGAAACAGTAAATATGATGACTTGGTTGAAGAAGCTGAGCTCATAGAAGTAAACCCTCAATATGCTTCTATTAGACGGAAGGATGGCTCAGAATCAACTGTTTCGTTACGGCAATTAGCCCCAAGGGGAGAGATTGATCTGATCCAACAGCCGGCTACCGATACATCCAGCCCAATACTGATGACAGACGGCGCATTGTGCAACTATCTGATGACAGCAGGAATCAGGAAATGTACAAAAACAAAATAATTGGATCTGAAGAAGGACATATAAGTAATCTGCCAAGTGAAGAAACTCTAGATGAACATCAAGACAAAGAGACCGAAAAAGTACCTTCACCAGATGAAACATCGTCCCAGAACAGGCAAAGACCTCGAAGAAATGTAAAACCTCCTTCTTACCTGCAAGATTATGTTACATAAATTTAATGCAGAGGGGGGGAAAATGTTACACCTGTTAAATTATAACACGTTATAACCTATTTCATATGTATTGTCTCATTTTCATTATGTGTTTCGTATCAAGTGTTGTGTATATTTAATTGAATAAAAGCCTTTCTAAAGGTTTACATTCATTGTTTTATTCAGACATTCGACCAACTCATAACAACTTGTACATGTTTTTAAATTGAAAAAGGAAACAGGTAGATCCCTGCCAATTTTCTACTCACTTTTAAAACCAGCAATGCAATTTTTTTCCTCTAATTCGATTTTATAATCTTTTCCCGTTTCAAAAAAAAAAATGTCTTCAGGTACAGTTTAGATATTAAATAAAAGCTAATTAAATTTCCTTCAAATTCTTTCTTGAAGAAATTATTGTGAAACCAGTAATTTTGTTAGAATGCGGCCGAGAACTTGACTCAACGGAAAATTTTCAAATATGGTGAAAAATCACTATTTTTTGGAGAACTGTATTTCCGCAACCAATTAATCTAGATAGCTACGGTTGGAATTAAATTATCACACATTTAGTACTCTTTAATATAGTAAATGCTATGTCAAGCAAATTTTTCATAATTTAGAGATATAAATGAAAAACGAAAATAGTGCTACAATTCCGCGGTTTATTGAGTACTACGAAACAACCCTACCTGATTTTGAGGTTTTGAAAACTTGGATTTCAACTATCCTCATTGGGTCCTAACAATATATTAAAAAATGGTAGATGCATGCATTTTTACGAACTTGGCTTATTTTAGTAGGTATTGATATATTGTCATGACAACACAGAACTGTTTTGTGTTATGTGTTATGCCATAACAGAGAACTGTTTCGTCGTTGTTTCGTGTTATGTGTTATGACATAACACGAAACAGGTTCGGCTACACATTGTTTCGTGTTGCGTGTTATGACATAACACGAAACAGATTTCGGCGGAACATTGTTTCGTGTTGCGTGGTATGACATAACACGAATTTTCGGAGCCGGCTTAATAAACTAAAAAAGTTGGCAGACCGAAACTACGGTGGGCTGACGATGTGGCAGTTGACGCGCGGAAACTCTTGAATAGGGTTGGGGCGATAGTCGATAGTTACTATCGATATATCGATATGTCATACCTGTCGATGATGGTCACTATCGATAATGTCGACTATCGATAAATCTTTATAACCCTTAAGTTTTGTAACTCTCGAAATTATGCTGATCTGTCTCTGTCCAGTGTCAAGTTTTTTTAAAATTGAATTAGGAATTCCTAGAGCTCAAGGGTTCTCTCAAAGATTAAGCTGATGGGGAGCTGAGGAAAGCAGAAATGCTAGTTTTTCTTTAGGGAAATATGTGCCTCAAGGAACAAACTCGACTCTTGAAATTAACTATTTTGTCATTTTTCTTTTCTAAAGATTTTGATTGGTTTGTTCATTATTTATTGTAACCATGTGAATTGTAAATACTTTTTTAAAAATTCAAATAAATTAGTTTTTTTTCTCTCATCTTTATGATATATGCAATCTTATAAATATATTATTTTCTTTTAGAGGCATAACTCCTATTAATCTTTAATTATCTTCGACATGTTGTCGGAGTATATTGCTTCTTTCACTTAGTCATTTATGCATGTCCTGAATTAATCTTATAATTTTAAATCCTGCAAATTTTAAATAGTAAGTAGATAATGGGATTTAATTTAATTAATTGAAATTCTTTATTGAATAGCTTTGGAAAAAAGGAAGCAACTATCCAAAAAACTATCGATAGCAAAATCGATAGTTCTCAACCGATAGTATCGGCCTATCGATAGTGCCTAACTATCGACTATCACCCAACCCTACTCTTATGAACCACCCGTAATTGGAGAGCAGGAGCAGAGAACAGAGAAGACTGGCAGACAACGTTGCAGGCGGCTCTGACTCTTTGTGAGTTTGTAGCGGCATTGAGGAAGGAGGAAGGAAGGCTGCTAAGTTCACTATTAACTAACCTTGGTCAAATAATTGCTATTGGTTAAAACAAGCGTCAAATAAATTATTTTAAAACAATAATTTTTTTCATATTTATATTAGCAGGATTATTAGGTTACTATTATATTTGTCTGAAAAGATCAGTGGTGATGATTATATATATATATATATATATATATATATATATATATATATATATATATATATATATATATATATATATATATATATATATAGGGTAACGTCATTTATAGGGTTAACATTTAGACCAATATGAAAACATCGATGTTTCCATCTTTAATGGGAGACTTATTTTTAGGGTTACTTTTTAAATAATTTATGTAAGTAAGGTAGTTAAATATATTATGTAAGGTAGTTAAATATATTTAGGAATTATTTAAAAGCATGGATGTTTGTGATGATTGACATTTGAAGTAAGAAAAAGAGTGTCATGGGCACGGCCGTGTGTTGTACGTGGAATACGTTTATGTAACAGGTTATATTTTTTAAATAAAATATTTTTATTTATGTATTTAGGATAAAAACATAAATGTATTAATTATAGGTCTGCGATACGAAAAGTTCGACACTAATGGCATACAAGATACATCAAGATTTCTGGTAAACATTAAATCATTACAGGTATTATCTAACGTTTTGTTGGAGAAGTTTCAATATAAGACTAATTTCAACTCTCAGAGCATGAAGTTGGGTAATGATCGGTTTTGTGAGACATCAACATTAAAGTCTCCAACTATCACAACTGGTGTAGTAAGACCAGCCTCGTAATCGGGTTTACTTTTAGCGATGCTATTTGGAATATTTTAACAACGATCGTAACATAAAGAGTTTAACTTCTGCTAACGCTTTGTGGATATACACCCAGCCGAGTACGATTTTGAAGATACCATTGCCCTTTACGTTTACAATACAGACATCACCAGGTTTTGCATCTTTTATTTCTAAATAAATTTCTGAAAAGTCTATGTGCCTATGTATATGTTTATTACAATCAGTGAAGCTACTGATGTTGCGATATATTGCAACTCCACCGGCTTTTTTTTTTTTTGCGACTTGATGATGATAATACTGCTACCGATGATGTAGTAGCAATATGTCTGGTTTTTAGCGGTAACACAATATGATCTCTGATAAAAGCTATTCACATTCACTAGGAAGGAATTTTCCATCCAAGTTTCGCTGATTGCCAAATAATCAGATCGGTTGATAATTGTATTGGTAGAGATAACTTCTGATGTGCGCGGCCAAGCTTTGTGCATGAATGGTGATAATAAGTATGACACAATGCTGATCAGGAACTTTTACTTTCCCGACACTGCTTGACTCGGTGACATGGTGTTTTATTATTAGTATTTGATTGTTTCTTGAGAAACGCTTTCCAACCGTATACGATCTCTGTATTTGGTTTTGGCAAACCGTATCCCCCGATTTTGTTATCATTAGATTTTTTGGTAAAAACGAAACAATGATGTTTTCAAACAATTCATTTAACAGTAATTTTAAATTACAGCCGATTATCATGAATGAAAACACTTTATTGAGATTGAATAAAATGTGTTTTGGCTAACTGCACCAAAAACTTATGGAAGGTAGCCAAAGCGTTACACTGCTAGTAATGTTAAATACACAAATATAAATTAAACAAAAAAAAATCTTTCAATGAATATTATTAAATAATTGCAAATAAAAAGGTAATGTTTTTAACGTAGCTAACATAAATTATTTTAAGATAAACGGAACATACAATATAAGGAATATCAGTTAACCTGCATTGTAATGGTTTCTAAGATCCGGGTAGTTATTAAATGAAAAGGCTATGGCATTAGTTTGCAGTTATGTGGCACACTATAAACCTGTAGTACCCGTCGGCAGCAGGTAGGAAGGTAGGCAGAGCATCGCACAGTGGGACGAGCCAATATAATTTGTTGGACATTGGTTGAAAAACAACAAATTATATTTATGGCACGAATCACTTAAAAAATTTTGCTATCATTGTTGATAAACAACAGTAGGTTAAACATAATTTTATTACGCATTAACAGGACAGAAGATGGATTTATACTATGTATGTTTGAATATGGTTCTCGCAAATTTCCCGTTTTTGTTAAGTTGCATTAGGAATTTTGCACAAGTACTATGTAAATTATTTGCTACCTTTACAGCTTTAAATATGGTATAATTAAAAACAATTGGAAACAAACATTTCTCTCTGTGAAAAATACTAATTACAAAAAATAAATTAAAAGAATAAATGTATTTAAATTTGAAAATTTCAAACAAAAAAATTAATTTTTGAAAAATGTTTAAACTTCTTAAGTCGAAAAACTCATTTTAATTAAAAATATCGATCATAAAAACAGTAACTCAAGATCGAAATGGTCTGCGACCTTAGAGAATATTTGGAATTAAAGATATTATTTAAGTATTAGTAGGTTAGATTTGCAGAAACTCCTTCCTCTCGCATTAATAATCCTTTTTTTTACCCATTTTGTTTAGTCTGTTTGTATGTGTGAAAAAGTATAGTTTCAACTGCGTTTTCTGAGTGCGTGATGTGAGTTGTATTTGGTTTACATTTACATTTTTTATTAATTTGGCTTGGATTTTGGCTGTGGGCATATTAGAAGTAAATATATTTCCCGAATCTGAGGAGTTGCTAGAAACGGACAACACTGTTGAGATGGACTCTGGTGATGAGATAGATAAAAATTATTCCACATCAATGGACACTTAAAAATTTAAATGTGTAAGATATCATCAATGGGGCCTTCAATGGCCGAGTGAGTTGAGGCGAGGGTTTCAGCGCGCTCGTAACCAGTGAAGGTCGTGGGTTTCGAATCACACCTGGGCGGCGTTAAAATTTATTTCGTGGCGGACCCGCGAAATGAATCTTCACCTTCCCACCCAGGCCAGTATAGGACTTCAATGGAAATCTTAGGCTAAAAAAAAAAAAAAAAAAAAAAAAAAAAAAAAAAAAAAAATATCAATTTAAATTTATAAAAATATAGTTGTTTATTTCCTGTAAAGTTGTAGACATTCTGAGGTATAAAAACGACCTTGAAATCTGCAGCGTTCTGGCCACTTAGCTAAGACTTTGGTATAACTCATTATTATTACTTTTTCCCCTTCCTACATTTTGAAAGCTTGTAAATTATATTCTTTTTTAAACTCTATTTACTTGTTGATAGTTCAACTTGTACAAAAAAGTGGTTCAAGTTGCTACAACAAACGGAATTCACAAAGGGTATGTCTCAGGTATTCATCAATAAAAATGCTTAAAATTGATATCCGAATGGGGTCTGAATGCGTCTACACGACGAATTTGAACGAATGGATCCAACGATAAAATATCGATAACCACAGTTAACCTGTGGGTTGTAATTGATTTGCTTTTTGATTACATAACTAAATTGTTTTATTCCGTTTTCGGTAGGGGAGAATATTTAAAATAATTATTACCCTATCAGGTTTTGACAAACCGCAAATTGTTTTAATTTTTTAGAAAATGTAATCGACAAAAAAGACATAAAACACGTATAACTCACACAACGGTAAAATGATTCTCACGTAATCGAAACACGAATAAACGGAAAATTCAATTTTTGGACAACATTATTGTTAACAGGGCTAAATCCTGAAATGATGAGAAAAAATAATTTTTAGAAGAAAAAAATGGATCATGTAATTGGAAAAAAATTGAACACAAAAAAATTGGAGTTGAAATCATTGCGTATATTTTTCATTACTGGGTATATGTATGTTGTTTGTATATACATATAAAGTCATTGATACAGAAAATTAAATACCCGGTACCACTTTATCATATTAACTTTCAACGGAACTTTGCGTTTTTTCTGACGGTTCCTAAAAGTAGACTTAACGCCTTTCACAGGTGCCGATCTTTTCTTTATTCTTTATAAAGCTTGAAAAAAAGCTTAGCAGAATTCAGAATTCACTAGCAACTAACGCTCAGCTTCTTACTCCTTTCTCCACTTTACAAATCAGTTTTAACTTTTCGTTAATTGAAAGAATCTTCAGTAGACATTGTAAAACCACTCGATTAAATAACAGTTAAAGTGACTGGTGTAGCTATGAACGGAAGAGGTAAACTATGACAGGAAACAGGAAAACAAATTGCCCATAAAATTCTTTTAATTTGAGTTCGAGTTATAAAGGCGATGACTTCTAATAGTTCGTTTGATAGAGGTGGTTCGACTTATTTACACAATTTTTTGCCTTAAATCGACTAATTGGGGTGAAATTTACGTGTGATGTACTTCCGACAGTAAATTTCATTCGACTTATTTCAGAATTCAGCTTATCGAAGTAAAATACAACGAGGGTTGACTGTATATGTAAATTATTTTTGTTAATAATTTAGATTTAGTTACCATGAAGATTTTAGATTACCATAATTAAAAATATGTTTATAGTGGAAGGTTATATAACAGTGATTTTTTTAAAACTGTTTTTCTGATTTTTGTTTAAAAGTCGTTAAAAAACAGACTTAAAAAAAGAGGAGGTTCTCAACTCGTCTGTATTTTTTTAATTTTATTTTTATGTGTATGTTACGCGATTACTCGGTCAATTCTGAATCAATTTTGATGATTCTCTTTTAGATCGGTGGGCATACTTCAGAGGTGGTCCCATAAAAAATATTTTGAAATCAACTCAGTACTTTTAAGAAAAAATCAAAAAAAACAGTTTAAAAAAAAATAAACTGTTTATATAACCTTCCACTTTAAACATATTTTTTTAATTATGGTAATCTATTATCTCCATGGTAACTAAATCTCAATTATTTTATTATTATTATTATCTAAACAATTACTATCAAACAATTTATTATCTAAACAATTTGATACTAATAATAACGATTTAACGTAAGTATGAAATATATTTTACCGCCGTAACGATTATTTATATTTGATAATACTATAATTTAAAAGGCTCTTAAACTGATGTCCTAGCTCTAGGTCTGCACATCACCACGCATAGGTGCAGGCAGTAAGTAATCATAGCACCTCCGAGCAAATTGATGCTCTGATGTAAGACCGCTTTAAATGTAAGGCCACACAGCACATTGAATAGAAAACAACTTCTTGCCATTTAAAGACTCAACACAAAGGGAAACTAACAAGGGGAGGACACACTCAGTCTCTCACGGATCTTGTTGGAAATTTTTTTGGAGGTTCCTGGTCAAAAAATATTAGACTTATATTTTGCTGTTCGGACCAATGGGCCCTAGAAGCCAAGAAAAAAAAAATAGCATAAACTAATTTATTTTATATCTCGAGTTTAAAAAATGATATCGACTTGATCTCAGCTTCTAGGACCCATTGGTCGGAACGGCAAAATACCTGTCAAATATTTTTTGACCAGGAACCTCCAAAAAAATTGCCAACAAGATCCGTGTGAGCCTGAGTGTGCCCTCTCCTTGTAAGCCAAACTACTGGGTAGCTGTCTTCATGTGCTACTGAGATTTCATAGGAAAGCTCAATTGTTTCTTAAATATAGGAGATGGAAGGAAGTTTGTGCATATTGACAACCCTCCTTGTGCCTCCTTTATTTACTATTGAGTGAAAATACTCTCTCTCTCTCTCTCTCTCACTCTCTATCTCTCAACTCTCTATCTATCTATCTATCTATCTCCCTCCAACTCCAAAATTCACAGCGCCATTGAGAGGCTCTGGTATAAAGTCAGCTATAATCAAAAAGAAGATTGGTAAGAGGAAAGTACAAGCCTGCATACAGGGAATATGAGAACGAGGGGGGGAAACATAAGTTTCCTATTGATTTGCGGGTCATTTGGTGCAAACTATGAAAAATAAGACGGAACTACAATAAATCTCATCACATCACTTTTTTACTTCGAAGACATGTCCCCCCGTCTTCATCGAAAATGAACAGATTCCGCAAACCGACAGAGTACGTTACCTTGGTCTAATTTTTGACCGTAGGATGACATGGGGCCCACAAATATCTTCTGAATTTAAAACATTAAATCAAAGGCTAAGGCTACTTTATTCTCTAATTGGATGACATCCTAAATTAAACCTGAGACAAAAACTCAATACCCACACTTAGTTACTTAAGCCTATTTGGACATATGCCTCACAAGTTTACGGAATTGCCAAAACGACGCATATTCAAAACTTGAAACAATTAAGGCCAAAACTTTTAGGACAATCACACAGGCTACCTTGGTACGTACGTAACATAACTCTGCACACGGGCCTTCCCATGCCTACCATCAAAGAGCACATACAGACCTACTACAAAAGATTTCACAATAGACTTAACGGTCATAATATCCGTAGAATGTTGAAAAGGAACTGGATGAGAGATCTCCTTGAATAAAATTAAATGATAAAGAAAATAGATGAAGGTGCCACTGGGCGATGATTCTCATCATGCCTCTCATTTAATGACTTTCGTAAGAAGCTACATAATAAAAGAGTGATGTAAAATAAGTGGTCTTTCCAACTATTTTTCTGATTACGGCCGCTGTGATCTTTTTACTTGTTTATTAATGGTTTACTGCTAAAAACAAATATCTGAATAACTTGTTCATTTTTTTTTCCATTACTTGGAGAACTATTATAGCGCAAGGAAGACATGGTGAGGTTTATAAAGTAGAATAACCATAACGAATACTAATACGCCTGTAGTGCCATCTTGTTACATCTGTTTATCTCCAATACATATTCTATACATAAGAGAGTGTACAATAAAACAAGCCTTTGGCATTGCAATAACTTGCAGCACCATATGCAATAACTTTTATTAAAAATTTGATAGTGTTGAGTGTTGTAATTTGACCCCTACACTTTTCCATCCTTTAGGTATTAGTCTTTCGAAGAAAGTTTGTACTAAAAAACAATATCATTACCGCCTCAGCTGCAACCAGCCCTTGCCACAACTTCGAAAAAGGTGATCCTTCACCCTTTCTTATGGAAACATTGATGTAGTTCGAATACTTAAAAAACAACTTTCAAGGTGAATGTATATTTATAGCAACTATTACTTACTGAGAAAAGTATCTAAATTCCAAAAATTTTAAATGTTAATTCCATAGCTTTGAAAATTTCATTACTTTCTCATCCGAACTATGATTCTTTAAATGGATTAGTTATAATAAAAAGTTAACATTTCACATTTTAATACTCGTCTAAGATATATTGAGAATTAATTGACCAAATTGTAAGATTTTATTATTTCAATATTATAATTTAGAAAAATTAAATTAAATAATTTCGAACCTTTTATTATTGGGGCTTTGAAATTATAGCAAATCAATGCTATTATATAAAAGGACAATCGATTTTTTGGTTTGTGATCACTTACTACGAAAATTACTGAACCTACCTGAACTTAATTTTAACCATACCATCTTTATATCTCCACGAGGTTATAGCAATTATAAAATCTACTGATAACAGTGAAGTTTGAAAATTGACAGATAGGTGGCGAGGTCCATTCCACATATGAGGTTACAACGTTATGGTGTAACATAGAACTTGAAATCGATAATGAAATTTACTTATATGTTAATTAAATAATTAAAATTCAACATATTTAAAATATGTGAAAATATCATATACATGGGCCCTTGATTGTGAGGAGTACTGATAATGTAGCCCATTATCCGCAAGAGTTTCTTTATTGTCTTTGTCCTTCTGTATTACTAATTGATACATTAAAATTGAAAAATTGGATGCCCCAATAATGCTTCCACAAAATTTTCAAATATCTTATCAGTACAATTTTAATCAGGTAGAAAACAACATTGAAAAAATAATGCTCAATTGCATACATCGATCTAATAAATGATTTTTATCTCTAAAAAAAAATTCAATTATTAGATAAAATCTGAGTCTCTTACATATTTCACCGAGCCATCCCGCTGCGGAGGATGAAAGATAAATTTATATAGAATACATAAATATTTACTTACTTTAAATGAAATTTAAAAGTTTCTTCATCAGTTGCCACGTGTTGTTCATTTTCTAGTTATAATAATTTTCACTGAATAATCCGTTTACAAACCTGAATTCATTCTGAAATATCATTGTTCAGAATTTTTTTTTTTTTTTTATTAGTTTTTCTTTCAATCGGCACAAGAACCCATTACTGGGTCCTGGCCTCCTCAAGCAGCTTCTGCCAGTTTAATCTGTGGTTTAATAAGTGCAGCTGCTCTCCAATTCCGTACTCCGAGCAGGGTTCTAGCATCTTCTTCCACAGCATCCACCGATCGAAGCTAAGGGCGACCCTCTCGGCCGTGTTCCGTGTAGGCGCTCATTCAAAAGTTTATTTGGAATCTCATCTGTCCCTATCCTTGCTACATGGCCTGCCCAGCGGAGCCTACCAATCCTTACAATTTTGACAACATCAGGCTCACTATATCAGCTAGTACACTTCCCTGTTCGTGCGTCTTCTTCTCCAAGCTGAACTTTACTGGACCGTAAATGCGCCTTAGCATCTTACGGTAGTGTGCTGTAGCAGTGTACTGTATGTTAGTGTCAGTTCCCCCAATCTAGAGGACCAGTGGCTATCTGCGGCACAATGACCGGGCGATGGGTTCGCCTCCTCTCTACGGCTAACATTGCTCAGGATATGTTCTATTAATTTCCTTTGGAATGTTACAACTTTAATTAGAAAATCCCCAGTTCGAATTTAAGGAAAAAGAAGTTTTATACATGAAAAATCATTAAATGAAAGCCCTACTGTATCAGCAACTGATGCTAAAGCCTTCATGATAGCGATTAAATATGGCTCCTTGCTAGAATTATTACTTATAGGGTATAAAAATAATAGGGATCTGGATAGCAGCAAATGGAAAAGAAATGTTGTGCGAGAGGCCACGGTCCACCCTGAACTATAGCGCTAAGAGAGAAGAAGAAGGTATACTAGGGTGGTCTGAAAAGTTTCCTCAACGTAAAGATGAACTATTATTTTGCGGAGAAAAACGCCAAGTACTATTTGGACGGGTTACAGAGATGGAAGCATCGCTGGGAGAAGTGTGTACAGTTACCAGGAGACTATGTTGAAACTTTTCAGATCACTCTCGTAAAATAAGAAAATGAAAATTCTTTCAATTCTTTAAAAGGTCAAATTACTTAAGCGCCTTAATAATTAAACGCTTCCTTTCGAGATTAGTATTGCTATAAGTTAATACACAAAAGTATAAAAACTAATACTGACAAGTGTTGCTTTTTTATAAATTAAAACCTATTTATAATGTATTAAAAAAAAATTATTTCTAATACATCTTGAGGTGATAAGGGTCATGTCCAGGAGCTTTGTTTGAGGGCAATCTTCGGATTATGGCTATTATATCTGAAGGGTGGAAGGCTTTAGGAGGAATGGTCATTTCAATGTCTTCCCAGAAAAGCAGTATTACTCCTGACTTACTTTATAACGCTGTCCTCCGTACAACATATTTTCCCGATTCCTGAAAATTATCAATTATAAAATGATCCCAAAACCTAAAAAAAAAAACCGCCAGAAAATCCTTCCTCGTACCGACCTATTTATCTCCTTCCTATCATGGGCAAAATCGTTGAAAAGCTCCTTTGAAAACACCTTTATATCTTCCTTGATTCCCATCACATTATTCCTGATCACCAATTTGGTGGTGGATGTTATCTCATCTGCATTGGAGCGCAAGATGTGTACTGCACACAGGTGTCTTTCTTGACGTTGAACAGGGGCCTTTGACCGGGTTATGGCATCCTGGACTTGCTCTATAAACTTCGCCAATTCCTTCCATCTACATATTTCCTCATCCTCCGTTCCTACCTCTCTGATAGAGTATTTAAAGTTAACCACAATTCTACATACTCATCCTTCTTTCCTCAAGGTAGTATCCTGGGTCCCCATTCTTTATACCGTTTATACAGCTGATATTCCAACTCATCCTAATACTATCCTCACAACCTTTGCTGATGACACCAGCGTGTTATCAGTCAATGATGATCCATTTTCAGCATCCCAGACACTCCAGTCACATATTACATTTCCCTTGAAGAATGGTGTCATAACTGGAGAGTCAAGATAAATCCTAGCAAATCCCAACAAATAACCTTTACTCTCCGTCGAAAAACCTACCATCCTGTCCTCCAGTATCCTTTAATGGTGTACCGCTAATTAATGTGGAACAAATACGATACCTTGGATTTCATCTGGACAAGAGACTTACCTGGAACCCTCATACAAGATTGAAAAAGACAAAGAAGCTGCACGTAGATTTCGACTGCTACAACACTTACTTGACAAACGTTCAAATCTACCGATTCACTATAAGAAACTTGTCTATATGACGATTATCAGACCTATTTAGACTAACGGTATAGAATTGTGGGGATCCACTAAACCATCGAATTCTTCCCGCATAGTTCACAATCACTCCCATCCAACATCCTTCTAAAAATCCTTAATGCTCCTTACTTTGTCTCAGATGAATTAATCCATAATGACCTTAATATCCATATGTCGCCGACTTGGCACGAACCAGATACCTCTCCTTTCATAATAAACTTAACACTCATCCAAATCCACTTGTTGCACAGCTAGCTTCCCATTCCATCCCTAGCAATCCTCCGAGGCGTCTGAAAAGAAGATGGCCTCGTGATCTTCTTTTGTAAATATTCATCAGAGTACTACTAACGGGTAGTTCCTCTACAAGTCTTAATCATGTTATCATATTGCATTGTATACAGCATATTTACTGGATGTATTTGCTAATACAGTTGTAAATTTCAATTAATAAAAGAAAAGAAAAAAAGAAAAAATACATCTATTAGTCTAAGGCACGGTGTACACTGGAGAAACTGGTTTGTAGGAACATGGAAACGAAGTTGCTTGAAACTGAAAGATGGGATTAACGTAGGTTGGTGCACCCACAGCGCTTCATGAAGGGATTTCAAAAACCGGGTTTCTAGGAACACAGGTGTGCACCAACCTACGTTAATCCTATCTTTCAGTTTCAAGCGATTTCGTTTCAATGTTTCTAGAAACCGGTTTCTCCAGTGTGCACCGTGTCTAATAGTTATTGAACTGATTTCAGGTCAGGCCTCTTTTATAGCCCTACAAACGCAATAAAACAGTAATTTATTACTACAGGATCTAGGAAGCATGATTGATATTGGACAGTATCCATAAGAAAAAAAAATGTAATATACCAATGGAATCCTGGTCAGTGTGACACCACATGTGACACCAGACAGAATGTGCCTGCATTAATTACCAATTGTGCCAGCCTCTGACCCGCAAGTTTAATTATTTATTTTTCGACATGAGCCCTCATGGATCACAGCGTTATTAATAAGTACCCTAGAAGTTTTTATTGCACATTTCCAGGTTTATTACTGCTCGAAAATCTGGACATTAATTATTGAATTTCTTTTATCTGGAAAATTATTACTACCAATCACTATTCATGCGATTTGACTAGTCCATTTATATCTCCCGAATCACATAAACACAAATAATAAATCAAATTTTAATAATCATAACATTTTTTTCGGTTTGGAATTTTCATTTCTTAAAACATTTCTGTTCAACTTTTTAAATTTTACACATCACACTGGTGTCCTGATAAAACAGTTAGTATTCTCTGCAGAGACATTTGTACAGGATGGAAATGAAGTTAAACATATCATAATGCGCCAGAATAAAGTTTATTCATTCATCGCATTTTACTACTGTACCTGCTTTTCTCAATTGAGTCATAGACTAAGACCGGCTTTATACTGGATGCGAGGGCACAAAAAAGAAAAATGTATAACTACATCTCATAAAGGGTCTTGTATTTCAATAGATGGTAAGAAAGTATTTTTTTACGTCCAATATTAATTCTAGAAGATAAAGTAGTCAGAATCCATCCTCAACCACTAGCCTTCTTTGATATAACCCATTGAAGTCTACTCATTCTTTATAGAGGCTGGTAGTGATAAGTTTTTTTTTTTTTTTTTTTATCATATTTTTTTTTGGTTAATTAAGGAGTAGAAATAAGGAGTTTTTTGAATCCAGTTACTGAAAAAGATCAAACCTTCGCAGGACTGAAGCGTACAATTTAAAAATGAAAAAAACAAAATATATGGTATGCATTAATTTTTAAATCATATGTTTATTGTTATGCACGATATAATTTTATCAGCAATAAAGTAATAAATTAAGATTCCCAAAGAAGCCTAACCAATATTGATATTCGCGTGGTACTTAGTGGCCGTTACGTTTCAAAAAAAAAGAAAAAGTAATAAGATTAAGCTTTCGTTACTTTCTTCGTTAGTAGTAAATTTTAAATAAAAGTAAAACTTCACATATTTATCTATAGTATAAGTATAAGTAACACACTTTAGTTTTTGAAACGACCAAGTATACAATACTGGCAATAATGTAATGAAGAGTGTGTACGTTACAAACACATTTTAGAGCCTTTGAACGGTTATATAGTCCGAAGCGAAGGGCAGAAAAGTACGTCCGACATGTAATTAAGCATTGTCCATTTATCTCAAGCAGCTATCGCCTGAAAAATGGGGCACAGCTTATCTAAATAGATGTTAACAGATTAATTGAGAGCTATCTATTTCGTTTCAAAATTAATGCTGTAAACATTTTTATTAGTCACTTTTCTTTTTCTTTTTTTTTAATCTTCTTCCTAAAAAATTACCTTAAATAGTTTATTCAATTTTAAATTTACAACTTTAAAATAAAATTGTAACTTGTCGTTCTTTTCGAAAGGTTTTATTTCAAAATTACCTTTCGATGTGTAATATATATTTAATTATAAGTAAAATATAGGCACATACAGGGTGATTCCCTCTTAATGTGAAAAAAAAAAAAACATAAAGTAAAACTAGACCAAAAAAAGTAAGTAAGATAACCGCTACAGGCACTTTTCTATTACAATCCAATGCAGATGGACGGTAATTTAAAGATTTTTTGAGAAAACTAATTTTTGCTATAAAAGCTGTAATAATTTGCTAAAACATTTTTAAATTTTATCTAAGGTGGCTCCACACGCAACGGAAAACCGGATGGCAGGCCTTCAATAGAGGCAAACCTCTCAGTGTTGAGAGTTTACAGTAGCAAATATAGCTCCACACGCAACGGAAAACCGGAAGGCCTGGCGCCTCAAAAGCAAGCTTTCCGGTTTTCCGTTGCGTGTGGATGAAGAATTATGTGAGGATTCCCTGCAAGCCTGTTGCCCGTAGCTCCAAAATGGCAATACCAAAATCTCATTCTTTTTGCCTCAAAGGCCGACCGGATTCAAGTTTTTGGTTGTAGCCACCGCAACCAGTTTATAGTACGTGTATAAATATGAAGGTATTCGGTATGTAAGCATCCTTAAGGACAAAAACTAAAAGGACAAGAATGACGGAATATCCTTCCGCCATCTTAAAAACTGTTAAGATCCTGGAATATTTCCGCCATTTTAAAATAGTATATTTAAGGACGAAAACCAATTAAATCATGAAATATTAAAATAAAAACAAAAAGGTTGTATCCTTAAGGACGAAAACTAATTAAAAGTAGGGAAGGAAAGTAGTAAAGGATGTCCTTCGGCCGCCAGAAGTGGTCACTAACATACCTTTTTTTAAGGGCGCTAATAGTTATGTTTTAATTTTTTTTTTGGGGGGGGGGCTCTAAACATGTACCTTTAGAACGACAGCCAATTTTTAAAAAACTTGGTTATTATATTTCTTTCACACTAACTAACCTTTTTTTAAGGGTGCTAACAGTAAAGTTTTAATTTAGGGGGGGGGGGGGGCTCTAAACTTGCACACACGTATCATGAAATCTAAGGTTGAATAAAGGATATTAGACGATAATGAGTAGGATAATGCGGCGGATACTACGTCATTTATTGAGCAATCAGCATTAAATACGTGTATCCTCCAGGATACATTGCTTGATAAAGGGTTAAGAACGACAGCCGATATTAAAAAAACTTTGGTAATAATATTACTTTTATTCGAACTAACCTATTTTTAAGGGTGCTAACAGTTACGTTTTAATTTGGGGGGGGGGGGGGGCTCTAAACTTGTACCATAAAAACGACAGGCGATTTTTAAAAAACTTGGTAATAATATTTCTTTCACAATAACTAACCTTTATTTAAGGGTGCTAACAGTTACGTCTTAATTTAGGGGGCTCTAAGCTTTACCATAAGAACGACAGCCGATTTTAATAAAATTAGATATTTATGTTTCTGTCACACTAATTTTTTTTTTTAGGTGTTAACAGTTATGTTTTAATTATTTTTTTTTTTTTTGGGGGGGGGGCTCTAAATTTGTACCTTAAGGACGACAGCCGATTTTAATAAAATTAGATATTTATGTTTCTGTCACACTAATTTTTTTTTTTTAGGTGTAAACAGTTATGTTTTAA
The DNA here is from genome assembly GCA_003667255.2 of Euschistus heros. Lineage (NCBI taxonomy): Eukaryota > Metazoa > Arthropoda > Insecta > Hemiptera > Pentatomidae > Euschistus > Euschistus heros. Next base: position 118,066 of record RCWM02000496.1, read on the forward strand.
TTTTTTTTTTTGGGGGGGGCTCTAAATTTGTACCTTAAGGGCGACAGCCGATTTTAATAAAATTAGATATTTATGTTTCTGTCACACTAATTTTTTTTTTTAGTGTGTAAACAGTTATGTTTTAATTTTTTTTTTTTTGGGGGGGGGCTCTAAATTTGTACCTTAAGGACGACAGCCGATTTTAATAAAATTAGATATTTATGTTTCTGTCACACTAATTTTTTTTTTTTAGGTGTAAACAGTTATGTTTTATTTTTTTTGGGGGGGGGGGCTCTAAATTTGTACCTTAAGGGACGACAGCCGATTTTAATAAAATTAGATATTTATGTTTCTGTCACACTAATTTTTTTTTTTTAGGGTGTAAACAGTTATGTTTTTTTTTTTTTTTTTGGGGGGGGGGGGCTCTAAATTTGTACCTTAAGGGACGACAGCCGATTTTAATAAAATTAGATATTTACGTTTCTGTCACACTAATTTTTTTTTTTTTTTAGGTGTAAACAGTTATGTTTTAATTTTTTTTTACGGGGGGGGGGGGGCTCTAAAATTTGTACCTTAAGGACGACAGCCGATTTTATAAATAAAATTAATATTTACGTTTCTGTCACACTAATTTTTTTTTTTTTTCTTAGGTGTTAACAGATTTTATGTTTTAATTTTTTTTTTTTGGGGGGGGGGGGCTCTAAATTTGTACCTTAAGGACGACAGCCGATTTTAATAAAATTAGATATTTACGTTTCTGTCACACTAATTTTTTTTTTTAGGTGTAAACAGTTATGTTTTAATTTTTTTTTGGGGGGGGCTCTAAATTTGTACCTTAAGGACGACAGCCGATTTTAATAAAATTAGATATTTACGTTTCTGTCACACTAATTTTTTTTTTAGGTGTAAACAGTTATGTTTTAATTTTTTTTTTTTGGGGGGGGGCTCTAAATTTGTACCTTAAGGGCGACAGCCGATTTTAATAAAATTAGATATTTATGTTTCTGTCACACTAATTTTTTTTTTTAGGTGTGTAAACAGTTATGTTTTTTTTTTTTTTGGGGGGGGGGGGCTCTAAATTTGTACCTTAAGGACGACAGCCGATTTTAATAAAATTAGATATTTACGTTTCTGTCACACTAATTTTTTTTTCTTGTGTTAACACAGTTTTTGTTTTAATTTTTTTGGGGGGGGGGGGCTCTAAATTTGTACCTTAAGCGACAGCCGATTTTAATAAAATCAGATATTTACGTTTCTGTCACACTAATTTTTTTTTTTTAGGTGTTAACAGTTATGTTTTAATTTTTTTTTGGGGGGGGGGGGGGGGCTCTAAATTTGTACCTTAAGGACGACAGCCGATTTTTAAAAAATTGGTTATTATATTACTTTCACAATAACTAACCCTTTTTTAAAGGTGCTATCAGTAATGTTTTAATTTTTTTTTTGGGGGGGGGCTCTAAACTTGCACACACGTATCATGAAATCTAAGGTTGAATAAAGGATATTAGAAGATAATGAGTAGGATAATGCGGCGGATACTACGTCATTTATGAGCAATCAGCATTAAATACGTGTATCCTCCAGGATACATTGCTTGGTAAAGGGTTAAGAACGACAGCCGATATTAAAAAAACTTTGTTAATAATATTACGTTTTGTCATTCAAACTAATTTTTTTTTTTTTAAGGGTGCTAACAGTAATGTTTTAATTTTTTTGGGGGGGGGGCTCTAAACTTTTACATTAAAGAAAAGAGCCGATTGTAATAAAATTAGATAATTACGTTTCTCATCACACTAAATTTTTTTTTTTAGGTGTTAACAGTTTTGTTTTATTTTTTTTTTGGGGGGGGGGCTCTAAATTTGTACCTTAAGGACGACAGCCGATTTTAATAAAATCAGATATTTACGTTTCTGTCACACTAATTTTTTTTTTTTTAGGTGTAAACAGTTATGTTTTAATTGTTTTTTTTTTTGGGGGGGGGCTCTAAATTTGTACCTTAAGGACGACAGCCGATTTTTAATAAAATTAGATATTTATGTTTCTGTCACACTAATTTTTTTTTTAGGTGTAAACAGTTATGTTTTAATTTTTTTTGGGGGGGCTCTAAATTTGTACCTTAAGGGCGACAGCCGATTTTAATAAAAATTAGATATTTATATTTCTGTCACACTAATTTTTTTTTTTTAGGTGTAAACAGTTATGTTTTTGTTTTAATTTTTTTTTTTTGGGGGGGGGCTCTAAATTTGTACCTTAAGGACGACAGCCGATTTTAATAAAATTAGATATTTACATTTCTGTCACACTAATTTTTTTTTTTTGGGTTAATAGTTATGTTTTAATTTTTTTTTTTGGGGGGGGCTCTAAATTTGTACCTTAAGGACGACAGCCGATTTTATTAAAATTAAATATTTATATTTCTGTCACACTAATTTTTTTTTTTTTTAGGTGTAAACAGTTATGTTTTAATTTTTTTTGGGGGGGGGCTCTAAATTTGTACCTTAAGGACGACAGCCGATTTTAATAAAATTAAATATTTACATTTCTGTCACACTAATTTTTTTTTTTTTTCTTAGGTGTTAAACAGTTATGTTTTAATTTTTTTTTTGTTTTTTGGGGGGGGGGGGGGGGGCTCTAAATTTGTACCTTAAGGACGACAGCCGATTTTAATAAAATTAAATATTTACATTTCTGTCACACTAATTTTTTTTTTTCTTGTGTTAACAGATATGTTTTAATTGTTTTTTTCCGGGGGGCTCTAAACTTATACCTTAAGGACGACAGCCGATTTTATTAAAATTAAATATTTACGTTTCTGTCACACTAATTTTTTTTTTCTTTGTTAACAGTTATGTTTTAATTTGGGAGGGGGCTCTAAATTTGTACCTGAAGGACGAAAGCCGATTTTAATAAAATTAGATATTTATGTTTCTGTCGCACTAAATTTTTTTTTAGATGTTAACAGTTATGTTTTTTTTTTTTTTTTTTTTTTTGTTGAGGGGGCTTTAAATCTGTACCTTAAGCACAACAGCCGATTGTAATAAAATTTAATTATTACGTTTATCTCACACTAATTTTTTTTGTGTTAACAGTTATGTTTTACCTTTTTTTTTTTGGGGGGGGGGGGCTTTAAATCTGTACCGTAAGAACAACGATTGTACTAAAATTTGATAATTACGTTTCTGTCACATTAACAATTTTTTTTTTTAGGGTGCTAAAACTAACAGTTATGTTTTAATTTGGTGAGGGGGGAGGGAGGAGGTAATATTTCCCCAAAACTGCGGAATTTAGTTAGCTTTTTAGTGGTGAAAAACTCATGATATAATTGCATTCCACCTTTTGAGTCTAAAAACACGCTAGAGAATATATACTAGATTGCTTTACGTAGAAAAAAACTTCTTGATTGAATACAAGTGTTAGTTATTTTATCTCTTGTCCATATGCATGAGGAGTAAAGAGTTGTGAAGGTGGCAAGCCCTCCCTCCCTCTCTCCCCTCCCCCAAGATAAATAAACTTATTTTTAGGGAGTTAAGGTGGGGTGGGAGTAACCCCACCCCACAAGTAATTCTTGTTGATTACCTAATGTTACATACATGTAATTTTTTTTTTTTTTTTTTTTTTTTTTTTTTTTTTTTGGATTATTTGAAGAAGTTAAATACACCAACAGAAAAATAAATAAATCAATATTGGGCTAGATAACACTAATTCCAATCAGAACGTGATATCATAGTCTGGGCTAATGAGTAGCAGGGCACATTATGAAATGTCATCTTTCTGTTGGTGTATTTAATTTATTCAAATATATATATATATATATATATATATATATATATATATATATATATATATATATATATATATATAGATAAGAGTAGCTAAGTGGGATTAGCAATATAAACAAATGTACGATATCCCCTCTCCTAAATAACCCTATAAAAGGCCACCTTCTCCTGGCCTCGGCGACACTCTGCCGTCTAAGCGTTGTGATGCCAGATGTTCCACACGAAGTTTTTGTAATAGGCTATAAGATTTTGCATTTTCTTGTATCAATGTATGTAATTCAATAAAAACCTCTTTTTAAAAACTCAGTCCCGCGAACCTTTTATATATATTTATATATATATATATATATATATATATATATATATATATATATATATATATATATTTAAGATTTAACGGTTTTATTATTTTTGTTGTTTTTTAAGATTTATCTTTATGTTTTTGAACCAGTTATTAGGTGAAAAAACGAAATTTTGCTTCGACGAATAGTTTCTGATTTGTAATGAAAAATGAACCAAAAAATAGCTGCAGGTTATATTTCAAAACGAACTTTTGAAAAATGCTTTGTTGTCGTCTTATGGGTAAAAAACCGAAAATAACCGGTATTTTACGATGTTTGGTATGAAGCCGTTGTAGCAATGTTCATATTCGGATTCAGCACACCAAAAAAGATAAGAATTCGTTGAAAGTTAAAGTTCAACAGTTTTTCTTGAAAATGGACTTTTGGAGCCTTATTTTTATGAAACTACTATGGATTCATTGAATTTTATAGTGTAGTTTACATACTAGGGTTAATCCATTTCAAATCACCCAATTTAAATATAATTTGTTGCTCAACATTTTTTATTTTCCTGATTCTTTTATCATGGATTCCCTATTGGTAGACATTAACAAAACTCCAATTAAAAAACAATTTACAAGGCATATTTTTTATTTGTCAGCCATTTTAAAGTGATGATTTAGTGAATTTTATGAAAAAACGGGGTTTGCAGAAAATTTAATTGCGAAGTCATTTTTAAGGATATCAGATTAATTAAAAAACTAGTGTGTTCAGCATGAAATGACCTTCAAAAGGACATTATTTTAATTTTAATATCATGCAAGAAAGTTATTCAAACTCTTTCTCAAAAATTCGAAAAAAAAAAAATTTAAAAATCGTTAATTTTTAAGGCAATTCATTTTTAGGAAGGAGAAGAGATTCACAAATAATATTTTATTTCTGTGTTGAGTACACGTAATACTACCAGCAGCATAAGTTTTAGTCCTGAGAATGTACCCTTTTTTTCTCTATGGCTTTTCAAAAATGGCTGAAAGCATGTTTTTTTCCAATTTTTATAGGTCAATTTCTGAAAAGGGACTGAATGAAAAAAGGTGAAAATTTAAAAAAAATGTTTTTTATACTAATAAGAATACATCACAAAAAAATTATGACTGAGACTCAACTATATTTTGAGGTATAGAGCTGTGAATTTCAATAAAAACGCTACCTTTTAATACACTCGTGCAATGCTAAAATAGCAACTAGAGGCTTGAAATTATGTTAATTAACGAGTTTAAATTATAGTTAAATTAAATTATTATTTAGAGTTTTGAAATAATGAACTTAACTCACATTTAAATGAATTACTTGACTTAAAAATGTACATTAATTAAAAAAAAATATGTAAGTATATAATACAAGTATGTTTGTAAGTTGTAAAATATTGTAAAATATCAACTGACACATCAGTTCTTATGATGCAACAAGTTAATGTGAGTTTTACATGTTTAGATTTGAACTCTTCCATGTGCAACTGCTTGCACAGTCTATATCTTTCCTGTACCTACATGTCTCTGCAAGTGGGGTCCCTCCCCTTAATCTTCATTCCTATCTTCAAGAGTAAAAATGTGAATATTAAACTAATTGGTGGACATGCTCTATGTCCAACTTGCGCATCAAAAATATTTGTAGAAAAACTACCCAAAGATGAGACAAATAATGTTGAGAATAATCCTGAATATTTTCTTGGCCCTTTTGAATTAGTAGAGGAGAATTCGTTGCATCAAGTGGAATCCATTTATGGAACTTTGGAATTATCTCCTTTATGTAAATATAACAAAGCTTAACACGGAACAAATTAAAACATAACTATTAGTGCCATTTAAAAAAAGTAAGTTAGTGTGAAAGATACGGAATTATTAAATTTCATTAAAATCGGCTGTCGTTGTTAAGGTACTAATTTAGAGCCCTCCCAAATTAAAAAACATAACTATTAGTACCATTTAAAAAAAGTAAGTTAGTGTGAAAGAAACGTAATTAATAAATTTCATTAAAATCGGCTATAGTTCTTAAGGTACCAATTTAGAGCCCTCCCAAATTAACGGATAACTGTTAATACCATTAAAAAAAAGTAAGTTAGTGTGAAAGAAACGTAATTAATAAATTTCATTAAAATCGGCTATAGTTCTTAAGGTACCAATTTAGAGCCCTCCCAAATTAACGGATAACTGTTAATACCATTAAAAAAAAAGTAAGTTAGTGTGAAAGAAACATATTTATTAAATTTCATTAAAACCGGCTTTCGTTCTTAAGGTATAAATTTGGAGCCTCTCAAAAAAAAAATAAAAATATAACTGTTAGAACCCTTAAAAAAAGGTTAGTTAGTATGAAACAAACATAATTATTAAAATCGGCTGAGTCGTTCTTATAGTAGAAATTTAGAAACCTCCCTCACTAAAATAAAACATAATTTTTAGCGCCCTTTAAAAAAAGATTAGTATGAAAGAAACATAATTATCAAATTTTATTAAAATCGGCTGTCGTTTTTAAGGTACAATTTAGAATTATTCGTCATTGTTATCCTTTAGGATGTTGTTTTAAAATATGTTTAAGATTTAACGACTTTTATATGGCGGAAGGATATTCCGCCATTGTAATCCTTAAGGATGCTGTTTTGAAATATTAGAATATTTAACGATTTTTAAGTTATCCCAAGGATATTCCACCATAGCTGTCCTTAATGATACTGTTTTGAAATATTAAAATTTTTAACGATTTTATGGATATTCCGCCTTTGTTAACTCATTCTACGGGATGTAAGATTTCAGCCAGGCCTTTTGTTAGCACTGCAGGCAAGCCTCAACCTCAACCTCAACAGAATTCTCCATCCACACGTACAGTTTTGCCGGAATGCCTAAGACCTCAAAGGCATGCCCTTCCGGTTTTCCGTTGCGTGTGGAGCCACCTTTAGGCCACCAGAACCTGATTTGTATGCCAAATTAAAACACCTGGTTTATTTTTTTCGGTTTTAAAAGTTAATTTCTCTATACAATTGAAACGGGATGATTAATTTAATCGATACCATTCGAATGCTGGTTAAATTTGCAAGTTTTTATAATACGAAAAATTGTAAGATTTGATGAACTATTATTTGAAATTTTAACTTTTTTAAATAAGTTAAAGATTGAGCTGTTCTGTAGGTCCCAAGTTTACGTTAAGGTTTTTTTTTTTTTGTTTTTTACTCTGGTTTTATGGAAAATTATTTGCTGAATCCGAAAAGGTGATCAAAATTTGGAGAAATTACACTTTTTTTTTTTTTACGAAAAACGTTGTTTTCTTTAAAGAATATTTGATTTATCATATATCTGCTACGGATTGGAATAGAAAGGTACCATCAGCGCCAATTTTCTTTTTTTAATACATATAGTAATTATTAGTAATTGATAAAGCAATAATTTTTTTTAAAAATTTGGAGTAAACTTATTTATAAACATTTTAAATTATAAGTAGCTATTACATTACGTTTATTTATGAGCTCATAAACTTGTTTTTATACTTCGAGAGTTAGGCTTTTTTTCTAAACAATAGCGACTGAATATTTCCATAAATCCTTCCGTAAATTAAAACTCTAACAATACTACTCGTAGAGTTTATATTACTTTGTTTACAATCCCAGTAACTTATTTTTTTAATGTTTACTAAATGTTCATAATTAAAATACCACTAGATATACAACTATTTTTTATATACCTTGAAGATATAAGATTATAAGGGTTATAATTTTGTTAATATAAACGTTTTCTCGGTCCTCACACCCTTTTGCAGCCAAGGATTAATGCAGTTACTATGTTACACTGAAACTATTCCATTGTATTGGTATTTAATGTATTGTACGTGGAAGAGGGGGGCCCAATAATGGACAAAGCTCTCTTGTGCAGAGATATTGCTAAAAGGGTCCTGCAACACAGTTTTTAATAGTCCGTTCCATTGGTAGTCGGGCTGGGTTCTGAAAGGGTCTAGCAAACATTTTTAGGGCTTTGTATTTTTTAAAATATTCTTATGAAACTGCGAAATATCATAAAGAGAGTGGAATCCTAAGATTGATGATATTGAATCTCATTAGCAAACTTCTCACAGAGTCTTATAAATGGGTGGATCAACAATTAGAAATTTTGAAACGAACCAGCTTACTTAATATTTTTATTTTTAGTAGGTATATATATATATATATATATATATATATATATATATATATATATATATATATATATATATATATATATATATATATATATTGTATCTGATTTGCGAAAAGGATTATTCTTGATGATCCTAATCTATCATTTGGTTTTGAAATCTTGCAGGTTTTACAATTTTTCCAGGCAATATAAACGTATGTTATTTTAAAAGGCCGATTATAAATATTTTTTGAAAAAAAAAAACATTTTTTTTTTTTTAGATTAAAATTAGTAGGTTCCGTTTAATCCTGTAAAAAATAAAAAAAAGAATGTAACGAAACAGCTTATTTATCATTTTCACTATCTAGTTCCTACTCCACCTCAAATTATAATATAGAAATAGCAATAGAAGATTGTGGATGCGCGGTAGCTAAGTGAGTTAGGCACTCGACTATCAAGCAGGCCCGAGTTCGAGTTCAAACTAATAAAGAAACCCACTTGGAGCATACCTACCCTTAATTGGCGGTAGAGCGGGATTAATGTATAAGTAAATATATTCAGTATTCACAAAAGGTCTAGGAGCAACAGCTGCGTCAACATCAGAAGAAAATTATACGGATTGATTTTTTTTTTTTTTTTTTAATTTAGTCTATAAAATCCATTATGATTACTTTATAACAATAAATAATTCTATGAATGATTTGAAGATTACACTCCGAACATACTTTTAGCATGGGTCAGTCAATGTTTAGTCATCTAAGGTTCATTCATAAAACACCAGACGACCTTGTAGCAAGCAGGTAGACTGAATAAAAATTGAAGTTAGGCGATGCTGGGGAAAAATAACAAAGGGTAAAGAGTTAAGAAAAAGAGCGTGTTGTTGATCGGAGAGGCACTCAGCACGTGGCCTGATAAAGGCAGTCTTTGAAGACCCTCTCTCACTCTCCCTCCTCTTGCCCACAGTTGAAGGGTTTTTAAGCCCCGACGTCAATACACAACCGCAGCCTTCTAAAGTACTCCTCTACTTACCTGATGATAATGCCACTAGATCTAGCCACTCTATATCAGCATTATTGTATCCCTTAGAACATGTAGTTAATTACTACGAAGGTTTCACGTTTAAGCATGTGATAGTAAGAAGAGAATAAACTTTATTCTGGGGCTTGTCTCCTAAGAATAGCATGGGAGCACAAGGTAATCGTAAGGCTACAATATTTGATTATTATTAATATCATTAATTTATAAAATAAGGGATAAATATGTAAAAGAGATGTGAATTACTATTACTATTACTATACTATTATCCTTCCAATAGGCGTGCCTCCTAGACCAACAAGGATTGGCGTGGTTATCTCACAGGTGATGTATATAATAAGCATATTTGCCTTTTTGATCGCCATTTCTATATTATATACATGTTAGAAAATGCAGATATGTTAGTTGGTATAGTTTACTTGCTATATCTGAATGCTAGCCAAATCACCTCCTTTCAAAACCGTTGGCTCAGAAACAGTATAGCCTTACGTAAGTACTGAATCCGAGACCCTTCATGGGTTATAAGTGGTACAGATTTTTTTTATATATTATTTTTTTTTTTTTCAGTAGTATATCTCGTGGTTTTTTTTTTTTTTTTTTTTTTTTTCACTGAACGGCCTTAGAAAACTTGCGAATATCGTTATTTTCACTTCTTCTTTCTCTTTTCCCACCTTTTCCTCACTCTTTCCCATTGATTATTCCTTCTATCCTCGGTCCACGGTATTCCATTTCTCGCAACTCTCTTTCCCACAAGGACCTTGATTTCTTTGATTATTTTTTATTATCGTCCCTATCAAACAGTCTTGGTTTGTATTTTCAGTCTCTCAGTTTCTTCCTTCATCTGTTTTATATACTCCCAGAATTTTTCCATATTCAGTATCCTCTCATTTTACATAATATATCTCTATTTAATTTCTTAGGGTTCAATCTCAAAATAAAAAATACAATTATAAAAATCAGTTTAAAAATAAACATTTTTCATTTTCTACACAAGATTTTTTTTTCACAGCTTTTTAATGGATTTCCGAAAAAAAAACACATGAAAATTACATTAAATAAACGATAATCTATACAAAATTATATTTAAAAACTTGTTCAATGAAAATCGCAAAATTACTTCGAAGATAAAATACAATAATAGCTAATATTTTTTAACAGTGCATACAAATAAACAGCCTACATATCTCACAATTAAAACGGTCGATTCTCGTTCATTTCTTTTGTAAACATGGCCTGTAGTGATAAAAAAAAAAACATTTATTAGAAATGTAGAAAAGTAAATAGATAAAATAATACAGTCATTAGTGGTCGCGCGTATCTGATACATACACTCAGTTTAATTTCAGTGTTTGTTTGAATCAAGTATGAATTAAATTTGTATATTGCTTTAAATTATCACTTTATTTCAAATTTTGTGACGAATAATTTCAAATAAAATATTTAAGAGATAAACTATTCGCGTTTCCTTAGATACAAACTCATTTTTACTGTTTTCCATAAACGGTCCTATCGGAAGGTTATAATAGCTATAACATAAATATACATATTTTAACAGACTGAAAATTCAGGAGATGATAAAATATATGACGTTAATTGGAGGTCAGAGAGGAGCATTTTCGAATTGAGATGGGCAAGTAATAATGGATAGGGAGAATGGGTGATAAAAAATTTATTTTTCTTTTACGAATTAAAATCATTCATATTTGTTTTGAATTCCTTGTCTTGCGAAAGGCTATTCCAAAATTTAGTAAATTGTTAATTTAAATCGAGTATTGAAACTGGCATAAAATCAATTTAAAACAAAGTTTTACTTCATTGCATAGTGTAGCTAAAGTATAACTTGAAGCAAACAAAAAAGTGATGAAAATAGATTTGATATCAAGCCGGGAGGTCAATAAATCATAGATACTCCATATTTCAATTCCGAGATTGATTTAAGTACTGGAAAGCGATGGTGTATGTTCTGAAGAGTAAGCTGATTGAAAAAATAACCGAATTGTTTTAACGGAACTGTGAAACTGGGTTCGTAAAAAATACATTGAGTAATTAAAAAAGAAAACTTAAAAAAAAAAAAAAAATAGAGCTAGAAAAAAGAATTTGAAATGTTTGCTCTTAAATATGAAGTTACTTTTTCTTTCAAACTCTTTATTTAAAAAAAATTAAATATAGAAAACGTATAACTCAGGGCAAAGTTTCATAACCAAAGTTATAGAGAAATTTGTGGTAATCACCGCTTACAAAAAATGCTTAATTATTAAGATAGCGTAAACTGAAAGATTACCTGAAGATGGTTTCGAATTTACCTTCTTATGGCTAAAGATAATCCCAGAGCTGATAATATTCAAGAGCTTGGAGTAATCTGTTCCTTCGATAATGATCTCATGTTTAAGACGCGTCTTTACCAGCGAGATTAGAAAATGATCCATCTTCCGTCTCTTGGCGACTTAAAGCCTTCATCAATGAATACCAGGCAATCAGCTATAATTGAAGTATCATCCAATCTCAATGTACAATAATTATTATATTTGCAGTAAAGAAAAATGTATAACTAAAAAAACAATGTTCAAAATTGATAACAATCCGATAGGTAGAATATAAAACTCGATAAATTATTTAATTTTTGACCGCTGAATTTCGAAGTCTTAAAAATATGTCCAGGTGTCAACAAAAATGGCAGTTGGTTGCCTAGAGGTTTGGAAAGTAAATTGGATGGGGTAGTATCATAACCATGTTCCAACAATTTTCTTCAGATATGGGACCGATCAATGTTTTTAAATAGAAAAGGATCTTTCCATCAATTTTAGAACATATATTTCGGCATATTTCAGCATGATTGAAAAAGCTCCAGTAAATCAGCTCAAATCAAGCCCATTAAACATTAACCATTCCCTTTTTTCGATAAGTTAGTGGCATTGGAAAATGTTTTATTAAATGGCGAATAAATCTATGCCAAATACATGGTGACAAACTAACAAGGGATTCTTCCTTCATATTGACGGCTGTGCTCTTGAGATTGTCAAGGAGTTTTTATATCTTGGTTCCTTAATGACGCACGACAACAACCTTAAAAAGAAATCCAAACAAGAATCTTAACAGCTAATAGATCCTATTTCGGGCTGGTGCGACAGATGAAGAGCTATAAATTGTCTCGCGCTACCAAATTGCGTCTATACAACCCTAATTAGACCGGTGCTTACATATGGGTCAGAGAGTTGGACACCTACCAGGGCGCAGGGAAATCAACTCCTCCAAATTGGAAAAAAAAAAGTGCTAAGAAGAATTTTCTGAGCGATATTTGATACTAACGAACAAGCCTGGCGAATAAAGACAAATTTGGAAATCTCTGAGCTGTTCAATGATTGTGACATCGTGCGTTTAATGAGAGTTGGTCGTCCCAGGTGGGCTGATTCTTCACCATTCTGGGAATTCGGGACTGGAGAGCAGCTGCACGGGACTGGGGTGAATGTCTGAGATTGCTTAGGGCGGTTTTGACCCCTCGCAGGTTGTAGAGCCAAGGAAGAAGAAGAAAGACAAAAATACGCTTTAAATGTATTTTTAAATGTATCGAATTTTTAAATCCAATCCAAAATCCTTCGTACATGCTCCTTACCTTTGACAAATGAATTAATCCATAATGACCTATATCAATCGCCGATTTGGTACTTAACACTCATCAAATCCACTTGTTACAGCTACCATTCCATTTAAACTCCGAGGCGTCTGAAAAAAAGATGGCCTCGTGATATGCATACTATGGGTAGTTTCTTACAAGTTTTATTCATGTCTTATTCTCCTAACCGCCTATTTACTAATGTGTTTTCTAATACATCTATTAATAAAAGAATAAAAAAAAAAAAAAAAATAAGATATCAAAGTATAAATCAATACATACCATTGTCATTTAAATGAAAAATATGCAATATAATAGTACAATAAGATTCAAAGAAACAAAATATATAAGTACAATAAGATTATTATTTCTTAAATTTTTTTTAAATCAAACTAAAATGTAGTAAACTATATAAAAATGATTTATTTTTTAATTAATGGGAGAAACTTCCAAATTAAGAAGTAACATAGAATTATACAAACTGTAGAATGTAGAAAATGTAGAAAAAAAAATGTAGAAAAAATAACAGATGAAATTAGGAAAAGGAGACTAATGTTCTATGGGTACATAAAAAGAATGAGTCCAAGCAGATTAACACGAAAAATTGTACAATATTTTGAAAGATTAAAAGGTAAACCCAATTAGCTTCAGGTGCATGAAGATTTAAAAGAAATTGGCATAGATAAAAAAGAAATCGAAGATAGAACAAATTATTGAAACAAAATTAAAGAGTGGGAAGGCTTTCAAGACAAAACAGCTGCAAAAAGACAGGGAAGAATATGGACGGTAGAAGAGAGGAAAGAGAAAAGTGAACAGATGAAGGAGTATAGGAGAAAGCGTAAAGCTAACTTGGTGGCTTAAACATGGTACTTAGCTGGCTTGTAACAAAAAAAAAATCATATGATTTTTTATTAATCAATTAATCATTTTTATTAATGATTTTTTTGTTTAGTTCGTGTTTATTCCTAAAATTCTAGGACGAAATAAATGCTACTGTTTTGTTCACTTTAAAAGTTATTTTCAAATAATCCATTTAGCTATTATATTTGCACTTCATTTATCGAACTGAGATCATTGTATTCCAAAAATAAATATTTTCTTTAGAGACAGGTCAACAGATTTCAGAAAAAGAACATTGGTGTGTTTAATGGGTGCACTTAGAGAACTGTACACTGGGAGCTAATGCATTGGTTCCTGCAGGCTACAACTGCTTTCTCCAAGGTCCTTCAGCGGCACTCAGTCTTCTCAGTCCACTCAGTCCGTTCAGTCCAGCCTCAGTCTATTGTCCCTTAGCACTCGGAGGTCGATATCCACGAGTACTGAACTGAATGAGTAGGTCAGCGAGTTCGTAGCTTCAAGTATTAAAATATAGGTTCTACACATCCTCATTGTGTGCATAATATACTAATTTAACAACTTTTCTTTTCTATATTTTATTGTAAAACTTATTATATTAAAGTTATAATCTTACAACTTATTTGACATTTATTATATCTGTCGACATTTTTAATTCAATCCTTGCCTTGAAATCTTTGTTTTTATTTTTTACCCGACTTCAAAAAGGAGAAGCTTTTCAATCAGACTGTATTTTATTTTGTATGTTTAATACGCAATTATTCCGTCAATTCCTAATAGATTTTGATGATTCATTTTTTGATCGGGAGGTCATGCTTAAGAGATGATACCATAAAATGTTTATCGAAATCAACTCAACACATTTTAACAAACATTCATAAGGATAGTATCACCATGGAGTTATAGTACTATGGAGAGGCCCTTCCAATATAACTCCCACATAACCGGACACGCCCACTAAAGAAATAAAGGACAATAAACGAAAATATCGATATTTATATAAATATACACAATTTATGATCAGTTATTTTTGGAATCGATGCCAGCCATGAAGGGCAGTTTAATCCTTGCTTTGTAATAAACTTATGAATGGCACGAGATAGCAGTGTGGTGGGAAGAAAATAGTGGAGGGATCTTTACAAATACCAGCTTTATTTCGAATTCTCCTTGTTTTGGTTCATGATCAGTGTTTTTTTATCATTAAGTTTGAATAGTTATATAAGTATAGATGATTTTCGTTGATTGTCCTTTGATGCTCTTTGTTTCAAAGTTTTAAAATATTATTTTTTACTTTTTATTTCAAGATTGTACATGAAGGTTTAATTTTAGAGTCGGTTTTGTTTTTTTTTTTTTTTTTTCAAAAACTAACGTTTTTAATTATATGGCTTCATTATTTCCTAAAGGTACTTGGAGAGTAAGCAATTATATTACAAATCGAATAATTAGTTTACAAACTTCATATTTGGGTCATTCCATGTCAAATCAACCAATTTTAAATTAGATTTGTACCTACCTTGACCTCTCCGATTTATATGATTGTTGGTATAGCAGCTGTACTTACTAAGGCTAGTAAAAATTTAAAATATTACATTTTTCTGACTTTTTGTTATTGAGTTATAAGCTTTTGAAAACTCAAAAAACTGCTGTTTTCGGTCCTCACTCAGTATATTCAAAATTACGCCATTAAAAAACTATTGCACCGGGAGAGCTCAAATTTGCGGCATTCTTTTCTATTTGAAATGCCCTTTAATGTGATATATCACTTGATATATTTTCGGTTCACTTTTTTCGAAACTTCCAAAAACTATATGTAATTCCTAATATTTATATTTATATATAATAAATATATATTTATTCCTAATATACTAAATGTATATCCTAATATTCCTAATATTTTGTGTTTTTCTTAATGGACAGCTAGTCCAGTCAATGAAGTATTATAGAATGCGTTTTCTGTAATCCAAGATTTTTCTTTGGAAACTTTTTCAGGGTAGTTAGAAAGTTAACATACTATAATCCCTGGTAAACATACTATATGTTTACTTTCTAACTACCCTGAACAAGTTTATAATACTTCCTTGACTGGACTAGCTGTCCATTAAAAAAAAAAAAATATACTTTTTTTTTATCAAGAACCCATTTCTGTCCGATCCTAAAATTTTGTCCACATGTAGTCAGTAATAGTATAAATCACGTATATTTTTTTCGAAAAATTCGAAGGGTACCTATTTTGGGAATTACGAAAACCATTTTTGGAAGTTTCGAAAAAATTCAAAATGAACCGAAAAATATATCAAGTGATATATCATATTAAAGGGTATTTCAAATAGAAAAGAATGCCGCAAATTTGAGCTCTCTCGGAGCAATCGTTTTTAATGGCGTAATTTTGAATATACTGAGTGAGGACCGAAAACATCAGTTTTTTGAGTTTTTAAAAGCTTATAACTCAAAAACCAAAAGTCAAAAAAATGTAATATTTTACATTTTTACTAGTCTTGGTAAGCACAGCTGCTATACCAAAAATCATAGAAATCGGAGAGGTTAAGGTCCAAACCATTGGTTGATTTGACATGGAATGACCCATTTGTCAATTTTTGAACACTGTGCAGAGTTAAATAGAGTTATTAGGATAAATTATCCTACCTGATAATTTACCATGCTCAAGCGCCATGAAAGTTTAAAGAAAAATATCTGTTAAACTTTTTTTGTTGTGAAATCATTAATTATATTCTAATAATACATAATAATTTACAATTCTCTCAGATAAACTTAAGAACTTTAGATCCATTACTAATACATAATTGCACCTCCATCCAAAAAAAATTAAATATTTCATAAATCCATAGGATTATTGCTATCAGAGCTATTTCCAGCCTTTCAGTATTTCAATAAGATAAATAGGATTAATTACCAATAACTAACTCCCTGTGTAGAGAATTTATAATCCTGTGGTGGATGAGAAGAGGTGGTTATTATATTTGGACTAAGTGGGTGATGGGCGGAAGGATTTGCCAAAGGATGTGGAAGAACAGGTCACCCAAAGGGGAGCTTCTGAGTCTGCTTTAGATGATTCGATCTAGGGTGCCAATATTCCACACAGCTCGCTTCTATGTCTAATCCATAACTTAAAAATCAAAACTTCGTTCTTATGTAAATATTTATAGTTCAGATAAATGAATTTTTTTTAAAGTATCAATTTACCTTATCTGTATTTGTTTTAAGAAACAACAAAAAAACATTGAAAGAAAGGAGCATGAATGAAAAAAAAAATCACTTTCGTTATATAAAAAAATGAAAAACAAATAAAAGTTGAACTATATTAGGGTACATTGATAGATTAACCCTTTAAACGGGCAGGCCGGGAATTTTTAATACATTTCTTTTTTTTCCCCCCTTTGAATGGCTATTCAAGGGTTAAAATTCCAACCAAGATTACAGTCTGACTCCTAATATGGTCAATTGCTGAAAAATCCAATAAAGGCGCTATAAAAAAATAAAAACAAGTTACCATGTGATTCTCTATCTAGACAGGACGATAGAGCAAGAAAAGGTTAGAGTCAAAAGGATTCCGTTTGTCTGTGGTCGCCAAATGAAGAGGACAAAACCTGGCTGATAAAATCTTTGAGCTAAGTTCAGAAGCTTCTCTTGAGTGTAATACTTAAGGTATATTTAAAATATTTGATGATTTTGAAATATGAGAACTTGATCTGCAAGTCAAGTAGGCATGAAAGTCAGCGAGAAGAAATCGAAGTATATGTGTACTGGGACAGAACAAGCGAATGAAATCACTATTTCCGGTTACACGTTTGAAGCAGTTGACAAGTTTATATTACATTGGGAGCCAGGAAGACCACAACGTTGACATGCAATCTGAGATGCAATAGTTGCGGCTAATAAGTGTTATTTTGGGCTACTAAAATTTATGAGAAGTGGACTAATATCCCGTAGCTCCAAAATTAGGATATATAAGACCCTTATACGGCCAGTTCTAATCTATGCCTCCGAATACAGTACTATAACCAAACCTGATGAGCTAAGTCTCCTAAGATTTGGTCACATATGGAAACGAAGTTCAATAAATGAATTAGTTCAGATTTATAAGGATATAGATGTCGTTCGGCATATAAAATTTGGCAGGCTTCGGTAGGAGGGCCATATTGCCAGAATTTCCGAAGAGAAGATCCTAAAAAAGCTGTTGGAAGACAGGATCCACCACAAACACAGATTAGGTAGACCCAGGGCCAGATGAAGTGATGGTGTGCTAAACGATGCTAGGTCCCTTCTGGGTGTGACAAATTGGAAAACTACGGTGCAAAATAGAGATAGATGGCGGACTATGTTGGAGGAGGTCAAGACTCAGAGATGGGTTGTAGTGCTAAGAAGGAAGGAAGGGGAGATGAGAAGCTTTAGTCTTATAATATTGTTGAGATTTTATTCTAACTTTGATCCATGATATTTAAAAAAAAAAATAAGGTGTCCTAGTATGACCCATTATTTGCTGAGTAGAAAATGTAAGGACACTCTTGTTATTTCGTTCGTGTTTTTACAAAGCAGTATTGTTATTAGACCCTTATATTTAATTGATGTTTTTTTTTTTTCTATTTTTATTGATGTTTTTCTTTACAGATTGCTCCTCCTAACGAAAAAAAAAAATGACAGTTCCATGGTAACAATACTGGGATTTTTTTTATTCACTACAATAATTATATTAATTTTTCATTGATTTTTTTTTCATTTTTTGATTTCTAATTTAGCGCTTTTTTTCCTTGGTAAAGAAAAAAAAATTAAATCTGCCTTCTAACATTCGTACGTCAGTCTGTTAAAGACTAATTGTTTAATAAATTTAAGTTAGATTTAAAATTAGTTATATGTCTCTGTTCTGTGTCTGGCCAGTTTCCATATTTTAATATAATGATTTGTTTATGTGTTGCGCTAATGTTATCTGTTCCTTTAAAATCTTACATTAAATGTTGAAGATTGTGTATCTGATCGTCATATAGAGATCTGTCATATTGCAGTATTTTGAAGCGTTTTAACTATTGTTTTGTTTATCAGTGTTCAGAAATTATTTTTCAGAATAAGATTTCCATAAACTAGTTTCTAGTGGTAAATAATAATAATAATTAGATAAATCATCTAAACAATATATTATTCGTTATGATGTTATACAAAATATCACAGGAATATTTTTCTAACTATGTGCTACAAATATAGATGGCAAATAAATACAAAAAAAAAATCTTCTAAGAAATTAAATCATTAGAAAAATCAAACTAACATTCTATGCACGATTCAATATATTATAACATTTAAATAATTTTGCTATCACACCATACCTTAATGGCTAACATAATATTGTATTTAAAAGTTATTCTCATTTAATAATTAATAGTTTTTTTTAACCCAATTAATTATTTTCTTTAAATTATTAATTCATGAACGGAAGAAAGTATTTATATGGGACACTAACTGCTATTCACTACTCTGCCATGATTTCATAGCTGTTAATTGTATATTAATTAATTTTCAATCGATTCTTTGTTCTTGTTGCCTTGGCTTTATCCTAAATTGCAAGTAGATACTAAACATTTTATCTGACTGGAGACACCTATCACAATGTTATGTTAACTAACATGTTAACTCGCTGAGTCCAAAGCCTCTAGCAAAAGCTTTTCTTTCTCCTTCACTGCTTTTATAATCATCACCTTTTCGTTGTATAATCACTAGTTAGTTGCAATCAACTTTGTAATATTTCAAAATATATTTTGGTTTTTTTCATTACACATTAATATATTTTAATTTTATTACAAATTAAAATAAATTATGTATGGAAACCTTTTCATAATTATATGAAAGATTTAGACAGTATTTGTTATTAGATAAGTTTATCAAAAATATTGAAACATTTTTACCATTTCACTGCGTTTATAGATAATATTTGAAGAATAAAACTATTAATTGTAAAATTTAAAAAAAAGTCAACAAATGAAATAGTGAAATATTGACTTTAATATTTCGACAACGTAGTTGAAATGAATGATGATAGACTTTCAAAGTTGTATTTTTATGATGTAGTCAAGTTGCCTTATTCAAGTAGAAATGCTAATTCTAAGTATAATTGGTGTTTTTACAACTAAAAAGATGACTGGATAAAATCGGAGAAAGAGGAGATTTTTCAAATATCAAATATACTTAAACTCAAAGAAAAAAAGCCAAACAGTATTTGAAAAAAACAAAATGTATCTATTTAATTTGGATCTATTCTCTAGCCAGCAGTCGAATTTTAGCACATTCTGCAATAGCATTAATCCAACGGGTTCCATCCCTGTTTACATTAATATACAGCAAAATATTATTCTCATTAGAATTATTGCACAATTCAGAACTACAAGAAAACATGTTATAAAAATAACCACTCCAGATAAAATCGAACATATTAATCCACAGGAAATCTGTAATAAAGTTTGTAATATGAAAAATAATGAAGACCTCGGGCATATTGTTTATACTTTCCCAATTCATAATGACCTGCGTAACACTTATAATACCGGCATTCATTCAAGTAACAGTTTTCATATACTTACACAAAATAAAACATAAACACAAAAAAACTGGAATATTTTATTATGAATATAGTTAAAATTAGAACTTATTTCACTGAACTATAATTTTATTAACTGTAAAATATCAGGATCATGTATTTACTTATTTGCACAAGGCAACTGGATATGATACGTATATATTTGAAAGTAGGGACAGTCAATTATGAACTTAAATAAACTTTAAAGGTTTAAAAATGAAATCATAAAATATAATTTCTTTTATTAGGTATTGTTCATTATTTAGATTTTAAAACGTGTACCTATTTAATTCTTATCCTTAGTATTTAATTCTTAGCTATATGATCTTTGATAAATTATTGGGATTATTATTTGTGCAGTATTATAATGTACACAATATTTGTATTTGTATTGTATTTCATAGTACATAATAAATAACCGAACTCCTTTGCATAGTGCATGACACTGATTAAAAATAAATAAATAAAAAATAAAAACTGAGTCTAAGAAATATCTATATTGAAATTTTATATTCATTAGTTATTTATTTATTAAATATTGGAAACTTCGGTTAGCCAGTATCATTACAGTATGTCACATTAAATGCTCAACTTTTGAAGTTAATGCAACCTTCTTCTACACGAGCTTCAGTTTTAGAAAATGCGGTAGGAGAAAACAGAAGGGACCTAAAAGGGGAAGAGGTGGTGACATTCCCATTTACCCAGCAGCTCGTTCCAGCCCAGCAACCATCGTTTCTTCTTTTTCTTCCCTGTTTTTTTCTGAACTCGGGAGAGAATGAAACAATGCAACTCAGGTTCTCAATGCCGTCTAGAGTAATTGCAGTTGGCCATGCAGACTGCAACATTCAGCTATTCTAGCTACTATTCTTACAATGTCTCTTATCAAGAATTTTTTTTATTTTTTTATTTATCATATCCCGTAAAAATAAAAAATAAAAATACTCATTGAAACTGATATGAAACTATATTTCATATAAGTTTATTATTGTAAAAACCGATGTTTAAAACTTAGTTTATTATTATCTATACTATTAAATAAAGGTATGCTTAATATTACTTATTTTGCCACAAACAAACCTAAAATCTTAATCTAAACTATTATATAAAAAATTCGTTTGTGAACAATAACCCCGCAAAACTACTGAACCAATCTGTGACAAATTTGATAGTTCCAGAAACGTTTAGAAGTGATAAAATATACTGATTTTAAATTAATTTGTTATCAAAAGCGATAATATGAGGATAACAGTGAAGTTTGAAAATTGACCGATACGTGACGATCGCCATTCTACATAACAGGTAACGAAAGTACGGTGTTCTATATATCTTATATTTGATTGAATTATTAAAAAAGATTTAAATATTTGGTACTACACGCGGATCCCAGTGAAGTTCAGAAATAGATTGATATGTCGTTAGCACCATTACGCAATAGAGTTTACAACGGTAAAACTATTAAACATTCTGTACTAAATTCTAACTAACTACAACCATCTTCGTAGTTCTAGGAAGGTTAACAATAATAAAAATTGAAATGTACATTGATTTTGAGTGGCGGAAACATTTTCTGCCACACTGTCATACTTTTATGGTTAGTAATTAAAATCCAATCAGATGAAATCAATAACATTATTTCTATCAAATAAAAATTATTATCGAATCGAAATGTCGATCCTTTGCTAAAATACTGTGAGTAAAAATATGATGTATGAGCTTTTTGTCGTATTTAGCACCAATTGTCCATTATTTACAAGGTTTTCTCAATAGTCTCTATCCATCTGGATTAGCAACTCAGATTAAAATTAAAAAAAAATTGGATGTCAAATTATGCTTTTACGTTATCTTCGAACACCTTAGCAGTTCGATGTTGCAACCAGATTTAAAATAATTGCTATGCGTAAAAAATATTATTGATAAAATAATTCTTTATAATTTTTATTTCATTTTCATTATAATTATTAGTTGAAATTATCAATTATATAAGTTCTTTACTTAGGCGAGCGGCCATACCGCGACGGTGAATGCTTGTATAAGATACAATAATTACTGTAATATTTAAATTATTTATTTAAAAGATAATATTCAGATAGAATTTCACTTAAGGCAGTATTATTTTTCAAAGTCATTACATTATTTATTATAATTAATGATTGTCATCCAGTTAATTAAATAGTATAAAGTTGGTTATTTTTATTCTCTACTAATTTTATAAAATATAATAAGATAATTAAAATAATAATAAATCAATCTTACAATTTTGTAATTGTAATAGTTAAAACACTATAAAATAAAAATTTCTTGCATTATATAGGACTCTATTTTATTTCATTTTAAACCCTGAACCCTTATCCTGGCAAAGTGTCACAGATGACACCTTGACTTTAAATATATTTAAAATCTGGCGGACTTAAAAGTATCACCCGTTCTCCCTTTCTCAGATAAATATGAGTAAGCGATTGGTAGCCATTTGTAACTGTCGGAGATTTCCCAAAGGTTATATCAGTAAATTTAATTTAGATAATTTACCAAAATTTGGCTTTCTGCCAGAATAAGGGCAAATGGTTTGAAATACGTATACCTGTCCATTCTTATCGTTATCGACACAACACAACTATCAATATCATACCGTACTTGGCAATTTTTTTTTTTTTTTTTTTTTTTTTTTTTTTTTAAGTAGACATTTTTATAATTCCCATTCAATTTTCTTTGTTTTGAAACTAGGAAACATAGTTACATAATTAAACTTAAATAAATTTAAATTTTTCTATCTTAAATTTTTTTATTTCTCAATCAGATATCAGTTTCATTAAAGAATCTCTTTATTTATATTATTATTTTTTAAACCGATCTCTCACAAAAAAATTAAAGATTTAATAATTGATTATTGCACTCACCAATCAAATGACAATTTATGTTACAACTTTTGCTTGTTGGGTATAATGTATACTGTTTTAAATATTTACAAAAGTTTTAAAAAATAAAAAAGTTAAAACTAAAACAGAAACTAGCCACATACGAAATCAAAGCTATGGCAGGCTTAATCACCTGAGATTTAAAATCTATCAATACAAAAAAAAAAACCTTTTTTTTTTCCTAAAAACAACATTTTTCCTGATTAAGAGGTAATTACAATTTCCCAAAGTTATATCTAACAAAATTTCTAGAATCTAACAAAATTTGGACGAAAACTGGAAGAATTTGAAATTATTAACTATTTACCAGATAGTTAATTATTTTATGAATATATGAAGAGCGATAGTTTTAAATCATAATACTGAACTGCCAAATTTAAAAAATCATAAATTTGTTTCTACAGAAGTTCAAGGCGCTAGACTACACTATCACCACTTTGCCGTTCAGTTTTGTAGGTTTAGTGTATCACTTGCGCCGTGACGCCCATAATGTCATCCCTCCAACTGCTAATAGTCAAGGCAACGAAGGATTTTAAGAGGAGTTAATTCATGTAGAAGCCAATTTTGGCACAGTTGTAGGGGGAGGTGTCCTTAACAACATACTGAAAGTACTGGGGGGTGGGGGTGGAGCTATGGGTGGGGGCACTAAAGGTCGGTTTTTTTCAGTTTTTCGTTAATAACTCGAAAACTCTCGCCTCTAGCGTAAATATATTTATATACTAAATTAATTTACATAAAATTGTTTACAAAAGGGGTTCTATAAATTTTTTTTCTTGGATCAATGCTAAGGAAGATATAATGGGGGTATCGAAAATGTAAAAAAAAACACGATTTATTGTTAAAATTTATATATTTATTGTTAAAATTCCAATGTTTATTGTTAGAAATGAATAGTTTATTATTATTAATTGAATTCTTATTGCTAAAAATAAAATTATTGTCGTTAAGCCTAATATGCTTATTATAGTACTTGCAGTAAGTCACACTGTTCCTCAAAAACACGTTTGTTGGTACTCTTTTGGCTGTAACTAAAATCTATTTGTCTAATCTCGAATTCTTTTTTCATCTTGAAGCTGGTTAAATTTATTATCAGATGCCATATATTTAATTTTTATTAAGTTCCGTGAAATATCCATTTCACCTCGCTGAATTCCGCGTACTGTTGTGAAATCCTTATTTTTTCGGAATAGCTCTCGTTATAACTCTAAATATATTTGTTCGATTCCGAATTTATTTTTTTCATCTCATAGCTGGTTAAATTTGATACTAGATCCTATATAATAAATTTTGATTAAAGTCTGTGAAACACCCACGCCAGCCCACTTAACATATCAAAAATGTGATGTTTTGCGAAAACATACACATTTAGTGTGCTAGCATGGGTATTACACAGAATATAATTAAAAGGTACAAAGATATGACCTGATAGATAATTTAAGTAGCTTTAAAATTAAAAATAAAGCAATTCGGAATCGGACAAATTGTTAGGAGTTATAGAGAAAATATGGCACAAAAAAAAACTAGAATTTTATAAACAGTTCGCAGTTGTTAGCGTGCTGGTGTGTATTACACGAAATTTTATCAAAATTTGATATATAGGATCTATATAAATTTGACCTGAAGCAAATTTAACCAGCTATGAGATAGAAAAAAAGAAATTCGGAATCGAACAAATATTTTCAGAGTTATAACGAGAAATCTTACGAAAAAATAAGGATTTCACAACGGTATGCGGAATTCAGCGAGGTGGAATGGATATTTCACGGAACGTAATTAAAATTAAATATATAGTATCTGATAAAAATTTTAAGATAATAATAAAGAGATAATTTAAGATAATAAATTTAAGCTTTAAGATGAAAAAAAAAATTCGAGATTAGACAAATAGTTCCGGAGTTATAGCCAAAAGATTACCGACAAACGTGTTTTTGAGGAAAAATGCGACTTAGCACAAGTACTATAATAAGCATATTAGGCTTAACGACAATAATTTTATTTTTATCAATAAGCATTCAATTAATAATAATAAACTATTCATTTGTAACAATAAACATTGGAATTTTAAAATTTATAACAATAAATATATATATAATATATTTATATATATAAAATCGTAAATCGTGTTTTTTTTTTACATTTTCCATATTTCCCCCACTATATCTTCTTAAGCATTGATCCCAGAAAAAAAATTGATAGGTCCTTTTTTGTAAACAATTTTATTTAAATAATTTAGTAAATAAACATATTTTCACTAGAGGCAAGAGTTTTCGATTTATTAACGAACAACTGAAAAAAAAACCGACCTTTAGAGCCCCCCACCCACCCTTAGCTCCACCCCCACCCCTCAGTACTTTTAGTATGTTGTTAAGGACACCTCCCCGTACAACTGTGCAAAATTGGCTTCTACATGAATTACGTCCCCCTATTCGGCCTTTTTTGGTCTTGGTTGCTTGGGCTATAAGTAGCGAATGTAAAAATACGCGGTTTTTACATTTGATTTTTAGCGAAACGAGAAAATAATAGTGATAAGATTTTGCTAAAACATATATCACTCCTTAATGAATTAATAAAGTAATACAAAAAATTGTTTTTTTTCACATTCGATAATTTGCAGTTGAAGGTACGATATGAAGGCTGTTGGCTGACAGGCAAACAATTCCATCCAGTTAATCTTTTCATATTTTTGGCTGAAACTTTTTTTTTTAGGTGCTTACGTATATGCCCATATACTTTATAAAACGAATTATGATTACTAAAAATATTAACTGATATGTCTAATATAATGCAAAAACCGTATTAAGTCATATTAATTATAAATTTCTAAATTTTAGTCTGTTTGTTTAGTTTTTTTTTGGTTTATTCTACTTGCATTAGTTAAATTTATGTTTTTTAACAATTCTTATACGTTTCATATCCCCTGGTAAAAAAAAAAAAAATATATATAAAAACATAAATACCTTAAGAAATATGAAACGTTTAGCCGAGAAAATAATAACCAATATTGGGTGGAATTTTTGGCCTAGCATGTACCTATTGCAAAACTGTGATCAGTGGTATTAATTTTAAATTTAATTTGTTTTCTTTTTTTAAAATGCTTCTAACGCTTTTTTTAAAATTCTTCTTTAATTTTTTTTTAATAATCCTTATCAGGTTTATGTGAAATGGTTATATAGTACGTAAAAACTCCTAAAACATTAATAAAGCTTTTTGGCCAAGAAAATAAAAAAATATTTTTCCAATTTTCAGTGTGCAAGGAAATACACGGATATTTACCCATATCTATTCTCTGTATCTTTTTTTCATACATATTTGTATTCAGTTCATCTATGTTTTTTTTTATGGTTTTTAACAGCCTCTCGGCCAGTTATGATCTTACTTTATGCTATTTAATGTTATTCTTAAGGGACTTTGTCCAGAATAAAGTTTTTTTCTATTCTATTCTATTCTATTTCTATCAATTATTATAGTATTAGTTTTTTTTTTTTTTTTATTTCCTTGACACATTATTTGACTAAGTTAAAGGCGTTGCATGAGTGTCTATTGGATGCATCAAGTTTTTAATATAAGGTTAATAACAGTAGAATGAAAAATAATAAAAAAATATAAATACATAGAATGAAATAAAATATAAAAAATATAAATATTCAAATTTAATATGATAGTTAATACTCATATAAAAATCCGACTCATATAAATTTTTGTATATTAAATTATATCCAGAATAAATTAAAGAACGTTATTTACATTACTTTAATAAATACTAAGATACGACTTAAATAACAAGAATTTTCGGTAAAATTATTATTAATTAATGTATATAGATTTTAAAAATTTAGTCTATTTTAATAGTTTATCGTACGTGTTTGTCACTTCTATCACTTGTTTTTACCTTTACTTAATTTACCTATACTTAAATGAAGTTATTGAACAGTTTTTTTGATGTAGATGTTGTCATTCTTATCCACCTAAACATTATTTTTTTATTGAATATAATTTCTCTTATCAAAACGTGAGCAGTTATATAAAATATATATTATATTTTATATATATATATATATATATATATATATATATATATAATATATATATATATATCTATATATATTATATAAGTGCCCACGTTTTTATAATATGAGTAAATGTTTTTTTATTGTCTGTTCCGTCGCCCTTCGTTGTATGAGAGAAGATTGACTTTAGAGAGAGGTGAAAACGTTTCAACTATTTTCTAGATAAGTCTATTTTCTTTTGTCGAAAAAACGTATTGGTTAGAAATGTGTAATTCTCAGTTTTATACTTTTGCTATATTAAAAAACGTCTGTTTGTAAATATTTAAACTAGTGTTTTTGTGTATTACAGTAAATTTTACTTGTCAACAAAGAGAAAAAATATGAATATTTTATATTTCGTTATTCTCTTTGAATAATGGCCATGATAGTATAAATGTAATAATAACTCAGGATCAGTTATTATCTAGAAAGATAATAACAACGCGTATGCTTTGAATAATACTAAATACAATCATTACGAAACTTTGGAATATTAATTTTGAATTAAGTGATGTAGATTAATTACAAAACTTTCAGAAATAATAATTAGGACGAAGATGAAATAAGGAACAATCAGATCTGAAATGATTGTATTCCTAGAACTGCCTCGGAGTTGTTGAAGTGAAAAATCTGGAATCTCAGCGGAATGAAATAAAATAACTTTGAAAGCACTTAAAACAATAAACAAGTCCATGAAGATAATCGTAAAAAAAATACTAAGCATATAAAACCTAACATTTTGTTCTTTTAGCTGTAAAAATGTTTTTAATAACTGTAGTATTGTTTTAATAACTTAAGGGCCCTCAAAAATGGGCCATAAAGAAATTATACCTCTGAGCCAATGAATCGTTTTTAACAAATATTTTTACGATTACTATCTCTTTCACAGTCTGATAGTATTTGTCCATTTTATATTGTAATCTATTTTCAAAGACAATTAATAAAGTACAATCTAAAAATAAAATAAGTAAAATATATTTTAAAAAAAATATAAAATTCTTATATAAGGTGATGGGAATAATTCGTCTTTTTTGAGAACAAAAGCACACTTCAGAAGAACTATAAAGAAATATTTTTGATAGCGAATCTGTAGTGTCTTCCAACTGACCTTATTCTAATTTAAGACAGCAGATAAATCGATCTCATAACATTAAAAATGGTTAGGGGCATATACTTAGAAAATAAAAAAGTGTCGTAGGTTTAAAAGAATTTTAGAAAGGAGAGATCGAATGAAACCAAGAACTTGAAAATAATGGCTTATGGACGTAAGATGGGTTGAAAAAATTAAAAGCACTTCATTTTGTGTATTAAGACCTAGTCCAGACTGTAAACAAATGTGTTTCGTGACAATGTTTAGAAACATTGTTCCCGATGTTTCTGAACAGCTCAAATTTGTTTATGGCTTGTTTCGGAACTGTTCAAAAAATATTGCGAAACAAAATCAGCGCTGTTCCTTGTTTCCCGAGTTGTGGAGATGAAAAACACGGAAACATTGGACAAGTTGCGACAAGTCTGGGGACGTGGTTCCTGAGCACAGTTCATTTGTTTTACTTTACTTTATTTTTCTTTACAACTCTGTAGTGTTGTGATAATAATATTGAGTTTCTTAATGTTTTTTTTAATATTCCACATTGCAGTAACCCTGCAATGGGTGCATGTATTTCTACAGCCTAGTCCCCAGACTGAAAAAAAATGTTTTTTGATCAATGTTTTCAGAAACATTGTTCCCGATGTTTTCTGAACAGCTCAAATTTGTTTATGACTTGTTTTTCGGAACTGTTCATAATGTGTGTTGCGAATTAAAATCAAACCCTGTTCCTTGTTTCCCATTCGAGATGGAAAACACGGGAACATTGAACAAGTTGCGACAAGTCTGGACGTGTTCCTGAGGACAGATCATTTGTTTTAACTTACTTCATTTCATAATAATATTTGATTGTTCCTGTTTTTTTTTTTTTCTAGTTTTTTCCACATTGCAGTAACCCTGCAATAGGTGCATGTATTTGCCCACGCGTACCATCTCTCGACATAACCCATATTATCATTAATATTTGTACAAACATATTTATTAATATATAATGTAAAAATATCTTAAAATAATATAGAAATTATTGTTGAGTGAATATAAAATATATAATTAAATAATTAGTTAATGGAATTGGAAGTTAATTAATAAATACTTTTTTTTTTTAATTAAAAGGGGAAAAATGAAAGCAAAAAAAGTTAATAAATAAATTTAAAAAATAAAAATAAAAATGAAATAAAAAATAAAAATAAATAAATAAAATAATATATAAAACAAATGATAGGTTTTCCCTCAAAGTTAATAAGACTAGTCCAAATGACTCTAAACCATAGCAAAGGAGCTGTCCAAGTGCAAGGAGGGGTGACTGAACCGTTTGATATACATAAGGGAGTGAGGCAGGTAGACCCCCCACAGTCACCGATACTGTTTAATTTAGTACTAGAAACAGTCATAATGGCAACAAGGACGAACCCTGGAAGCATTTATACTCGTATGACTCAGCATCTAGCATTTTTTGCGGACGACGTCGTAATCACTGGCAGAACAGAAAACTCCCCCTACTAGAGCAATTGAAGAGTGTAGCAGAAAAGCAAGAGAAGTGGGCCTCTAGATAAACGAAGAAAAGACGAAATACCTAGTGACGTCGAAGGAACCAAATATGGTGTGGAAAACCTATTGTGTGACAGCTAGCCTAATCGAGACTGAAATTGATTGTCTAAATGTAGTATTTTTTTCAGGATATTTTTCCCCCCTCCAATCAATTACTATCAATTCTTCAAAATTTGTAGGGGACATCCTTGTAAAATTTCTGAAACCTGCCCCATCGCTTCAAATTTTAGGTCCCTCATAAGGTCATTGCCATAACTGGTGCCTTCCACTAATGCTTTTCTTATCCACCACCTTCTTTTCCTTATTCTATTCCTTTGCCTGTTTAGTAAAAGAAATAAATTGGCAGCACAAATTCCTGCAATAGCCTCAATCGACATGTTCAAAACACTGACTCAGGTCTGGACGCGAAACATTGTTTCGGAACAAAGTTTCTGAACTGTTTATAAACAATTTGGGAACATGTTCAAAAATGTTCCGAAACATTTGTTTACAGTCTGGACTAGGCTTTATCCACCAGCTTCTTTTTCTTATTCTATTCCTTTGCCTGTTTTTAAACAAAGAAATAAATTGGCAGCACAAATTCCCTGCAATAGCCTCACTCGACATGTTCAAAAACACTGAATCAGGTCTGGACGTGAAACATTGTTTCGGAACAAAGTTTTCTGAACTGTTTTTTATAAACAATTTGGGAACATGTTCAAAAATATGTTTTTTTCCGAAACATTTGTTTTACAGTCTGGACTAGGCTTAAGAATTAAAATTTGTGACAGTCTTTCAGTAAAATGTGAACTTATACAGAAAATTACTTACGATTAACTAAAGAGTTGTAATTAGAGTAGAGTATTAACACTCACCTGTAAAAAAAAAAATAATAATAATAAAATAATTTATACAAACAAAAAAATATATCATTTGTTATTCTATAAAATAGATGATTTCACATTACAGACTATCAAACTAAAGAGGTATATTTTCAAAACTTCATGATTATTGATTTGTTTTTGTTGTTTTTTATTTTTTCTTTGTACATTTCCTGTGTCTACTGTATACCAGTGACACAGCACAGAGAGCTGGGATCTATCTTTGGGATCTATCCCGTAAAAGAGATAAGCACAATGGGTTCCTTATGATTAAAAAATAAAATAAAATAATTCATTTGGATTTTGCCACAGAGACGTATGTCTTCAATTATTCGGCTAACACTACTGTGGCATATTACTTAGATGTAACTAACAATAATTGTTGTAACAGTAAAAATATAATCGGCATCCAACAACTAAATTATATTCCATCTTAATCATTAGACCAAGACTCATTGTTTTTGCTCGAGTACAGGTTAACTACGAAGTACTTTCTACTTTTTGAAAAATAGTTGAATAATATTCAAAAACATAAAAAATATTCACTTTTACTTAGACCATCCTTTTATATATTTTCTATTATCTTTTTTTACATTAATGAAAAATGTTAGGAAAAATACGTTTCAATTTTAAAATAACTTTATAAATATAAAAATAGAGTTATTTTAATTAAAGAACTTCAGTAATATAAGGGTGTTGTGTGATGTAATAATATATGATCTCTCAATATTACATACAAAAAAATTACAATACATTTCAATTCATCTCAGTCTCTTTTATGCACTCTGTTTACGTACAGAAAGAGTAAAACTTTGATAGATACGAAATTATTACTATTACTAATTTGTTGTTTTTTTTAAGCGCTTTTATTTTATAACATATGTTTTTTTTTTTTTTTTTTTTTTCCTATTTATTGAAATTTACAACTGTATTAAATAAAACTATTTTAAATATACATTGCATCTAGTAAATGAGATGATAATGCTTGTAATAACAAGCCAATAGCTAATTGGTAGCAGTTTCAATAGCGCTAGCATGCTAAATATGTATATTTTGGCGAAATATGACAATTATGACATGTTCAGTGGGCTGGGGTGTGTGTTTTACGGCATTTAAATAAATTATATATGATATATACGATCTAGTATTAAATTTAACCAGCTTTGAGATGAAAAATGAAATTTTGAATCTAACAAATAGTTTGTTTTTTCGGAATCTAAAAATGTGACAAAAACATATTAGAAAGTCTCGCTACCATTTTTCCTTTTTCCGACATTGGATGGTTATCCGGAAAAAGAGTGGAAGGCAAGTTGAGATACTAGAAGATTTGAATGAAAAGATAGATATCTGGTATAAGCTAAGTCGGTAACGTAAGGTACAATTAGATTGTGGATAAGTGTGTTTTGACAAAGTGAGAAGCATTAAAGGATTTCGAACTACAAGGTTTAGATGCGAAATGAACTGCATCGTTTAGTGGAGCCCCAAAGTTCAACCTCCGTATGTCCAAAAAGGTCTAATTATTGTTATGTAAATGAGTCTTTTGTAATTAATCGAATGATTTGAGCGTTTGTCAGGTAAATTTTGAAGGAGTCAAAAACGAGGGACAGTTTCCTGTCGATTTAGTCTTGTGTGTGGTTTTCAAATAAGACGCTTGTCCAGATGGAGTCCTAGGTAACGGACAAGGTTATTTGATGATATTTATTTGGATTTATTTTAATTATCCATTATTGACCCCATTCTTAAAGGTATATAATATAGGATTGGACACAATTTTAATCAACAAAAAATTATCAGTTTCGTAGTTTATTGTAAATTTTGATTGCGAATCAAATAATTTTATAAAAAGATATTGTTTTTTATTATTCAATTATCTTTTTTTTCTTATCGGGTCAAACCTTTGATTGCAAACTAAACGAACTCAAATCTATCACTTGTAAACTAAAACATTAGGGAAGTTCGAATTCAAAATGAAGAGAATCTTAAGCTTAAAAAAATAAGGAATAACAATAAATAAAGCTCTTCATTATTGTTATTAATAATTATTGACAAGCTGCATTGAGCCGTGCACGAGCTAACCTTGAGACAAAACTTCCAAAAGCTGTGTTATTTTCAATAAGGTTGCCTTGGCACCGGGTTTTGAACTCGGTCCAAAAAAGAGCAGACGTTATGTCATTTCCTATTGTCGCTTCATTTGTCCGTATGAGACCTAACGTGTAACAGACCAGATCTCGCGAGTAAGAAAAAGGAAATCGAAACGAGTTGAAAAAAGTATAACTAGAAAAAGCGGGTGTTACTAACCAGTCGAAGCCAAACTTAGCGCTGAATAAGTGCCAGCAATGGAGAGCTCTCAATCGCTGGGGATCCGCGCGTTCCTTGTCACATTCTCAGCGAGACTAAGGAATTTAGTGGTGTGTTCCATTATTCCTCCAAATCATCGTCTTCACTTTTAAATATTTGAATAAGGTACAATTATTTTGGTTTGGATCAAATAAAATCTTAAGTTAGCATTCAAATTAAAAAAAATAAGTTTAGCAAACATTTAATCTCATTATTCTGAAATATATCTGTTTCTTAACAAAAGGATTTATAATTTTTTTTAGAATTTAGCATTTAATTAAAAAAAAAAGAAAATGTTCTGGAATGCAGTCAGGAAAAAAGGTGAAAATACACGTTCGAGTAAAAGCTTTTTTAGACCTAGACGTCTTGGCCTGCCCTGCAAGTCTTCTTCAGGGCTAAAATTAACGAAAACTAGATTTGAAGAAATAATAACTGACAGAGAAACTAAATAAAGAATTTTTAGAAGAGCCAATAGCATAAAAAGGCATGAAATAGATACATATCATATATAACTGAAAAAAAAACAACAATAATATTGTAATAATTCATATTTAAATATACAGTTACATTTAAAAGACGTGGTTTTATCATCCCTTTTTTGTATTTTTCCTTACCATGCTTGTTGTGCGATCATTTAAAACCTCAAAATTCCAGTTATACTTTCGTTCAATAATTTTTTTAATCTTCTTCAAAAAAGTGATAAGTGGAGACTTTAAAGGATCTGGACGATAAGCTTAATAAAGTTATTTAATTTTTTCTCCTCTGCTATCATTTTTATTAATAAATACAAAATTAAATTTTTTATTTTGAATAATTACAATCTGCCTCACTAAAGCAGAATCCATCGAGGGCTGAGATAGAGCGCTAGGCACAGTCGCAGAGGAACTTAACTGGAAAAGCTGGCCAGTTTAAAATATTATTCTCTGAAGAGGTCCTATTGTTGATACTGAAAAAATTAAATTACACATAAAAAAATTGAAAAACTAGTGGTGAAAACAAAATTATAATTTAAATTATATTTATGATATTTTATAATCAATAAGATTAAGAATAAAATAAATTTTATAAAAAATTGTTGGCTATTGTTTTTTTCTTCAAGTTATATTAATTAAATTTGAAAAAAAAAACGTAACTATTTTGATGAATTACAACAAAATTATTGTAAAACAAATACTTAGAGTAAGTCATGAAAGTAAGTTTACCTATTAAAGATTTAAATGAGCAGGATATAATATATAAATAATATGAACAGGAATTAGGGTATCAAAACAGAAAAATAAATTAAGGTATTTCATTAATCTGTAGGATTGATTTATTATATGATTCATATATCAGAATATATTATATATTTAACTATTAAATATATAATATAAAAAAATATTTATTATACAACATCTTTGGATTTTTTTCTTTAATTATTGTGGACTCTTGCTAATCCAAACGCTTGATAGTCCGGAGTAATCGGTATAACAAACCTTCAGAGAAGTAAAAACAATACAGAAAATTCAAACATCATGAAAAAAGTAGGGCTATTCTCTGAGAACCCTAATATTACGACAAATATACACACAGAAAAGATGAATATAAAAACATTTCTTACCTTTTAAACCAGATTAATCTAGACCTACAAACCATCCAGGCAAACATAGAAAATGGTGAATTACGATGAAAAAATTAAAGATACCTAACAGAAGGAAAAATTATTTCAAATGTAAACAAAATTTAAAACAATCAAAAGGAGACATTTGAAGATTAACATTGCATGGAACATGAAGCAGTTGATGGTTTTAATCGATGCATTGAATAGGCAGACCAAAATGGTGTTGTGCATAAACAGGTATGTTATAACTTCGCAACAATGGAAACGATGCACACATAGTTAATTATGTGAATTTGTTTTTACGTATACATGTTCATTGTGTGTAAATAATTTCGTTGTTATAGATTTTTTATTATTATGGAAGAAAGCGTTGAAAAATATTATTATAAATAAACCCAAAATAAATACTGATTTTTTTTCAGCTAAGGCAACTTATTTTAACTATTCTACAATATACATTACGTAAATACCTTTACTATGTAAGTACCATAAACATTTTTTTTAGCATTGCGGGCACATTATTATTTCTAAAATTCCCCTGCTCGGTAATCCGGACTATCCTTGTTTTAAATATTTCGGATTAGCGAGAGTCTACTGTATTTCCTCCTTATTTTAACTAAAATAAATTTAATATAAATATATCAAATGAATACATTACATAGATATAAATAAAACAGATATAACACATCTAGCACCTAAGTAAACTCCTTGAAAATTCATACTCGATACACTTTCAATCTTCGTTCAGGTATAGAATGTTTCAAATCGTTTCAAACCTTTCTGGCAGCGGGCGATTACTATTTATACCTTACTTAAATTACAAAGGCGCTATATTTAAAAATAGCTCTATTGTACTGTAAATATAGTATCCCTGACTTATATAAAAAGATAACTCAGTTTTATGATAAAAAATATTTAAAAAATTTGAGACTGTAAAAAAAAAAATAATAATATGTTAGATAACCTACTAAGGCATGGAATCAAAAAAATATTCTTTACTGGATACTCTAACTTTCACTGGATATACCTTAGGATTTTACTTTTCGGTTTTTCTCTTTAATACTAAATTACCCTACTAAATTTAATTAACATAACTTGGATTTAAAAAATACATGAAGTATATTGATAACATTAAAAATAAATTATCTTCTTTGAAACGATTTTTCTTCGATATTCGAAGTTTTCTCCAAACTCCTCCCTCAGACGGCTCCTCCATTCCTCTTTGTCCATCGCTTGTTCTTCCGTTAGTCCTCGGCCAGTTATACTTTTAGCCACATCTCTCCTACTTCTCCTTCTCCTTCTAAGTCTCCTGCTTTCCATTGATAAGCTATTTCGGGGATTCTTTTATTCTCCGTTCTTTAAATATGGCCGAACCATCTCAGTCTCCTTCCCTCCATTTCCTCCAGAATATTCCTCTTAACTTCTATTCTTTCTCTTATAATATCATTTCGCATTCTATTAGTCCTTGAGATTCTTGCTGATCCCCAAAAAACCATCTTCACAGAAATTAATTATACAAATCAAAATTAAATCAAGAATTTAGAAACCTAAACAAAAATATAAAAGAAAATGATAACTAGAATGAATTGTTTTTTTCCAATTATTAATCCAGTTAAATTTATAAAAATTTCAACAGAAATAATCAATAAGATAAGTTATTCATCGAAAAACCGCACTTTCATTTGTACGTCAATAAAAACTGA
The DNA here is from genome assembly GCA_003667255.2 of Euschistus heros. Classification (NCBI taxonomy): domain Eukaryota; kingdom Metazoa; phylum Arthropoda; class Insecta; order Hemiptera; family Pentatomidae; genus Euschistus; species Euschistus heros. The sequence continues at coordinate 154,435 of RCWM02000496.1, forward strand.
TTCTTTGTGTTTGGTTAATTTCGAAGTAGAGGAAGAATTAATTTATGTCCGTGGAGTTAGTAATCTTGTATATATGATCTTTCGCGTATCATGATCCACAGTTTGATATTTCTTTTGAAGACAAGTCGTACTTATTGAACCTTGTTTTGTTTTAATAAGGAACGAGTATTGTAAACTAGGTTGGTATCAAAGCGAAGCTGGAGTGTGCTGATTTTTCTAAATTTCCACATGGGTATTGTAATACATCTAAGCAACATTGAAGTTTCAGTCAAGTGGTGCCGTTAAAAATCAGATTAGGAAGTAAGAAGATTCGTTGGCAATTGTGTTTTTATTCTTGGTATAGGTAAGGTAACCAGATTTTGGAACATCAAAGAGAAACGTGTACGATAAACCTGTGAGGAGGATGGAGGGAGAGGGAAAAAAATAGAGTTAATCTGGAGAGAGGTCTTTCCCAGAAAATGTTTTGAAAATTAAGGAAAAAATAGTGATGTAACAGAACCTTTGAAAAAAATTGTTTCTCTTCTTAAAATCAATTAAAATTCGCTGTTGATTATTTTAATTTGAAACTGATACTTTTTTTTATCCTTGAAAAATTTATATCCTATGGGTGAAGGAAAATGTCATTAATAGGGGATTTATTAAAAAACATCTTATTTTAATGGAATATAATATCATTTGTTATATTTTAACATAGCAAGTCAAAATTTTTATAAAACAACGCTGAAAACAATCAAACTAATGATTCTATGTACTTACAAAAATATATATATAAAAATTAATAATGGGTTATTTGTTGACTGAGATGTATCTGAGATGTAGGTTGTAGGTTGAGGTATGCAGACAAAATTAAATTTTAACTACTTTGTTCTTGACTCCAGACTCCAACCAACAATCTAAATCTAATAAAAAATTATTTATAAAATTTTTAAAAAAGAAAAACATGGATATTTATGTTAATTTTTCTAAATAATATTTTTTTCTAAAACCGTCCAGTTTATGTAAAAAAACATAAATCATTGCTGTTACTTATTGATACTATTCTTTTAAGTGATTGCCACCTATTGTTACTCTTCATAAAAAAATATAACAGAAAAAAAATATATAAAAAAGTTATTGACAAAACAACTTATCGGAGAGAAGTGCTGGTAAAATAGTCGTCTAGGAAGAATTGGTCGAGACGAGGATGCACTGATCTAACTGCATTGTACCATAAAAAGTGTAAGAGTACAGGTATCATAAAGAAGAACGAGATTGTAATGCCGGCTGTACACACTCGCTGAGGCGCTCGTCAACGAGACCACCCGAGCCGAGCGGAAACGAGCTTTGTACACGAATGGTGCAAGTACACACTCGCCGAGTGGCTCGTGGACGAGGGAAGGCGAGCTTTGTAAAACTTGAGTTGTTCAGTTTTATAAGCTAAAGCTGGTGTTTTATTATTGGAAGCTTATGAAAATGGATCTGAGGGTTCTGGTTACAGAAGTTGCATCTATTGCAGCCTACGCTTATTATAAGTATGGGTGCAATTGTAACCACGAAAAAAATGGAAAAAAAAAAAAAAAAAAAAAAAAAAAAAAAAAAGGAGATGGATAACAACATTCATCGGAACAGGACTGGATAGTTCCAAATTTATTTGATATTTTCGGATTGGTTTTTTATTTTAAGCGAATTTTTGAAGAAAATTTAGCTACTTTAATTAACAACTTAGAATTTCTCTAATTAAAGATGTAAAACCCACTTAAATAACTTTTTAAGATTTCATGATTTTATTCATTGCCTTTTATATATATAGATATATATATATATATATATATATATATATATATATATATATATATAATATACATATATATATATATATATCTATAGATATATATAATGAAAAATATATAGATGGCTATATATATAATACATACATACAGATATATATATATATCTATATATATATATAGAATCTATAAATTAAATAGAAAAATATATTGGCTAATGAATAAAATAAATTGTCTAAATGGAATCTTTAAGTAAATAGCCATTAGAAATCTTTTTTTATCTCTAGTTCTTAGTTAAACTTTTTTTTTTATTTAGTTCCTTAAATAGTAAAGGCACTGCAAATTGTATGAAGGAAGCGTTTTGAAATGTGATTAAAAGAAACTTAGATGTGAATAACAGAAGTGCCTTGCATTCCCATTTGCTGAATCTCGAGCTTAGGCGAGTGTGTGTACTGGGTCGGTTCGCCTTGCCGCTCGTTCCCCTCTCGGTCCTTTGACTCGTGCCCAGAGACCGACTTTTTTTTCGGAGCGCTGCCGAGCCGAGCAGAGCTAAGGCGAACTAGCACGAGGTGGCCCAGTACACACTCGTGTTCGCCTCCCATTCGTCTTGCCTCGGCGAGTGTGTACTGCTGGCGTAAGAATCAGTGGGTTATTCGTTTTGAACTTATGTCCATTACGTTTAGTAATATATTTTTAAAAATATATGGTACGTTAACAATTATGTTAAGGATTAGGAATTGAAAGATTTGTGTATGTTTCTTTCTGTACCTTAAGATTTTCCTTCGTACCGACATTACAAAAGTTTTTCATTATATTTATCTCTTGTTTTATAAAATATGATAAGATTTGCCAATTCAAAGAGTTCTATCATTATCAAGGGAAAATAATAAAAATAAACTGAAGAAATGTTTCAATGATGCACTAGCGAAGTAAAGAGAAATGATTTAGGAGACAATGGGGTCCGAAAGGTACTAACTACGCCAGGAAAGCAATCTCCGATGAAACATGTTCCGGAAATAGACACAGCTCCGGAAGTCTACTGATTGACAACCATAGCAGGAAACTGTCGAACTGCGTCACAGTTTGTATTGGCACTACTAGGGAACCACTATTAAGCGGATCACTAGATAGTGGTGGCCGTAGATGGGAGACCCAACCATCGAACGGTTAATATTTTTTTTAGTTGCACTTTATGCTAATAAAAAATTTTGAAAATGGTTTTTCAATACCTTTATTATAAAATTTAAGCTATAAACTAGAAGCATTTTGTGAAAAAATATTAAATATCGAGTTCAAAACG
>RCWM02000495.1:600000-802944 GCA_003667255.2 Euschistus heros
GTTGGGAAAGATGAGAGAAGTAATTAGCAACCAGCGGGTTACGAAAGAAGGAAGGAATGATTGAGACGCTTTGGAAGAGGAATGCTGCATTGGAAAAGTTCGGATACGTGTTTTCGCATGATAAGATATCATCAAATATTGCTGCAAGATGAATGACTGAGGGGTAGTATTTGATAGGATTGCTGCTAAGAAAAATGGACATAAGATAAATAATGTAATAGTTTTCTACCTATTACCTATGGTTTTCTACCTATTACCTACCTATAACCTAATGGTTTTCAAGAGGTAACTTGAGTATATTATAAGTTCTTTGGTCTTTTCTGCATTTAAATTCAACTTATTCTTCAATCCCAGTTAAAGATTTGATAAAGCTATTCCTGGGTCCTTCAAGTAGCTTATAATAAGTCGAATTAGAAAAAGACAGATTTGAAGATCATGACGATGATACAGGTATTGATGGATGGAAAGAGGTCGCCTAATAATGTATACAGAAATAAAGTGGGTGACGGTGTAGATCCCTGAGGAACACCACAGGGAAAGAGGTAGGTTCTGGTACAGAGATTTCTTGGAATAACTAAATACTGTGATCGATTGGTAAGGAAAGAATTAAACCAAAGTAAGGCAGATCTGGATAAGAAAAGGTTTTGAACTTTGTCTATTGTTAAGCGGACTTAAGAGGTTTTAAATGCATCATTAAAAGGAACATTTTCAGTTTGATTTTTCCGGAAAATGTTTGAGGCTCCTACTGTACATGTTTTTATAATCATGACATGTAATATTAGCGGATTATAACATGGGGTTTATGATGAAAGAGATTAAGTTAACCCTTAAATTTGAAAAATTTGTGACTGTTATAAACAATTGATTGAAACTGATCTAAACAAACAGCATAGTTTGAACTCTAAAAAGCAATACATTAGTTAAAGTATTCATTGTTTGTTTTTTTAGCCAAAGTTTTCTAATGATGTCTTATCCTTTCTGAAATTCCTTTTATGTTGTAAGTATCAATAAACCGAATGTTTTATCTCAGATGACTCATTTTCTAACTTTTGAATTGACTTCGTTTTCTAAAGTCTAAAATTGAACTTGTTATGCCTTAAATATTATGACTTGTGTCTTTTAAATAGAATATTTGTTTATAATGTCTACTGTATTAAACTATAATAAATGTCATTATAATATTGTTAATTATCTTGTACAATGTCAGCGAACTCAACACAAACTTATACATAAATACTAATTAAAATACTAATAAACCCTTTAAGATTTTTGCAAATGTTAAAAAATATGCACATATTTTTCTATGTTTTTAAGTATATTTTGTCATTTTTTCTAAGATTATCAGGTTATGAAAAGAACTGCAATGGGAGAACAAGCTAGACAACTAAAAAGTACTAGCTCATTATGGACCGATCCGAGAAGATAGTGTTTGCTTTGGGGCACCAAAGAGTGATAGAGAGCTGTTGACACAGCTGTGGGACTAGACCATTTTGCCCGCCTGTAGTGATACACCGGGACTAGATCCTAGTAATATCACATTACAAACTTAAACTATTTTTATAGATGCCAACATATGCTTCGTAAGTATCGAATGAGGATGTACGGTATCAAATTGAATAATTTTGTTTTTTTTATTTGCTTCAAGAAGCCCTTCGAATTCTCAGAGGTTATATGGATATTCAACATTTAAAACTAGTTGAATAATAAATTAAGCACAAATATAATAACAAATAGTTTATTATTTTCTGTATTTTATTTTATTTTGATATATGAAATTAATTCGGAAAAATAAAAGCCAACAGAAATCGTTGAAGAATCGAACAGGGGGACATAGAATTATAATGCTTGTCTGAAAAAAAAAGATATATTTACTTGAGATACGAATGATAAATTGTATAGATGGAATCAATAAAATTCGGATTAATAAATTAATTGCCACTTCTTTTGGAATTATTTCATTTGCAAATTAGTTTCAGTATATTTATTCTATGTAACGAAGTGCTGATACTTTGGAAATGTTGTTTGTCTCAGAACTGATGTTTTACATTACAAACTAATTTTAAAATAAAATTTTCATTAAAAAAAACATTTGTGTATAGTTAATAAGTGAGTAAAAATATAATGTATAACAATTGCCAGATGAAGAATATAGTTGATAAATAAATACATGAAGTGAATGAAAAAAATAAACTTTATTATGGGGCCATTACCCCTTAAGGATAATTATTATGAACAATTAATGGTAACCTATCTGCCGTATATATAATTCAGAAAGACAATAAAAGCAAGAAAAAATACATTTAAAATAAAATTAAGAAAATTAAATTACAATATAAAAGTAATAAAAAGTAATAGTACATGTTATATAAATACCACACGGAAAACAAATTATATCTAATAAGGTTAGAATTTAAAATAAGCTCCGAAAACAAAAATAGGGAAAACAAAATTCAATGAAAAAAATAAAGCTAACAGTAAACAAAGCTAAGAACTATAAATTATCCGGAAAAATAATGTATCCTGTCTGATAAAATAATTTAAATTACGCCAAAACCAATTATACAAATTTAGTGCAATAGTACCAAAATAATACTGTACAAAATCAATATTATATTCTGAATATTCATATTTCACTTAAAAAAATATTTAATATAAAGAATATCTAACAAGTAAACGAAAAGGGGGGAATTAAAGCTATTATGAGTGAAGGAATGGCGAATAATAGAACGGAAGGAGTTCCAGAAGTTAGAAGCTCTGGAAATAAAGGCACGTTTGAAGGGAGTTAGGTAGAGGTCTGAGGAACGGGATCTGGTTTTGTGGAAACTCACTGATTAACAACATACTGAACATACATAACAATTAAATTTAAAAAAAAAAAAGACTGATAATCTAATAGATAAATTAATGAAGAAAGAATCGAAAGAATCGAAAGAATCGAGAGTATTGAGCGGGGAAGGGATATAAAGAGTTAATAATGAAATATGTGTATTTTTAAAATATATTTTAAATATGCATATTTTGCATATTAAATAAATATATATTTCAAATATCGTTCAATAATAAAATGACGGAGGTGAAATAGTTTTTTTTCCAATAATATTAATGCCGATTTATCAAATATATATCAACCCCAACTAAAAATAAAATAATTTATCATTTCACATGAAACGAAGATCTTTTTGGGCAATACGGTAAAAACATTTTTAGATAATCGTGAACCATAATTCATCGATAAATTATAAATATACAGCGTAATTGAAATTTCTAGATGAGAATCTTATTAATCTTCTTCAAAATTATAAAACAGTGTCGAGCTGGATTCGACCCTTAATGTCTCATAAATAAAATACCAGCAAATACGTATTAACGATTCAATATATTATCAACTTTAAAAATTTGTATTCAGAAAATGACACGTTTATAAATATAAATATTTTTAAATTGTTAATTTTTGGTTATTTATATTGTTGGAGATAAATACCGCTAATGTATTCGAGCAGGTGTTGGCCAGTTCCTTGTGGTGGGCGTGCAGCGGAATAATGTACTCTTTCGGAATAATCCGCTTCTGTCTGCTCACAGGATTAGGATTACTCAGTTAGTTATTGCTTTCCTCTTCTATATCTAAATACATTCCAATACTTTTCCCGATTCTGGACCAGTTTCTATAAACATTTTTACACAAGGCGAATCTCTAGAGACAAATCAGTAACCTATCAAAAAGAGGAAGAGGAATGGAGGTCATTTGATCTAAAGAACTTAGTAAATTTCAAAATATCTTAGAATATACCTATCTACACTATTATATAAAAATACAAGGTCTGTTTCGTTTGTGATCACTAACTAAAAAAACTACCGAACCAATCTGTACTAAATTTTAACCACATCATATTTATAGTTCCAGGAAGGTTTATAATAATAAAATTTACCGCTTTTCAATTACTTTGTTATTAATAATGCGATAATATGTGGATAACAGTGAAGTTTGAAAATTGACCGATAGGTGGTGAACCCCATCCTACACCAGAGCTTATAAAAGTACGATGTTATATAAAGCTTGAAATTAACAATAAAATTTACTTATATTCGATTTAATGATTAAATACGATTTTAATATGAGGCGTGACACGCGGATACCAGTGAATTATGAAAATCGCCGGACTCCTGGCTAGCACAATTCCGCAATAGAGTTTACAATGTGCTGATATTTTGAATGTTATTTGTGTTTTTAGTAATAATGGCGAATATATGACAACCGATACTAGTCTTCAAATAAAAAATTAAACTGATATGTGGTTATAACCATTCCGCAATAGAGTTTACAATGGAACTTATCTCTACTAAATTTTAACTAAATCATCTTCATAGTTCCAGGAAGGTTTAAAAAAGTAAAATTTATTAAAATAATTGCAACACTGTCATATATTTTTATTGTTAGAAATGAAAATCTAACTAGATAAAATCGATAAAATTATTTCTGCTGAATGAAAATTATTATCAAATTTAAATATCGATCGCTGCTTTTTGATATTATGTGTAAAAATATGATTCATGGGCCTTTATTTGTAAGCACTGATAAAGCTGTCCATTATCAGCAAGATTTTCTTAATAGTCTCTCCCCATCTGGTTTACTAACTCATACATTAAAGTTAAAAATTGAAGGTCTAATTCTGCTTTTACGCAATCCTCAAACACCTTATCAGTGAAATTTTGACCAGGTTAAATAATAAGGATTGCTCTGCGTTAAAATATCATTGAAAAAATAATGCTCGATTTCATAAAAAAAAAAAAAAAAAAAAAAACCTGTACCACTTACAAAGAAGGGTCTCGGGTTCAGTACTTAGGTAGGCTGTACTGTTTCTAAGCCAACGGTTGTGAAAGGAGGTGGTTTGGCCAGAATCACGCTCAACCGCCAGGTTTTTCCCCAATTAAGGGTACCCACTTTTTAGGAGGCTGGGTGTGTTAAACCTCGAATCATCCACGGCCGAAATGAAAAAAATTTTCTGCCTTCAGTCGGACTCGAACTCGGGCCCGGGAGCATGGTCGAGTTTCTGAGCTACTCCCATACTCATTTAAACTTCATTAAAAGATTTTTATCGATAAAAAAATATAACTTTATTGGTTAAAATTATTTAAGTTCTTTATTATAAGAGCGGGCGAAATCGCAACTGGAAAGGCTAGTTATATATTTATGCGATAATATGTGAAGTTTGAACAGTGAACAGTGAAGTTTGAAAATTTACCGATAGGTGGTGAGCACCATTTTACATGAGAGGTTACAAAGATACGGTGTTATATAGAGCTTGAAATTTACGATAAATGTTACTTATAATCAATCGAATTATTAAAAACATTTTAATATGATGTGAGACATGTTGGATCCAAGTAAAGTTTTAAAATCGACTAATCTGTGGTTAAGACCATTCCGAAATAGAGTTTAAAATGGTGAAATTACTAAATCCATCTTCAGCAAATTTTATTTATTATAAAAAAGATTTAGCTAAAGTAAAATTCACAATAGTAAACAATTAAATGAAAAATGTTGAGGGACAGAAACGAGATTCGCCAAACTGTCATTTACGTTTATGGTTAGGCAATTAAATCCAACCAAATAAAATCAGTAAAATTATACTCGTATCTGCCGAATAAACATTATTACCAGATCAAACTGTCGAAGCTCTCCTTTTTGATGTTGTGTGTAAAAATATGATTCATATAAAATATGTATTCATCAACAACCTGATCAGTGCGATTTCAATACATATAAAATCACTGTTATGCCTAAAAATATCATACCAGATTTTTTTCGATAAACAAATAAAATTTCAATTATTAGGTAAAATTATTGAAGCTCTTTACTTATGAGTGCGGGCGAAGCCGCAACGGGGAATACTAAAACATTATATTTTGAATCAACTTCCACAAAGAAAGAAGTTCTTTATTTAAAACGTATACACTCAAAGTCAGACATGATAAATGCTAAGCACTTGGATAGATGAAATGACAGGCCACTTTCCAGTGAAAGCCAAGATGCCCAGTAAATACAGCTACTCTTCCCATCCTCCCGAGAAAGTGGAGTCCTAGAAACAACTACAGAAATAGTGTTGACCCCACCTGTAGTAACGTAATCGCAAATTACAATGTGGATGTTTAGTTCACTGACACTCTACACCCAAAGACCGTGGATCAAGACCGATTTTTCATTACCTTACTACTCTGGTGTCAATAATCTGTAAGGTATATACTACTGTAGGAAGAAATAGGGCAATTGAAAAGTTTTGTTGGTTAATTTTTTACATAAAGGTGAGGTATATTTTTTATTTATTTAATTTTTAAACTATTTATTGATATTTACAACTGTATACATATACGTAATAAGTGAATTTGAAGAATTATTACAATCACTTGTCAATAATATGTAAAGTACCACTCAATATTAACACTTCAATAAAATGTCTATATATTAGAAGTCCTCTCGGTCATCTTTTTTTCAGAAGCCTCGAAGAATTATTGGGAATTAAGTGTGAAGTTGGGAGACTAGTGGATTCCAGTGTGTATGGAGTTTACTATGAAAGGATAGGTATCTGGTTTAGGTCAAATCAGCAACATATGGAACATTAAGATCTTTATGGATAAGTTTTTTTGTGACATGTTAAGGAGCAATGAGGATTTTAAGATTGATTTTGGATTGGAAGGATTAGATACAAGAAAAATTGGAAGGTTTAGTGAAGCCCCAAAGCTAAAGATCGTATGTCCAAATTTGTCTAATTACTGTGAAATGTCAATAACATTTAAAGAACTACTCACTAGAGCATATAAATAGTTTTAGTTTGAAAGGTTTCTTGGCTATCTTATTTTTCCACGCCTCGGAGGATTATCGGGAATCCAATGTGAGGCAAGTTGGAAGACTAGTGGATTTAAGTGTGTATTAGTATTAAAAATAAAAGTTTTGTTTTATTAATAAACAGTTTATGATACTCTAATACTGAAACGAGTCACAAGGCATCACAGTTTTCATTCAATTAAAAATTTCAGTTATTTTCATTGAGTATGGCAGAACAATATCAACCTGAATATGTCTTTGATTTTTTCACTCAGATATCTGTTGATGCTTTTCGCTTTTAATTTTCTAAGACTGTAATAACTTTAAAATATAGGTTTGGATGGTCGAGCACAGTAGTGTAGGGGTCTTAGCGCGCGGTACAGTATAGACGGTACACAAGGTCGTGGGTTTGAATCTGGGAGGGTTAAAAATTTATTTTGTGGCGGGCTCGCAGATTAAATATTAACCTTACCATTCATGCTAGAATAGGTAGTAACCTGTAAGACAGACTTCCTTTTCAAGCTAAAGTACATAAGGACATTAAGCTCGACAATGAAACAACTATTAATAAGAAATAGCAAATCTTTGTGATATATTTTTATAAATACGACTAAAAATTGTCATGAAAATAATTTAACATGAACAAATCCATATAATGTCTTAAAGAGAATAAAATTAAGATTTAAGATAAAAGTTGCAAGATAATATTGCAAGCTAATGCAGTGCCTGAAACAGTTGTATTTGACCTTGGTGTCTCGGGTTTCTTAGACATGCTCACTTAGTTGGTATGGTTAAGTAGTTAAGAATAGACATTTCCTCCCCGACCTTCATCCGCCAGGACTTACATAACCGGTAGGCAGAGCAATGAAACAAGAGAACCGACTCCGACGCGAAGCTCTAATGACCTGTCAATCTTGGCCAAGGTCTTCTGGGAGAGTGTTCTGTTCCCTGACAGCACTCGAGTGTAGACTTGATAAATACTGTCTGAGGGACTTAGTGATTATTATAAAGGCCTCATTGCTTTCGAGAGCCTAGTGCCTATCTCCAGGATTATCGCGTGCTGCCTTCAATATCGAAGCAATCAACAGGCGAATTGCGTTTGATGGAGTGCAGCTGTCAGTGTTTCCATGAGAATGCCGACACTTCATGTGGCATATAAAAATGCATTTAGACACTCTCAAACAAAAAATAATATATTTATTATTACACGTTTCATCAATGCTTTATTTCTTCTTCAATATTTATCAAAAATGTATCCAGCATTAGAATGTGAGGTATTTCTTTGTTATAAGATGTCTTTAAACACATTTCGGATTAGAAAATTAGGAATGATGGACTCCATATTCGTCTGAGATTAGATATAGAGAAAGATCGTTTAGCAAAAATTAGTTCATTAATCATACTAAGTTTTTGATTTCAAACAATATAAAAGAACTTTGTACACGGTATAAAAAAATAAAAAAAAAAAAAAATTAATTAATTAAAAAAAAAAAAAAAAAAAAATTAAGAAAGCTATAGTACTTTTCTATCTTAACCAGGAGGACTCGTTGAGGGTGTGTGTTTCTAGACAGAACGAAAGTCAAGCCATTTAAAGCATGCAACCCTAAAAAATACACCATTACCTTTCTTAATAGCACAAATGTAATTATTTTGTTGATTACATTTTTCAACTATTGTTTGACTTTAACATAATGTGAACGATTGTAGAAATATAAAAAAAAGTAAGTATAAATATATATAAATAGCATCCAAAGCCGCGGCTTTGCCCGCTCTTATATGAAAGAACTTAAATAATTTAAACTAATAATTGAAGCTGAAATAATTTATTTATCTATCGATAAAAATCTTTAAATGAAGTGAGCAATTAAAGATCACTTTTTCAATGATATTTTCAAGGACAGCAATAACCTGGTTAAAATTGCACTGATTAGGTGCTTGATGATTACGTAAAAGTATAACTAGACCTTTAATCTATGCGTTAGAAATCCCGATAGGCAGAGACTATTAAGAAAATCTTTCGGATAATGGACTGCTTTAACAGTGCTTATTACTAAAGGCTCATGAATCATATTTTAAATATAATATCAAACAGCAAACGATCGATATTTTGATTTGATAATAATTTTCATTTGGCAAAAATAATTCTATCGATTATATTTAGTCGAATTTTAATTTCTAACCATAAAAATATATGACAGTGTTGCAAACCTCGTTTCTGCCACTCAACGCTGCACATTTAAATTATTATTATAATAAACCTTCCTAGAACAATGAAGATGATTTAGTTAAAATTTGGTAGAGATGAGTTCAGTAGTTCTACCATTGCAAATTCTATTGCGGAACGGTGCTAGCCACATATCGGTCGCATTAGAAAATCCACCTGTCACACCATATATTTAAATCTTCCTTAATCATTTAATTGAATATAAGTAAATTTTATTATCATTCCCAAGCTGTATATTATACTGTACATTTGTAACCTCTCATCTAGAATGGCACTTGCCACCTATCGGTCAATTTTTATACTTTACTGTTATCCATATACTATCGCTTTTTTAATAACAAATTTATTGAAAATCAATTTTATTATTGCTAAACCTTCCTTGAACTATAAAGATGATGTGGATAAAATTTGGTTAGGTAGTTTTCGCAGTAAGTGATCACAAACGAAAAATGGCTTGTCCTTTTATATAACGGTATATGTATAAATGAATTAACGTTTACAGTCGTGAGTGTATATGTAATCAAGATATTTTTATAAAAATATAGGTCAAGTGGCAAATTGGTCATCCATCCTAATTGTAAAAAAATGGTCATTTACAATTATATATTAACATTAAAATTTGTAAGTTAAACGGAAATGTGAACAGTTCTTATACTAGCAATGGCAAAAGTTCCTTCACAAGTCAATGTGAAGTTACAAAGTTGTGTAAGTCATCCTAATAAAGTGGGACTGAAGGAAATGACAAACAGTTGGGCGATAAATAAGAGATTGTACAAAAGGCGCTAAGTCCCTGTAAGTCCTCCTCTAAGCAGCTTAGGCTGTGCTGCTTGTGCGTCAGCTGTTAGGCTAGTGTTTGTTCTCTTTGGCGCCATGTGATTTGTCGAGTGTGTAACTTCCCAACTTCCCGGTTCAGGTCATATAATTTCATAGTTGCGTGTCACCATAACCGTAAGCCTGTAAGCTTCTTTTATTTTCGGTTTCATGTTATCGTTGAGCAAAATCTTTACTGAATTAATCACATATTCAACATATTTCGTCGATACCGTTTCATTGTAGACCGATAAGAAGTTCATTATATATTATATATTTACTTAATTTTAACAAACTTTGAATGATATTAAGGTTGGACATGAAATACAGAAAGGGGAAGAGTATCTCTAAGGATGCCGAAACTAAACTAGAACGATTGATCAATAGTTTTATACGCTTTTTGCTTTTGAGATTTATCAGCGGTGTCACAAAGGATGCCTCCGTTCCTCAATCTTTCACAAAGTTAAATCGGTCTCTTCTTTTTCCATAAACCATGTCCTGGCTTCCTTTTCCTGAAACTTATTCGATCATGTATCATCGAACTTCTTAAGTTTAAATATTCTATTTAATCATATTCTTCATTCCTATCAAATATTAAATCGAAATTTTTTTAAACTATTATCGGAATTTTAACTTAGAAATGAGAATGAATGAAATACTAAAGAAGGACCAATATATTCTCATCCAAATGACGAACACTTAATTATTTACTGATATCCATATTACCTTAGCGAGGCAGATCTGCAGGAGTATAGTAGAACCTCGTTAATCCGTATCCCACTAGCCAGACTCACCGGGTAATCCGACCATCCTGCGGAATCCCGTGAAGGAGACAATATTTTCACAGAATTCTTAATAGTCAACTAAATTTTACATTTTGGTGGTATAGAACTAACGATCGTGTAGTTATTTTCTGTGGATTGATTTGCAAATTTATGTGGACTACCCCCCCCCCCCCCCCCAATTGAAATATCTAGTGGTTCATGAAGAAGTTGAACACATTAATACCTATACTTATATCACAACGAAGAAGTATTGCTCAGATGAGAATTTTATTTATTATTTCTCAGCAGAATGGAGTCTACATCCTTACCTATACTATTATACAGGGTGTCCCAAATTTAAATGGCAAAACTTCAGGAACTTATAGGGGACCGAAAAACTAAGACAAAAAGTCCTTTAGAGATTTGCTCGTTTTTCTTAGTTTTAAAGAAAATCGCAAAAAAAGATACAAAACAAAAATGTTACAGGTAGCGATTATCACCTTTCAAAGTTTGTCAGGCTACCAGGTATGCAAGTTTAAAATGTCGTTTATTTCTTAAAATATATACACAGTAATTTAAAAAAAAGTATAATATATTTTATTCAAAGTACTGACCCTCGCTTTCTACATATTTTGTCCATCTCTCGGGCAATATATGGATACCATTCCAAAAGAATGCTTCATCTTTATTTGAAATCCATTCATCGAGCCATTTTCGTACGTTTTCGAAATTGTTGAAGTGTTGCTCCGCCAATGAGTGTCCCATCGATGAGAAGAGGTGATAATCAGAAGGCGCCAGGTCAGGTGAATACGGCGGGTGGGGTAGGAGTTCCCAACCAAGCGAAGAAATCGTTTCCTTAGTCAATCTGGCTGAATGTGCAGGAGCGTTATCATGCTGAAGAATGACTTTGGCGTGCCTGTGAGCCCATTCTGGGCGTTTTTCGATCAATGCGTGACTCAAATTGATCATTTGTTGTCGGTAGCGCTCGGTATTGACTGTTTCGCCGGGTTTGAGAAGCTCGTAGTAGACTACTCCCTTCTGATCCCACCACACACACAGCATTGTCTTCTTCCCAAAACGATCCTGTCTTGCACTCGATGTGGATGGTTGTCCTGGCGTTACCCATGATTTTTTTCGTTTGGGATTCTGAAAATAAATCCATTTTTCATCGCCAGTTACAACTCGATGCAAAAAAACCCTTTCTTTCGTGGCGTAAAAGCAGCATTTCGCACACAGTTTTTTTCGTTTTTCCATCTGTCGTTCGTCCAATTCATGTGGAACCCATTTTCCAACCTTTTGAATCTTTCCCATAGCTCTCAGGCGATCGGAAATGGCTTGCCTAGTGACATTCAACTGTTCTGCCATCATTTGTTGGGTTTGGGTATTGTCTTCGTCTAATAAAGATTGCAATTCGAAGTCCTCAAACTTTTTTGGTCGATTTTCTTGTTTTTGATCAGTAACATCAAAATCACCACGTTTGAAACTTTGAAACCAACGTTCACATGTCCTGACGGTTGGAGCAACATCGCCATAAGTCTCAACAAGAATTCGATGACATTCAGATGCCTTTTTCTTTTGATTAAGTAAGAAAATCATGGCATGCCGCAAATGCTCTTTATTTGGCTTAAAATTAGACATTTTTAACACCAAAGAAAGGTATGATACGTCCACGTAAACGACTTAAAAACAACTGACTTTTGTAAACAAATGACTAACAAACAAAATAGCGTTTAGAGATAAGCAAATCCTTCAATAGGCTAAGAGCGCATTCTATTGGAATTAAAACGACATTTTAATCTTGCATACCTGGTAGGCAGTGAGATATGTAAACATGTAATGTGAGATATGTAATGTTATCCTTTACATTCTTTTATTTGTTTACATTTTGGCTTCCTTCTAGGATTATAATTCCTAAATAAGTCTTCAGTCAGTTACTCAGATATTTTTGTGTGAATAGCATGCCGCGTACATATTCTAATGTTGAATACGCTGGTATGATTTTTGTGTATGGTTTCTGTAACGGTAATGCTTTAAAAGCGGTGCGGGAGTATGCGCGCCGATTTCCAAATAGAAGAGTGCCTAATCGACGAGTCTTTTCGTTAACTTTTAATAGACTACGAGAGACTGGGTAATTCTTAATACGTAATGAAGGCGACCGATTCCAGGCTGCAATAAGAGCAGATTATCGGAGAAGAAATTGTGTCCAACGCCACTTCGATAACAATCCTGAGTCATCCGAAGAGCATCTGCTGCATTAGCAATATCGCGGCAAGCAATATGGTGAACTTTGAAAGGTGATAATCGCTACCCATACCATCTTCAAAAAGTTCAGAGTTCATTACCTCAAGATTATGTCAAGAGATTGAATTTTAGTAACTGGTTTCTTGACAAAAATTGGCAAAATGCGATGATAATTTATTCCCATTAAAAATTATATGGACCGATGAAGCTACCTTTACAAGAGGAGGAAATGTTTATAAAAGAAATTATCATGTATGGGCTCTTGAAAATCCCAGAGCTATTAGAGAGAATAGGTTTCAGCATGAATTTACTATTAACGTTTGGCTTGGAATTTGAAAGGGATTCCTGGTGGGACCATATTTTTTACCTGGAAGATTGAATGGTATCACATTTACACATTTTTTGGAGAACGACTTTTCTAATTATTTAGATGACATTCCCTTACAGCAGCGGATTGAAATGTGGTTCCAACTCGAAGGATGTCCAGCTCATTATAGCAGATTTGCTCGAGCTTGGCTGGATATAAATTATCCACAACGATGGATTGGACGTGGAGGAGTAGTACCTTGGCCACCCAGATCACCTGATATGACACCCATGGATTTCTTCGTATGGGGAACCTTGAAGCAGAAAGTTTATTAGGTGTTAATCAACTCAAGAGAGCAATTAAGAGATCGAATCTTAGATGCAGTGCACCAAATATCATAAGAACAATGTTTAGGTGCAATTTATCAAGTTAGTGCTAGATGTAATGCTTGCGTTGGTGCAAGAGGACAACATTTTTAGCAACATTTACATTAAAAAGAACATAACATAAATATAAATGTAAATAAATAAGTATAAAAAAGAAAACTTGTTTTGTTTCTTTTTTCGCGATTTTATCTAACACTAAGTAAAAACGAGCAAATCTCTGACGGACTTTTTGTCTTAGTTTTTCGGTCCCCTATAAGTTCCTGAAGTCTTTCCATTTAAATTTGGGACACCCTGTATAAAAGGATAAGCTATTTTTCGTTCGTGATCACTAACCACTAAAACTACTGAACCAAATTTTAACTACATTATCTTCATAGTTTAAGGAAGGTTTAGCAAGGATAAAATTTATTGATTTTCAATTAATTTTTTTTTCAAATGCTATACCTAATTGAATGCCAGTGAAGTTTGAAAATCAACCGATAGGTGGCAAGCACCATTTTGTAAGCGAGACTACATGGTTATGTTGAGCTAGTCATAATAAAATTTACTTATTTTAAATTTATTGTTAATAAAAAGAGATAAATATGTGGTACGAAATGTGTATTTTAAAAATCGACTAATATATTACTAATAATTAAGTAAATATTTTCTGTCTATCTGGGTTACGAACTCATACATTTAGTTAAAAATTTGTCCACAAACGTTTTTACCTGACCTTCAACCACCTATTCTGTGCTATGGTACCAGGGTTTGAAATTACGTGGACTGGAGAAATCGTATTTATTTCAAGAATCCTAATGATTGCTACTGATTCGCCATTTCAGATCAAACGATTAAAATTGCGTTTGCTTTAAAAATTAACATACCGCTGGGCCAGACTTACCGAAACGTCGCAGTAGTTCTTTGGACTGAAAACTCGAACAATCATTTTTTTTTTTTTGTTTTTGTGTGTTTCCTACAAAGGGAGATTAATTGATAAATAAAATAAAATTTCAATTATCAGTTAAAGTCATGTAACTTCTTTAGTTATGAGAGCGGAAGAGGTCGCGACTGGGAATTCTAGTTTCATGAAATTTTTCATTGAAGAAACTTCTATAATTTTATATCCAGATGTCTGGTAATATTTCATAGCTGACCATCAACTTAATTAACATTACATATAGCTCCTAAAAATGGTAATTGTCATTTACCGTTTCTCCTATCCTATTATAAGTACATTTGCCATAACAATAGGGTGAAAAGAATGGGAGAGACTTTACTAAGACAGAAGAGGATACCCTCAGACGATATCCACTCCATAGACTATTAACAAGATCCTGGCAGTTACAGGTAGTGCCGACTGATATGAATTGGAGATGTAATCTTGGTGAGCGGCTGTCCCTCGTAAAGTTGTTTCCAGGTAGACATGGGGGAGTGTATCTGAGGTAGAGTTCGCTCTGCTGGCTAGAACAAAAGCAGAATGTTTCAAATATTGTTCTATTTTCTAAGACCTTCACTATTTTACCTATTAATAATGCATCCTAGGTACCTATAATAGTATAATAACTTGTACTTTGAAATCGTGAAATATCTCTGAGAAGAAAAAAAAAATAAATAAAAGGGGGGGGGGGGGGCAGAAATTCCTAAAAATCAAGATTATTGATAATATAACAAGACGGTTATATGCGTAGGAATGTTTATGAAAGTTACTGATTAACATTGAATTACGTTTCGCATTTCTGTAATAGTAAATTTATTTTAAAGCAAACAAGTAATGATCAGCAAAATAAATCTTTGTATAGTGATTTTAGTAAACAGACCCTAATCAGTCTAGATTGAAATTTAAAATACAAACGGTAAAATAAGACATAACTGTTAAACAATTAGCTTTATCATATCGTCATCTTCATCTCCTAAAATTTTAACTTCATTATGATTTTATGCATAGGAGAGTAGGATAATATGACGCACCTAAGGAAGAATTGTCGTAGCATCCAAACTTTTACAAATACCTACTCAAAAATCCACCAGAGGTGTTAGAAATACGGATTTATTGGTCATATCTGAGAATTATGCATGTCAACCTAACAGTTTTTTTTTCCCTAAAAATTACATTTTCCGAGGGTATCCCCAAACTGCGGGTAATATGACGCAGGACAAAAAATATGACGGTCCAGTGCACGCACCATTTGCGAAATCAATACTAATATTATTAAAAAAATTCCGTACCTCTCGAACGTCTTAGTGCCACCAAAAAAAAATACGGAACATCCGTACCGGCAGTCCGTGCAGTCACGACCCAATTACAAAAAAAGTTTAATTTAATATTTTACTATTTAACTCATAAGTAGAGACCGGATTTTTGTGCAGGAAAAAATCAAAAAATGTGCAGTAAAAAACTCAAAACATGCAAAATCGTGCAGAAAAAAAATCTCAAAATATGCAAAATCGTGTATTAAAAAACACAAAACGTGAATTTAAAAACTTAATACATGCAGCAATCCATTTATTTACAAAAATATGCAAAACTTAACCAGCCTTGAATAAACTTAAGGACCTTTCGACAAACTTTCGTTTTAGAGTTAATTCAATCTGAAATACTTAAAAATTTGGGAAAAAAGGAGATGAAAAAAATTGTTAATTAAAAAGAAATATAAAATAGCTTTATTAAAATTTCCTTTTACGTGGAAACAAAATATAATTAAATGTTTTTGAAAAATAAATTAGTTTTTAAAAGTTTCGTGAAAATGTACATTATAAATTTCCTGTCACTTAATAAAATGTTCTTTAGCAAAGAAAAAGAACGTTCTATATCTATGGACGTAACAGGACAATTTTTGTAGCATGCGATTGTGGATGGATCCAGATTATCCGCTTCTATTTCCTTTCCGTTGATACAATAATTTATTTTTTTTTTTTTAACGAATGTCGCCGTAGTTATTCCCAAGGATTTACTCGAATTTTGAAAATAAACATCTTCCCTTTTCATTTTCAATTCGTTTTAAGCTTTCTTCGAGAGTTTCAAACAAATATTAGCTCTGGTTATTTATTGGTTCATTGTTTCAATTTTGTTGAAACACTCGCGGACGTTTTTGGCATTTTCAAGTTGATAGTTTAAAATCTTGTCAACAACTAGCCCTTTGTGCTAAATCAGAAGTGGGGAATGAAATGGGAAGCGAGGGGGGGGGGGGGGGGTAAAATTTTCCCCTAAGAGGAAACGTCTTAGTTCTAGGAAGTACGTCGATCTTCAATGTTCGCCTAAATCCTAAAAGCTCCTAATTCAATACGATCATTTAAAAGTAGTAGGTCATAAATACATTTGATTTATATTAAGCGGCTTTTTACTTTCAATTTAAAACTAATTAACCTATTTTATATAGATAATTGTTATAAATGTTGCCTAGTAATCGTAAGTAAAATTTTCAAAAAATAAATGGTTAAGTGAATAAAATTAGATGAATTTGGTTCAATTGTGCAATTTCGTGCAGTAAAACCCGAATTCGTGCAACTAAGCTCAAAAAGTCAAATGTGTGCAATTTCGTGCAAAATAAAATTTAAGAATAAGAATCCTTATTATATAAATGAGATAACTACTTGGGTTAGAGAGCACTAAATCAAAGAGAGCTAAATTTGAAATAACACAGAAATCCGGTCTCTACTCATAAGGTATCATATGGTTTGCGCACCATATTACCCAACCATATCTGTTTTCACATAACTGAGTGAGACAGCAAACATGCGGAGGAGAAATGTTTTTGTTCATGAATCGTGTAGTTGGTCGCTAGATGGCAGCACCTTTCTGGTCGCTCATAATTTCACAGTTACTCCCAGGCAGCCTTGCGTTATATTACCCCGCTGCGTCATATTACCCTATTATCCATTAATTGTTTTGGATCTGATTGTATTAAAACTTGAATCGTTGTAGAATATATTATGGTATGACAATCACAAATATTTGTTGTCTTCTCAACTAGCACTTCCTGATAGCTCTTCTATTGAATTGTGACAATCAATAAAATTTTGTGGATAAATAAAGTACTAAATTCTAACCTATCGTAAGACTATGGTAGACTAGGGGGTGTTTGTTTAAGAGTTAATATCAGCCCCTGTTCGAATCAGGCCTAGGAGATTGTTTCGTTGATTGCCTTTTGTTTCGTATTAGAGCCTCGGAATAAATCTTTTCACTCGGGCTATAATAGGTTGTTAACCTGTTTGCTAGCCCATTATTAATCATCTTCAAAAATGATTATGGTTAAAATGTACTCATTTTGTCTATCCACAATTTTTTTATTATTCACAAATTCCCGGATACGGCTATAAGAATAATATCTCCTGCGCATTAATAATCAAATGATAAGAAAATAATATTTAAAAAGCAGAGACAGAATAGAATAAATAAACAATTGAAGACACTACTGCAAAAATAAAGAATCTTTATTTCTGGGAAGGATGGAGTTTATGAACAACCTAGTGAAAAAATAGGGTAATTTTCTTTTAAATGTGCTTTATAATTTATTATTTTTGTCGTGTTATCCAAAATTCTTCAAATGTTAGTTCGATGAAATTTTAATTTTTTTTTAATGGTGTGGTAGTTTTCGGAAAAGTTTCAATTCATTTTATTAAGATAAAAAGGATTCACACCCAATTACCTTGTACTTAAATCATTAAATCGAAATAGGTTAAATTAAATGTTAAAAAAATAATTTCATCTAATAATAACTAAAAAAAAAAAAAAATAATAACTCTTCTTTCATCGTTGTATTTATTAAACTACAAAGTGATAACATCTTTTTAAACAGTGAAACTAAAATATGAATGCTAACTCCTAAAGATATGAAATATCGGTTTCTCGGAATTAACATTTTCTGTACCTAATGATAAGATGATAACATTTTTTAAAAAATCAGTTAAAAGAGTGTTATTGATTCAAAAGAAGTTGATATCTAGTTTTTTTCCTTTATACATCCATTATATAGTTTTATTTTTTTTTAAATCTATTTAGTACTCTGTACATTTTTTTTTTTACATTGGGCATTTTGAATGAATCTATTGAAATTTAAAATAAGGAGTTATCTCTCAAAACTAAACATGTCCACTTCAGAAGATTGTTAAAAAAGAGCAAAAAAGCCCACACCAGACCTCCTTCTGCTATTAAATCCAAAACTATTATATTTAATTGCTGAATAGTTGTATACTTAGGAGAAAAAAAGTATAGTAGTGTAAGCAGCTTGCAAAGGGTAAATAAAAAAAAAAAAAAAATGTACTGATATTAGAAATGTTTAGTTATGAAAGATAACACCTCAAATGTTATATACAATCATCGTTGATATCGTCTTATGGTGCTATGGTGTTTGTATAAGGATTCTCCCTTCACTTAGACATTATCTTGGGTGCACTTCTCCAACTTCATACATGAAGTAATCCTTCAAAGTAGTTTGTGTCTATTACTCCTTCTTTCACCCAGAGATAGACGGGATTATCGCCCTAAATTTGTTTTTTGTATTTAAGGAATGATTTAAAACAATGAACTGTGAGCTTGGACTCGGGCGCAGTTATATGTTTTAATAGTACAATGATCGAAAATATACTGCATGAAAAGGTTAAATAACGGTTGATCCGTTAATGTCTCTAAATAGCTTAAAACACCTTCACAATCACTAGATATAAAGACTTAGGAGCACTTTGATGACGTGTAAACAACTATTGTACTCGTAGCAAGTACCATCAGATTACCCCAAAACAAAATGGAATACCATAAATAACCAAATGAAAATTTATTTCTGATTAAAAAAAAAAAATATTATTTAAGGCTGTAAAGGAGGACCGCAAGTTATTAGAATTGATACATTTATATTTATTTCTAACTGTTATAGGAGGTTTATTGAAACTTTTTTGACTTAAAGAAATATACTACTGATTAGTTTGTATTTAATATAATGAAATACAATTATCGCTGTTTTACATTTCCTGAAACGGTTTATCAAACCATATTCAATAATAAAAGGATGTTGAGAAACTTATTAGAGGGAATTTATTCTATTTATGCAGTTTAATTTTAAATTAAAACTAAAACGACAAGAAACTGCTCGTTTTTACAGTCTATTTCAACATTTACAAGACAAAGGTTCAAAGCTCCAAGTAATTACTAAAGGCTCATATACATGACTGTGATTAGACCTATTTGGACGTACGGAGTTGAGCTTTGGGGCTCCGCTAACCCATCCAATTCATCTTGTATTCAATCCTTACAATCCAAAATCCTTCGAAAAATCCTCAATGCACCTTACTTTGTCACCGATAAACTTATCGATAAAGATCTTAATGTTCCATATGTTGCTGATTTAGCCCACTCCTGATATCTATCCTTTCATTGTAAGCTCTATAATCACTCAAATCCGTTTCTCAACTTGCTTCCCACTCCATTCCTGATAATCCTCCGAGGCGTCTGAAACGAAGATGGCCTAGAGACCTTCTAGTGTAGAAGTTTAAATGAAGTGCTACTAATGAGTAGTTTCAAGTTTTAACATGTTATTATAATCGTTGTCAATACATTTACTTGATTTACATATTTATGTAAATATATGTAATATTTTATTACATATATATATATAATAAATATATATTGTACAGTTGTAAATTTCAATAAATATATATTAAAAAAAATTGCTTTTTTTTTTATTAATTAGTTTATTCGAAGTTTACTTTTCTTTATGTTTAACAATATGTATACAAAGCGCATCTAGCAAATTTGGGGATTGATGGATTTAATAAAATGGTAATTACTTGAAGAGAAACAAGTGCAACCGAACTGCAATATACTACTATACTCTCCGATAATTTCTAGGCCACCTTTAAGCAGCTAATCCTTAAATGATTAATTAAAACAAAGAGTGGATGAAAAGATATAGATAAGTTACAGTAAACATTTTTCTAAAAATAAAAAAAAAAATGAGTGGAATATGAAGTATTTTGAAAGGACGTTAAGGATATAACGACATAGTTACAAATTCAGATAAATATATTCAGATAAAATTCTTGGCGGACTAAAAGTTACAGGATTGTGGAGAATTAAGTTTTCACTAGTGGAAGGTTTGGTATTAGCATTTTTAAGAAAAAGTTTCCTCTAAAGGTTTACTGGAAAATTCTCAACTTATAATCATCTCGAGGCCGCTTCTATTTAAATGGGAATTGACTTGGTAAACTTTTATGTGCAGTTATGCTTCGAATTTCTTCTCCTTTTTTGTACTTTCGTGCAAGGAGTTTTACAACGTTTTGTTGGAAATTTCTAAAGGAAATAAAAAAAAAAATATGTAACGGAGGCTGAGAAATGGTATTCCAAGAAATTTGAATCTTGGAAATAAATAACGGAATTCATTTGAAATAGTATCGCGAAATTTCCTTATTAATTGCCTTTTTTTCATAACCGTTCTAGTAAATATAATGATACATGAGGAAAACTTGAAAAATTAATCCAAGTTTACCGTAATTTTTTTTTTCCAATATATGATAAGAAACTACAATTTTAATGTTAAATAAAAATAATTATATTTATAATGCTTAATTCGGTAGCCAACCTGTTACATCGAAAAATATTATCAGTTACACAGTATACACTTTTCAGATGACATTCTGTGTTAAAACTTATACTTAAACTTACTATTTACATATATTATTTACTGAAACCCGTTACTCTGATTTTCGGTAATGAAACAAAGAGATAATGAGGCTGCACACTTTTCGTTCTAAAACTATTAGACATATCATAATAACATCTCTCTTACGTTGCAAACACTGCATATTAGGTATATACAGGGAGAGTATCTCTTAGTGTAAAAAAAAAAAAAAATTGGATGAAACTAGATCAAAAATGTAGCAAAATGCCGCAGACCTCATCTTTCTTTTCCAATCCGTTGCAGATATAAAATAAACTTTTTTTCCCATAAAAACTGTAATATCTCCATTTTGTTTAAATATTTTTCAAATTTTGACCACATTTTCGGATTTAGCATTAAAGTTTCTAAAATAGCTGAGTACCTGTAACCTTGAATTTTACAAACTTGGGATCTAAAGAACAGCTTAATCTTCATCTCATTTGGGGAAGTCACAATGTCTTGATTACTTAGACGCTCACCATTTTTCGAAAAACCTATCCACAAAACGTCAAATCTCACAAAAACTTGAAAATTTAATATGCTTTCGAATGATATGTTAAACGTGATTATGTTTCGATTTCATGGAGAAATTTACTTTTGAAACAAAAATGGTGGTCTCATTTGGCATACAAATCAGTTACTTGTGTAAATAAAACATTAAAACAATCCCTTAATGTAAATGTCCATTTTAAACATAATAAACTCTTCATTGGATTAAAAAGCAAAGAAAAAAATTATTGTTTAATAGAAAATAAAGAAAAACTGTCAATAAAGTGACACCAGATCAGAGGATCTTATGTTATTACATTTATTTTTTTATTATTATTATTTAGGACTCATTTTATTAGATTTTTAAATGTGATGTTTAAAATCTAATGATAATGAACATAGACTTCAACTTTGTCGTTAGCTTCTGGATGCCGATTGTGTTGAAGTATACCACTTTTGAGGTGAATTTTATGGGTAAATGACTCTGTTTTTACAGGGGAGGGCATTTCTACCTATCAATGTATATCGTTGGTTTACATTTGAATTGCTTTCGAATAATGTGGAGGAGCACCATGGTGTTGAAAAATCATTTTTCCCAAACTTCAGGTGGAATATCGTAATGAAGCTGTGGTAGGATATTTTGTAACAAATCTTAGTAATCTCATCATTCAATTTGTTGGGCCAATTATGATTTTTCAACACTATTCGACAGCAATACAAAGATGAATAAATCAAAGATGTCCCACATCGAACGGTAGAAATGCCAGACTCATCTACCCATAAATTCAACGCAAAAAGTGGTATTCTTTAATATCATCTGCATTCAGAAGCTAACAGCAAAGTTAAGGTCTATGTTCATTATCATTAGATTATAAACATTGCATTGAAAATCTAATAAACTGAATCGTAAATAATAATAATAATAAATAAATAAATGTAATAACATAAGATCCTCTGATCTGGTGTCGCTTTATTAACAGTTTTTCTTTATTTTCCATTAAACAATAATTTTTTTCTTTGTTTTTTAATCCAATGAAGAGTTTATTATGTTTAAAATGTACATTTCCATTAAGGGATTGTTACAATGTTTTATTTACACAAGTAACTGATTTGTATGCCTAATGAGAAAACCATGTTTTTTCGGTTTCAAAAATAATTTCTCCATGAAATCGAAACATTATCATTGCGTTTAACATATCATTCGAAAGCTTATTAAATTTTCAAGTTTTTCTGAGATTTGACGTTTTGTGGATAGTTTTTTCGAAAAATGGTGAGCGTGTAAGTAATCAAGACATTGTGACTTCCCTAAATAAAATGAAGATCAAGCTGTTCTTTAGACCCCAAGTTTGTATTCAAGGTTACAGGTACTCTGCTATTTTAGAAAGTTTAATGCTAATTCCGAAAATGTGGTCAAAATTTGAAAAATATTTAAGCAAAATGGAGATACAGCTTTTATGGAAAAAAAACGTGGTTTCCTCAAAAAAGTCTTTGTCTTTATATCTGCAACGGATTGGAATAGAAATATGAGGTCTGCGGCATTTAGCTACATTTTTTATCTAGTTTCACCCATTTTTTTTTTTTACACTAAGAGATACTCAGCCTGTATATATGTATAAATGTGCGTATCTCTTTGTTGCGGCCAACATCTTTTTTCCCAGTTTAATTATGAACATGATACCAGCAATTATTTATTAAATGAGTTAAAAATATAAAATTTAGGGGTTAGTTATTAGGTCAGGATGTACTGTATCTAGGCCAACGGATGTGAAAGGAGGAGATTTTGCCAGAATTCTTGCTCAAAAGCCAGTTTTTTCCCCAATTAAGGGTACACACTTTAACGAGGCGGGGTATGCTCACGGATGATCTTCCGACCACCACAGATATAACAGAAAATAAATTTTATGCTTTTAGTCGGACTCGAACTTGGGCTCGGAAGAATGGTAGTCAAGTGCCTAAACCACTGAGCTACCGCGATTTCTAAAAACGAGTAAGAATGAGAATAAAAGTATTTAAATGTTTTTCCCATGTACATAACAATCATTATAATTAATTATAATCAATTAGTCTATAGTTTGTTGTAACGCTTTTTTTTTTGTTTATCCTCAAAAATATAATAAGCAACCCATTCTGGTAGTGTTGCACAGATCGAAAATTTGACGACAGTTTCTTCATCAGAAATTATTTTTATATTACATTTATGGTAGAACCTACCATTTAGGAGCTATTGGATTGGATGGAATATATCAAGTTTTAAACCACAGTTTTCGGGGAAAAGCAGGGGATTATAGATAGACATTTCCATGATTGATTGTTCTGTAAAAAGATGATTTTTTTTTTCTTTGTTTTTTTAATATTATATGAAATTTGTTGATTGATGTAATAATTATAAAAAGATAACATCAGTCATATGTCAGTCATAACTACTAGAAGCTCTGTGTGTATACCGTAACAACGACTGGCTATGCTAAAGTTCACGTCGAAAAAACAAAAAAAAAAAAAAAAAAACCAGTGAAGAATACTGGTTTCAGATCTTCTGACAATTTCGACAGCAGAAGAACATCTTTGGTCACTCATCTTCCCGGCTAAATAGTTTTTATCCTTAAGGACCCTTCTTGATATCTCCAGGATGTAACGATTTAAAACGTTGGCAGGTCAGTCCGCCATTGATTAAACATCTTCGTATTTTACAAAGGACACCCTATATTTTAAATTTCCACCGGAAGAGTATTTCCTCCACGCTCGTCATGAAGGAGTAACTTCAGACGACTTAGACTCTCTAGGAATGGCGTAGAAGACAGATCTTCAAATGCGGAAAGGTAAAACAAGATCTTTATTCCTTTATAATTGTTCATTTTATTTAATTTTTTTTTTTAAGTTGGAGGTTGAGAAAAAAAAGCATTGAACTGAAGAAAGAGGTGTATTAAACACCTATTGATAAGAAAAGACAAAAATTACTATTATTTCTTACAACTAATTTGAGTATTAAATGATCGTTTAAGGAGATTCTTTTATTTCCTAAATCTCATTTCCATCTTATTTTTCATATATTTTTTATTTTTTTTGTATAAGTTGTTTATATTTATTAGTAAAAATTTAGTATGTTTATTTTAGTCTAAAACTTTCTGAAAAAACCTTACTAGCGGTCTAATCAACATTTTTAACAATATGTGTCTGCAGGAAACCTCTTGAATTAGAAGAGACCTCCGTATGTGTAAGATTATAAGAGTATGTGTCTGCTGTGTATTTATTCAGTTACTATTCACAGAAATTTAGCAAGTATATTTGATATTTTGACATGTTTTGAATTAGTTTATTGTAGTGCCTTTGAAGTTTGTCATACAATTTTAATATAAAGTGCAAATATAGTCTTGTAGAGAGGGTAGACTCAAGTCTGTATGCGCTGTTATATAACTTACGTACCAGGGTGAAGGTGTGATGATTCTCAATACTTCTGACTGAAATTTGTAATTTTTGAATATCTTTTTTGCTGTCCCGAAAATTTGTGTTGCGTAGGCCATAAGTAATTTAATCGTACTCTGATTTTTAGCTTCACTGTTTGTGAAGAAGAGAGAATGGAAGTCTTAGTCTTTTGTTGAGGCATTTCATTTTCACGTGAGTGTTATATGTGACGAAGTATGACATCAAGATCATTTTAATGCTTAATGGTGAATAAATTTGATTTTACAAATAATTGTCACATGGATATACTAAAAAAAATCCGATAAAGTATTTTTACTTAGGTGAATAGACTGCCAGAAAGTGTTGCATAATAATATTCCCAATAAAACATTTTATTATTAAATTAATTTGTTGATGGATTTTTATTCTCGTTAAGCAAGAAACTAAAAAAGTAAATTTTAATTATTTCATTTCGACTGGAGACCTAACTCAACGACCCAGTTCTTCAACCAAAGTTGATTAAAACTCTTTTACAACATTTGTACCTTGATGTATACCAGTAACAATATACACGTTGGAATGGGAGCAAGAATGTTTCAATGATTGCCCAAGTAACTGCCGTAGGTTTTACGACCCTAAATACTAAACGGTACCATGGCCTATGGAGCAGATACGAGCAGTTAAACAGACAATACAGCACCATAGCCCATTAAGATGGCACATTAAAGGGAGCACTAAAGCCCAAATGAAACAGCAGACCGAGTTTAGATAGTTTAATAAAGATTTATCGGTAGCCCATATCTGGCTACTGCCAATATCTCATCCAGTTTATAGATTTCTTTTTTATTGCTATTTTACAGTTTGTACACTTACTCCGACATCTGCTCTCATGAATATTTTTGTTTTATTATTTCACGTTACCCGTCAAATAAACCGGATAGTTTAAGGATGAATTCTTAATTTCCTGCCTTATTTCGCCGCTATTCTCTCGAATGAGCTGGTGGTAAAACACTGTCCTCGTTTTCTGCTGGTTCTTTCATTTCAGTAGAACATGATTAAAATGACTGAAGGATCTTTTCTCATTGTTTGTCTCAATTCTTGACAATATCTTCTTTTACTATTTTTCACGTGGTATTAGAAAATACATCTATTCAATAATTTCAAAATCCCTACAAAATTTAAACAAGCCTGAATAAACAAAATGATTAGGATGACTTCATTCCCTAAGCTTAGCTAAACTGTAGCTGGAGTGAAGTGCCTGGGATCTCTTAGGATCTTTTCTTTACTCTCACATTTTTTGAGAGGGGAAGGGTAGGGGCTATATAAAATTCGTCCTTATTCAGAGTGTACTTAACAGTGCAATAACTTTTTTGTTTAATTTGAGCTTTCAGAGCAATGCACTAACCTTCGCGATTCGATTGCTTTTTTTTTTTACATTTTTTCTCAAATATTTTAGGAATCGTCAACTTAGTTTGGAATATAAAGGAGAAACAGCGAATCGTAAGTAACAAATTCAAGATAATATAAATTTCAATATTCACAGGATAAACATAAATAAAAAAATATATCAGGGTCTGAGTGTAAAGAGAGGAAACGGTCAGGTAGATGTGTAGTCCTTTAGGTGTTACTTATGACTGGTTGGTTTTTCTGTTCCTGATGAAAACAAATTTAAAATGGGATTATTGGAAATATTTATCTTACCATTTATACAAATATCTAGATTTGCTTAAACGATTTTATGATGATCCACAAATATTTAATTTTAGACTATTTTATTCGTGTTCGTATTAGTTTAACTCCCTTGTCTTTGTTGAATTTATGATATTTTTTTTTTTTTTTAAATGGACTTTTATTATAGCCCTTATTTGTTCTTTCAATCTTTGATTTACTGGTCGTCCAGGTTTTTCAGGTTTTTTGGCTTAACAGTAATTGTGTTTTTGTTCATATGCACCGCTTTTTGGAAACGGTATTTTTGTCTTTAGGTGAAGGGACATTAGGGGATGACAATGGTTTACCTATTTTAAAAACAAGATTTAAACCTAATTTTCTTTGATACACCCAACATTTATCAAAATTTTCAAATTTTTACAGTACCTCGGTTGCTTTCTAGTCAAAATAATTACATTGCCTCCTTAGGTGAGTATATATAGTTTCTTAAATTACATTTTTAAAAAAATATTTGAATTGCTGTGTAGTATAGTGCTGATGTTCTGAAAATTTTTGTTTGTTTTAGATCTGATGATAAATGTTTTAACATTCTAAACTAAACTTATAATAAAACTTCAACAAAAATTGCAAACAATTCATCGATCCTCAAGGGTGAAGTTATGGGATAAAAAAATGGTATGAAGATGGCTCTGAAGACCTTAGATCCGGACTGTCCATAAATAACCCAACTATGTAATTAAAGCACAACATGATTTCTTTTTCTATTTTATTTTGCTAGGGGTAGTTTTGTAAATATTTAGTCTCTTTTAATTTTATAAATTAATGAACTGTTAATTGTTAACAATCTAGTACAAGGGATGAAGAATGTGTGTGCAGGAGTGTAAGGTAGCAAACTCTGAAAACTTCTAAACAACAAGAGAAAGAGATTTGAAGAAGATGGTGCAGCTGTGTAACATTTTCCTGCTAAAGGAAAATATTTTTAAAAAATATATTAATCGCTATATTAATCAAAATTGTGTTTTGTTACATAAGCCGTTCATCCACGAAACCCTTCAATTACCCTTATCCATAAAAATTGTATATCCCAAATGTTACTGATTTTGACAAATCAAAACTGAACATGTCCACTTCAGAAATTGTTTAATCCTAAACATTCGTCTCACTGACCTCGTATATTGAAATAAATCTTTTTTTTTTTATTAAGAAAGCTTGTATTTTAAGCCATTTATTTACTCTGCTTATCTTTTTTTGTTATTTTGCAAATAATATATTAATCATACGTAATTGATATATATATATATATATATATATATATATATATATATATATATATATATATATATATATATATATTAGTACATTATTTACAAACTATATTCGTCTAAAGAGGGATGTTCCGTTTAAAGTGTTAAAAAAAAAAAGTAAAAAATCTACGCCATTCCTCCTCTTACTGTTAAATCCAAATCAATAATATTTTTTAAACCCTTAATTGATATCTACAAACGAGAATAAAGTACAGTAGTGTATGCAGCTGACAAGGCTTTATCAGAAAAAAAAATCGGCCGAAATTAGGAATGTTCAGTTATGAAAGATCACTCCTCATATATCTATTCTTTCATAATAAACTCTACAATTACTCAAATCTACTAATCTCTCAACTTTGCTATTTCACCAAATATATATATACTCGAATGCTTTATTCAGGAGGACTAGTATTATTAGCATATAATAAAGGAGTTGTTGCAACACTATTATAGTACACCATGAGGCTATAGGTGAGATGGAAGATCACTGAGATGGGGCCTGTAAAATAGAGGCAGTGGCCATGATGGTGGTGCCATAGACTGGCTGCCTTTATGTGCCACTATAATGAGATTCAAATATTGACCCTACATCTCCTCAACTACCGCCACCTGGATATTGCTCCTTTTATCGGCCACTACCACAGAACACCTACCACTCCCTACAGCCCTCAATCGCATAAACATTACCACGCCAGATGAGAATAGTATCCATGATTGTTCCGCACCACTCCAGCCAATCCTAGCCTTCCCTCACCGAAGATGATCTTAATATAATTTATTTATTAATAAAGGACACTGTTCTACAACTAGCTGGGTCAATAAAGTAAAAAGGGATTTAGAAAAAACAAAACAATAAAAAAAAGTATAAGAAATAAGTAATAGGGAAGACTTTCGGCAAAAAGTATTGAATATGGAAGGATTCCAAGGCAGGAAAGTGAAAAGGACTGGTACAAAATGCTCTAAGGACAGAAAGAGGAAACATGGTGAACAAATGAAAGCATACTGGAAGAAAAGAAAACAAGGGAGAAAGAAGTGAAATTGGCACGTCGCACTGTGGGCAAAAAATCCATTTCGGCGGCCAAAATTATTTTATTGCAGAAATATGTTTTAAATGATGTCCGATATATGGGAAAAATATTTAAAAAATTTTCATGAAAGTGGAAGAGTTCATAATAAATTACTGAATTGTCGACCTAAAATGCAAGGAGTACGGTTAAATGAAATGGCTGTAAACCCTCAATTGTTGGTGATATTTCTTTAATATAATATCATACAAATGGGCTGTTTCTATATATTAACACAGTAAAATCATGTACGATCGATTATTTCAAAATTAAGCGCATTTTTGAAGACTAATTAGAAATAAGTCTTCAAAAACTAAAAGTAAAATTTTTGGAAAAATAGCCAGCATTTAAAAGGACGATGGAGTACGATGTAATGGATAAATCGTACTCCATCGTTTTTTATATCACCCGTCGATACGATGTCGAAACTTATATCACGTCGATATCCATTATTTTGTGCTAATGAAATCCCCAAAATCATATCCGTTTCGATCCGTGCCTCATTATTACCCCCTCCAAATCGCAACCGTTCCTTTTTGTAAATTATTACTTCATAATTTTTTTAGATCTGGTGGTGATTTTTCAGGTACATGATGTAATTTCAGAAAACGATGTATGCTCTTGATGATGTTTGTCATGATGTACAAACATATACAACGTGTTATAGGCAATAAATTGATTCGGTCGCCGAAATGATTTTATATACAACATGCTGTAGGCAAAAAAAAATCTTTTCGTCGGCCGAAATATGTTCTAAATGAAGTGCAACTAACGGAAAAAATATTTAAAAAATTTAAAGCGGAGTAGCTAATAGTTAAAAAAACTTTTGATTTCTTAACATACTTCCAAAGAAAACAAAAAAACAAATACCCTACTACCTTAATGATCAATGACTTCTGTTTTGATGGTAGGTTTTGTTTAAAATAATGTAAAATAAAATATTTCGGTATAATAGGTGAATAATATTGATTTTAGTTCAGGAGCGAGGAGCAGGCCGGTTTCAGACCCAGGCGACAAACCCAGGACCATATTTTCACCCTCAGAAATATTTTACAAAAGTCCTGGGACAGAGATAAAAATATGTACCTCGCCTTTCTGGACCTCAAATCCGCCTTTGACTCAGTTCCACGAAATGAAATATGGGAAGCGCTGAGAGTGAAGGGTATTGCAGTGGGACTAGTGGAAGCAATCCGGTCCATTTACCAAGATCCAAAAGGAATATAAGATTAAACGGTCAGGAATCTAGGCATTTTAATATAGCCAGAGGGGTAAAGCAAGGTGACAGTCTAAGCCCCTTGCTATTCGTACTGTTTATGGACGAAATAGCGTCCATATGTAAAAGAAGGACTGAAAGGACATTTTTAGGTCGAAGAAATCTCATGCCAGTGGTAACTCAGCTCCTAATATATGCAGACGACATAGTGCTGATCGCTGACTCAGTGGAGAAGCTCCAGCAGGCTGTCACAGAGTGGTTTGAAGAGCTCGAAGAAAAGGCATGGACATAAAAACGCCAGTAAAAGTAAGGTCCTACAAGTTGGAAGGCAAGAGGAAGAGGTATTGGTTTACTGCAATGGAGAAGAGTTGGAGGTGGTCACCGATTTTACCTATCTGGGAGCAGTTTTGGACAGATCTGGGAAAGTTGACGCGGAAATATCAAGTAGAATAAGCAAAGCAAACGCAGTATACTACCAGATCTGCAACACTGTTGTTGGTAAAAGAGAAGTGAGCAAGAACGTTAAGCTCCATATCTTCAAATCGATATACCTGCCGATACTCTTATATGGTTCTGAGAGCTGGATCCTCATGGACAGGCAGAAGAGCAGAATCACAGCGGCAGAGATGAGATTTCTTCGTAGGATTGTTGGGAGGACTAGGAGGGACCGAATCCGAAACGAGAGGATTAGGGAAGAATGGAGATCGCCCCAGTCATGGAAGCCATTGAGACCAGGCAGCTGAAGTGGTTCGGACATTTACGGATTGGAAGACCACAGAGATCAAGATGGATTATAAACCTGCCATACCCACCTTACATCGTCAAAGATATTAGAACAGAGAAGAATGGCATTCCTGGCTCAATGAAAGGCAAGGGGAAATGCAGGAGCGAACATAAGTTATAAATGCCACCATTTCTCTTTAGTATTTCGTGATTTTCTCTTTAATTTTGCTTTAAATTAAATGTCAACATTTCAGAGAGGCTCATTTCTAATGAAGATATATTGGCCCTAACGACACTTCTTTTTCGACGTTTCGTTCTTTCAGAACATTCACTATAAGCTTTTGTTGGACATCCGTGACTGCGATCGCCTAGGTCACTTTGACTGGAAATAGACGGACCTGCTGGTAAATCATCATCGTTCGTTGTCAAATAAAAAGTGGTTTCTAGCCAATCCGAATGTTTTTTTAACGAAACACACTTCATTATAATTGCTGGATACATACCTGGATTTTAACTAACAGAGAATACCTTTAAGATTTATTGAAATTTTTTCAGGTTCTAATCCCAACTGCTCAGATACTCTCTGACGAAACTGAATATAATCCGCTTTAGTATCATCGAAGAAACAATCACTCAATTTTCTTTAACTCCACATTATAAAAAGAACTTTTAAATACTAGCGCTGTTAGATAACACCGAATTGATTGACAGTAGCAGAAAAGTAATAGCATATGTAGTAAACAAATGAAATCCAACAAGAGCAACAAAATAACTGCCTAAATGTAAATAACAACTACTCCATGTCTTGACGGGATTTATAATACCTACAGATAAATGTAAATACCTAAAGGGCATAAACATAGAGAGTAATTTATTTTTTATAATTTATTTAATAAACTTGTTGTTTTGGAGGTTTTTCAATACATGATGTAAATTCAGAAAATGATGTATACTCCTGTGTATGTATCCTGATTATGTTTGTCAAGATGTACAGAAGTACATTCAATGATAACAATGCACCTATGTACCTGAAAAACCACCACCAGATCTAAAAAAGTGTGAAGTAATAATTTACAAAAAGGAACGGTTGCGATTTGGAGGGGGGTAAAAATGAGGCACGGATCGAAACGGATATAATTTTTGGGATTTTATTAGCACAAAATAATGGACATCAACGTGATATAAGTTTCGACATTGTACTCCATCGTCCTTTTAAATGCTGGCTATTTTCCAAAAATTTTACTTTTAGTTTTTGAAGACATTTTAAATAAGTCTTCAAAAATGCACTTAATTTTGAAATAATCGATCGTACATGATTTTGCTGTGTTAATATATAGAAACAGCTCATTTGTATCATATTATATTAAAGAAATGTCATCAACAATTGAGGGTTTACAGCCATTTCATTTAACCGTACTCCTTGCATTTTAGGTCGACAATTCAGTAATTTATTATGAACTCTTCCACTTTCATGAAAATTTTTTAAATATTTTTCCCGTATATCGGACGTCATTTAAAACATATTTCTGCAATCAAATAATTTTTGGCCGCCGAAATGGATTTTTTCCCCACTGTGCGTCGTCCTCTGCTGGCCAATTCGACAAAAAAAAAAAAAGGTTACTATCCAACATTATGTTCCGATGACTCTGACTATTGGCTGAGAGGGAATTTGGTTCCTACTAATGTCGCGTTTGGAAGGGAAGATCCACCGCTAACCAAATCTTATGTGTAGGACCATTCTTGAAAGTGGGTTTAAGCAGCATACGGCAGTATAATAATTGAAGAGTTGTACATTGCCCTCAGAGAATTTAATAAACCCCAAAAGCTTCTAAGATTGATAAAGCTTACTAAGATGGTCGTGAAATTTACTGTACGGATAAGTGGTAAAAGATTCGAGGAGTTTCCGGCAAGAAAGGAGATGCACTGGCCTGCCTACTGTTCAGTCTGGCCGCTGAGAAAGCAATAAGAGACTGCAAGAGCAGCTTACTGAGGGGGGCAAGGGAAACATCTTTTCCGGGCGTGAAACTGGCTTATACGAACGATATCGACATCGTAGGGCGAGCTCTTCAGGCTGTGGTGGGACCTATCACTAGACTAGGGCTGGGAGAAGAAGCTTCGTCACTATAAAGCCCTTGTGCGCCTTGTAATCCTATATGGTTCAGAATGATGATCATTATCTAAAGATTCTGAAAAAGAGATAATGATTATACCTCAAAACAATCAATAATTTAAATTATTATTTTATTAATAAAATAATAAAAATAAAAAGGAGACTTCTGATTGGATAATATTAAATCAGGCTGAATTTGTTAGGTGTTTTACAGTAACATATTGTGATTAGTAAATGAATCCGTTAAATGAACCTAACTTATTCAATTAACAGGTTCATTTATTTAATTTAAATTAAAAGTATTCCACGGATTCGCTACCTAGGAAGGACGTTAATGATTGATGGATTAATGCCCTTAAATAATAAATAATTGTATATAATTTTAAATTTGTCATTGACAGCTTACATCCCAACTCATCCTACCACTGTCCTCACTACTTCGTTGATGACACATGTGTGCTACCAGTAAATAATAATCCCTTCATAGCATCCCAAACACTCTAATCTCATATCACAAACCTTCAGAAATGATTTCAAAATTGAATAATTAAAATAAAATCAAACCAATCTCATCAAATAACTTTTACCCTTCGTCTTAAACCAGCGATTGCATGTCCAACTGTATCCTTTAATAATATTCCACTGAACTTTCTTGAATATATCCGCTGTTTATGGCTCCATCTGAACAAGCGACTTATTTGCAATCCACGTACGGGACTTAAAAGATAAGAACCTCCGACTACTCCAACATTTACTAGATAAGCGTTCAAAGCTGCCAATAAATTACAAAACATTCATTTACATGATAGTAATTAGACACATTTGACAATACAGATTTGAGCTTTGAAGCTGTACTAAGCCTTCCAATTATCGTAGTATTCAATCCTTACAATTCAAAATCCTCAATGCTCCTTATTATCCCACAAACAAACTTGTCTTACTCAATGAAGATCTTAATGTTCCATATGTTGCTGATTTGACCCAAATCAGATACCCATTCTTTCTTAGTAAACTCTATATTCACTTAAATGTAACCGTATCGAAACCTAATTCCTGCTAATACTGCGAGGCGTCTGGGAAGCAGAAGGCCAGGAGACCTTTTGTAAAACTTTTATTGAAGTGCTACTAGTGAGTAGTTCTTTAAATGTTATTGATATGCCATTGTATTTTTTTCCCTCAAGTTTACTTGTTGTACAATGAGTACAGTTGTAAGTATTAATAAATATTTTTTTTTTTCTCTTTCATATTTCGATTCACACCTGTATCACTATTAAAATAAAAAAAAAAAGAAAAGATTTTTAACCTAATAGTAATGTAAATTTAATACATCGTGTCGTTTACTTTATGCTAATAATCAGTTTCTCTGAGTTATGTCTTCTAAATGGTGTGGAAGGATGTATGTGAAGGCTACAAGAATCAGCCTTGTTAAATTATAAATGATTGAACCACATGACTATTTCTTTAATTTAAGGGTATTATTTGTTCTAGGAAATGATATAGTTCAATCATTATATGTTTGACAAGGGATATTAAATTAAGGTTTATTTTTTTAATACCCAACGGTAATAAGCATTAGTGACAAATAAACGAACAGTCATTAATGCGACTTCAAGAAACGTAAGAAATTAATAGTGTTTTTAGAAAGCTTGCAGTTGTGTGATATAATTAATAAAATCTATCGTTACTCCATTTGGAAGATTGATAAAGTGTGGAGGATGAACTCGATTCCAAGGAATACAAGAGAGTGGTTGCAGAGACTCTAGCAAGGAATGCAGGTAGACCAAGGATCATCTAGCATCTAATGACAAATGACAGCGTATCCAGGACTCATTATTTTGACGGATAGGAGCTTTGACTGATGCCCTAGGACCTCTTTGATTCTTCATCTTCTCCCAGATAATTAACTGTTACTGTCAGTTACTGTATATCTTCTCTTACATTACTGTCTCCATGGAATGCAAGATATTGATGAACCAAATTTGGATTACTATTAATTATAGCACCTGTAATATTTACTAGATGGAGGTTTACTAGTTCAGCTCTCTAATCTTTTATAAAGTACTTTCACTAAATATTTTGAAAAATGGCGAAATATTGACTAAAAATGGCGTTGATGATCCCAAGGTTGGTTTAACATATTTAATATAAATAATGATATATAATTTTAAATTGCTCATAAACTATTGTAGTGTGTGCAGACCACAAGGCTTTATTAGAAAAAAAAAATCGACTGAAAGTAGACGTTTAGTTTTGAAAGATAAAATCAATTATTCACAATTAATAATTAATTAGTTTAAAATATTTATTATTTGTCAGGTGAGTAGGTCCTGACTGGCATCTCTTTAGATTAATCCTGACCCGGACTCGAAAGAGCGGACGGACATAGTTTTTCTTGTCATGGTGTTCTGATCCTTGCAGGAAGCAAAAGAAATACGATTTTGGTTTTCCTTAAGTATTTTGTAATATTAAGGTATCTTGTACATGAGAATATTTTATATTTACATGGTTGACTAAGCTCTAGCTTTCACTGGAAATTGAAGGGAAGGTAGCAATATAGGTAGATTTGAGCTTAGTGAAAATACAGCCAAATATATGAACTGTTTTATAACAGAAATAAACTTGTGGAAATCCCAAAATTGTGGTTCAGTTCAGATATTCATCATCATCATCATATATATATATATATATATATATATATATATATATATATATATATAAGTGTTATATATAATAATAATCCATTTAATTTAGATTGGGAGTTTTAGTCCATTGTCCGATACCATGAATGCTCCAATAATTCCTGGTCGATATATTGAACAGTTTGCCAACGAGGAGTTCGAGGAAGAGAGGGACCTCAAACTTGCCAATTAGTAGTTATCAATTTTGATCTCTCTGCATTTGTGCAATCTGTATACGGTCTTCTGATTCGAGGCATTCTATTGGACTCCTCACAATGTAATTACCCGCCGTATATTCCAGTTAGCAGTAATGTTATGTAGGCTATTGTTATAACGAATCATACATGGACATTTGCATGGAAACCAATAACTAACTGTTAAATTAATGTTATACATATATAATACGAGTAGCTTTATTATTTATTTATATTTCGTATATTTAAACTTAGTGATGTGATGATGCCAAGATTTTTTTATTCTCGATAAACAAAATATTGATTTTCGGATCTTGATTCTTATACCTCGTTTGCCATCAGAAATTTATGAACCAAAACAATAATTACATTAAAACTAAATTAGCAAACAACACAAGGTATTTATTATATACGATTAATTATAAAAAAAATAAAATGTTCCCCTCGAGCCTGTAGGCTATAGAAAGAATAACATGGGACATGTTTTAGGGGTTGCCTTGACCGTCAATACGTCATATGCTTTTATTTTTTTTTTTACTTACCTGTGGTTCAGTTTTTTGTAGGAGATCAACTTCAAATTAAGTAGCTTAGTCCTGCTGATTGTCTATGCACTAATGTTCTTTATTTTTTTTAATTTACCTATATGATATTAAATTATTTAAATTTAACTAACAATTCATATTTATTCGAGATAAACAAAGTTAAAAAAAAAAAGAAAAAACAAAAAAAAAAAAGGGTTGAAAACTTGACACCTTTTCATCAAACCATTATAGCTCCTAAACGGTAGGTCTAGTGAAAAATGTTACAAAACAAAAATATTTTTCTTTTATATAAGAAAATCGATTAGCAATTGTATCACCCAACTATAATTTTATATTTCAAAAATTATACTATATAACCATTTTGTGGGCGACGTTCCATGGCTTCTGCCACGTTTTCAAGCCCTTCCTGTGTTCACCTTTACACTCCAACATAATTAAAAACAAGTCAGTTATCAAGATGGAAAAGTAGACACCACATTATAATGTGTTCTTTTAAGAAATAATTCTAATATTTTATCAATAGGAAACGATGTTTTATGATAGGTGTATATAAGTGAAGACATTTTTTAGTCGAGATAAATTTTTATGAACTATGTTGGAGTGTTAAGGTGCACACAGGAGGGACTTGAAAATGTGGCATAAGCCATGAAACGTTGCTCACAAAATGGTTATATAGCATAATTTTTGAAAAATAAAATTATAGTTGGGTGATACAATTGCTTATCAATTTCCTTATATACTTAATATCTCCTTATGTAATATAAAAT
The DNA here is from genome assembly GCA_003667255.2 of Euschistus heros. Classification (NCBI taxonomy): domain Eukaryota; kingdom Metazoa; phylum Arthropoda; class Insecta; order Hemiptera; family Pentatomidae; genus Euschistus; species Euschistus heros. The sequence goes on from RCWM02000495.1 coordinate 637,335, forward strand.
AATAACATAATATTTTCCTTTCAGTTTCTGATAAGTTAACTTTAAGCAACACCATTGCTCAAACACAATCCACTAAGCTAGAGATTATCAAAAAAAACCCTAGAATTAAAAAATGTAGACAAAACGTCATTTTCATTCAAACCAATACAGCTTTCAAGTAGTAGGCCCTAGCGAAAAATAGTATATAACAAAAAATATTCTCCATTAAATTTTTAACAAGTAAGATGACGTCAAATTTTCGATCCGGGCAAAACTGAGCTAGAGCGTGTCAAAACAAAAATGAAAGGAGCTTACTCATTATAACCTCTTTCCTAATAGTGTTATTTACTATTAGAAGAGTTTAGCTCCTAACTGCTCCTATTTTCCTAACATCGAACGACGCTAATGCCCTCGCGTTTCCTCCAAAAACCTATCGCTTTTGACCAATTAGGTCACCGGTAAAACTTGTTCCATGTTAAAAATACGACCCATGAAGGGTCTTGAGTCTCTAATGTGGTACAGATGTACTACTACTGGGTCAACGGTTGGGAAACGAGGAGATATAGCCAGAATTCTCTCTCAACCTAGAGATTTTTACCCCCAATTTAGGATGCCCACCTTTTTTAGAGGCTGGGTTTGCTCCAGGAGGATCTTCCAATCTCAAAGTCGATCTACGGCTGAAAAGACAGAATATTAATTTTCTATCTTCAGCCGGACACGAACTTGGGCCCGGGAGAATGGTAGTAAAGCCCATTTACCATACTTACTGAGCTACCGCGCCTCCTTATAAAATATACACTAAAGAATGCATGTGTTAATTAAAATGCAGGTACAAAGAAAAATTTATTTTACAAATTATTATTTAATAAAAAAAATTCGAAAGGTTCTGGGTATCATTTCTAACCGATATTTTTCTGATTTTTGTTTTAATTATGCAATTTTAGGGAAAACCAGTTAGATCGAGCAGTGATAAGTAAAATAATCTTTATTCTTAGATAGCAAAAATCTCCTGAGGTTATCAAAAACCTATATAAAATAGTACCTTTGGCTGTCAGCATTTATTGTCGGTGCTTCAGCTTGAAATTATAATCTGTAATTTATCATTTGTTATATTTTTTTTTTATAATTTGACATTCGACTTGTAGTAGCATCGGTTAGCTTAAAAAAAAAAATTGTTTTAAATTCTGTGCCAAGTAGTTTTGATTGGATCTTCAATACTTGATACAGAGAAATATGAATACTTTTTCAACGTTTAGTAAAATCAGTTGTTGACATTTGAATTCAACACATTCCTAATTCAGATTTTTTTTTTTTCTGTACATTTAAAAATTTATTTTTGTTTCATTTTTCGATTCATGGGGTAGCAGTAATGTATCTTAAACCAGCCGAAGAAACCTGGGCAGTGAGGTACCCTACCGTCTACAAATTAGGCCAATCTGGTGTTCACAGCTTCTTAAAACAATTTTGCAGGTCTTTTTTGTGTGCGAAAACTCTTTGGGATCCATCTCCTCAGAGTAACAAAGATATTATTTTGTGCCGACCGAACATGTAAATTTAGAAAACGTTATAACCGTTTTGGTCTTGATTCTCTTCCTTTTGGTGAAGTTGTTTTAGCATTTTTGTTTTTTGGAATAGGTTATTTATAGTTTGATAATTATCATCTGATCCAAGGGCCACTACTATGTTTATCGAGACTCCCCAGCATTCTGCCAAACAAACTTAAAATTATTAATCCATTCCTATTATATTTTTTTTGATGATTCTGTGGCACTTATGAGTCAGTTAATGAATATTCAATAAATGTATAAAAAAAAAAAAAAAAAAAATTCCTCTAAAATACGATTTTAGCACTTAACCGAATGTTCAGAAATGCCCCAGAATTGTTAGAGTGTTATGATTGGTTTTAAATAATAGTTTTATCACCAAAGGCAATAAGATTAATACAAATATATTTTAAGATGTTTTAATGAATGAATGTTACAAGCTGCGTCACTCAAAGACTATAGGTAATATGGATGACAAATTACATTCAATGAAAGATAATTTGAAAACAAAACAACTAACTATACCATATATAAAATAAAATATAATAAATAAAAATATAAAATTAATTAGAATAATAATAGTAGACAAAAAATAGCTAAAATAAATAAAGGTAAAAAATTAAATATTCCACAATAGAATATTCGATAGAGAAACTGGCCATTACCAAAACTCCAGTAAAATGAATATTTATAATAGGTCTCGGGACAACAACTGTTTTAATCAGCAAGGGTTATAAGGATTTTGTAAAACTGAATAAGAAATGAGCCAGAGATTTTGAAGTAATTTTAAAAATTGAAAGGTTATGAGGTCGAGGTCAAAGGTCAACTGGGCTAATTTTGTAAAGTTTTGTTGGAGACATATTATGGAGCATTTACAGTAGTAGGAAGGACTTTTAATTGGATGTATTGAATGCGTTTTTTATTTGATTATTTTACAATTAAATATTTCAGATCTTTATACAGATAGAAAAATCAATTTTTTTTAGTAATTTGAAATGTCTGATTAGATTAACAAAATAAAATAAAATTAATTTACTAACAAAATTAGCTGTCTGCGAATTATGTTTCAAGAAAACAACAATATATATATATATATATATATATATATATATAGATATATTATGTATATTCAAGATATATTATGTATATTCAAGATATATTATGTATATATTATGTATATTCAAGACAGAGCAGGGACTTTAGAACAAATTGATGGAAATTCGGGTCATCCCAGTACGCCTAGGAGAGACCCCGACGGCATTGGTTACAAGTATGGTGCCGGTCTCGGCATCAAACTAAACCTAAAAGATTTGACCTAGTGGAGCGCCGGAGGCCCAGGAAGGATGATGCGCGACCACCGCCGGTAATCGCACGATTCGTCAGACATTCTCTGAGGGACGATCTAATACAGAGGAGAAAAGTTAAGAGGGACTTCTCGACGCGCGATATCGGCTGGCAGGAGAATGACTCCCACCGTATATATTTGAGCGAGGAGGAGACCCCGACCAACAGGCTCAGATATATCTATTATATCATATATATGTATTGGCTCACCTGTCTGAAGAGATCAGCCGGCAAATTAAAAATATGTGTGGTTTTCGGGAGGGCTTGTGCGGTGCCGTAAAGAAGACGGCCATCCAGTAATCTTCATAGATCAGGCTCAGGACCTGGATGTTTTCGCCTGAACTTCTGGAATTTTTTTCCAATCTGCGCTTCCTTGGTCTACATCCTTTGCTAATGAAACCATGTATTTTCTATTTTTTGTTGTTTTTCTATTATTTATCCTAACCAGAATAGTTTTTAGTTTTTAATTTATTGGTATCGCTATGATATTACTTTTAATCAGTTAACCCTCACTTGTTTTATTATTTTTTTCAATTGTTTTTGTATTTTTATTTTTATTTTACTTTTTTTTTTTTTTTTCTTCTTATCACTTCTTTACCAGCTACTAAATTCTTCTTCTTTACACTTCTACTATTCTTATATATTTACCAGTTACTACTTTTACTTTTACTTTGCATTATTGTAAATATTTGTACATATCATTTCACTTCTGTTCTTATCATCGATATGTATTTTTTCTTCTTGGCGTCTACTACTGTATCTCATTTTCAGCGTCATCCTTATACTTACTGTCCTATGTTTCCCTAACTCCTTCCCATTATGACTAATATCCTAACCGCCTGTCACATAAACTCACAATCCCTACCAGCCCACTACGATGAATTTCTAGAATTCTTCACCCAAAATTTTTACCACATCATTGCAGTCTCTGCAACCTGGCTCAAACCTTATATTCATTCTTCCTCAATTTCCCTCCCTAACTACTCCATCATCCGTCACGACCGGATCAAACCGGACCGGAGGCGGAGTAGCACAATATGTTCATGATAGTCTGAAGTCCCGTGTCCTGCATCTTCCTCCTCCCTCAAATCTCCCAAACATTGAGTATCTCTTTGTTGAAATATCCTTAATTCCCATTCTTTCCTGTATGTAGTGGCCTATCGCCCCCCTCATGTTCCCTTTGACCAATCATTCGAATCTAACCTATGCTATTATGTTCCTCTCTACTGCAATATAATCATCTCCGGTGACCTGAATACCAATCTCCTATCTGACTCCTATGACAAAAACCTATCTTGAAAACCTTTTTTTTCCCTTCACCTTTTTATTGTACCATTTGATACCCATGCTCCTCTTAAAACCTCAACATTTCGCCGGTGTCGCCCTGCTCCTTGGATGAACCAAGATATTAAAGATGTACAAAGAAGACGAGAGGCTGCCCGAAGACGCTTCAGACGCACCAGGCTTGAAGATGACTATAAAGAGTTTAAGCTTCTTAGAAATCTAACATAATCCACGATCCGGCGAACTAAATCCAATTTCTTCCACGAAGCCCTCTCATCTGCAAACTTTCCTTGTGTGATCCTCCAAGTTCCTCTCCCTCGGGAGTATTTCCTGTCAGTCCGGACGAGTTAAATTCCTATTTCGTTTCTTCCACTTCATCTGCTCCTTCATGACCCTCCCAGTCCTTACCTCCGCCTGCATTTAACGACAATTAAATCCAACTCATCTGGTTTAGACGGCGTTCCTGTTAAATTATTGAAATTATGCCTTCCGGAAATCCTACCGGTTCTCCTCTTCATTTACAGGGTGTCCCGAATTCAAAGGGCAAAACTTCTGGAAAACTTATAGGGGACCGAAAATTGCGAAAGAAAATCGCAAGCGAAAAAAGAAACAAAACAAGTTTTCATTTTTATACTTATTTATTTACATTTATATTATGTTATGTTCTTTTTAATGTAAATATTCCTCAAAATGTTGTCCTCCTGCACCAATGCAAGCATTACATTTAGCACTCACTTGATAAATTTCAGCTAAACATTGTTCTGATGATATTTGGTGCACTGCATCTATGATTCGGTCTCTTAATTGCTCTCTTGAGTTGATTGATACCGAATAAACTTTCTGCTTCAAGATTCCCCATACGAAGAAATCCATGGGTGTGGGCAAGGTACTACTCCTCCACGTCCAATCCATCGTTGTGGATAAATTATATCCAGCCACGCTCGAGCAACTCTACTATAATGAGCTGGACATCCATCGAGTTGGAACCACATTTCATTTCATACATCCGCTGCTGTAAGAGAATGTCATCTAAATAATTAGAAAAGTTGTTCTCCAAAAAATGTGTAAATGTGATACCAGTCAATATTCCAGGTAAAAGATATGGTCCCACCAGTAATCCGTTCCAAATTCCAAGCCAAAGGTTAATAGCAAATTCATGCTGAAACCTATTCTCTCTAATAGCCCTGGGATTTTCCAGAGCCCATACATGATAATTTCTTTTATTAACTATTCCTTCTCTTGTGAAGGTAGCTTCATCGGTCCATATAATTTTTAATGGAAATAAATTATCATCGCGAATTTTGTAAAGAAACCAGTTACTAAAATTCATTCTCTTGACATAATCTTGAAATAATAAATTCTGAACTTTTTGAAGATGGTATGGGTAGCGATTATCACCTTTCAAAGTTCGCCATATTGCTTGCGCGATAATCTGCTCTTATTGCTGCCTGGAATTGGTCGCCTTCATTACGTATTAGGAATGACCCAGTTTCTCGTAGTCTGTTAAAAGTTAGGAAGCCAAAATGTAAACAAATAAAAGAATGTAAAGGATAACATTAAGTGTTTACATATCTCACTGCCTAGCTTGACAAACTTTGAAAGGTGATAATCGCTACCTGTAATATTATTGTTTTTTTTTTTTTTTTTTTTTGCGATTCTCTCCAAAACTAAGCAAAAACGATCAAATCTCTAAAGGACTTTTTGTCTTAGTTTTGCGGTCCCCTATAAGTTCCTGAAGTTTTACCATTTAAATTCGGGACACCCTGTATAATTTTTTCCTCCAAAACTCTGTATTTTCCCACTTCCTGGAAAAAGGCCGTAATTCATCCCATCAACAAGAAACCCAAATCCTATATCCCCAAAGGACTACCACCCTATATCCATACTTTCTAACCTTTCTAAGCCCCTAGAAAGATTGGTGCAATCCCAAATTTCCTAAAAGATTCCAAGTTACTCGATCCCTTCCAGTCTGGTTTCCGTCTCGGCTTTCTCAACACAATCCGCCCTCATCAAAATTATCACTGACATCCGAGCAGCGATGGATAAAAAAGAACTGACCATCCTGATCTTCCTTGATTTCTCTAAAGTATTCGATTCCTCAAACCATAATATCCTTTTTTCCAAATTGAAATCATTTAACTTTTTACAAAAACAATAAAATTTCATGAATATAACGTATTCATATTTTATGAAACAAAAAAAAGTGGCTATTGACAGTTTACGTTAGACAGTTCCTGGGTGGATAGTAGGTGGTTAAAGGTGTGGTATTTGAAAGTGGAAAGGGTAATTAAATGACGAATATTGAGATGGATGTAGTTCCATAGAGATGAGGATCGGATTACGAAAGAGCCGATATATATATATATATATATATATATATATATATATATATATATATATATATATATATATATATCTATATATATTGAAGTTTCTAATGGATATGATATTGTTATTAAGAAAAACATTTGTGAATTTAAAACCAATATCCTATATCCTTCATTATTCTGAAAAAATACATGCACAGACAATCAGACCTTGATTTTTAATTATATATTAGTGTTATAATATTATATAACATAACTTATTAGATAATGCATAAAACAAAAAGTAAACTTTGCTAATTAAACGGAATTTAATTTTCGAATTTTCGATGTAGCCCATCAGTAGTCATACGGTGAATTAGAAAGGATGCCGAGAGGAGTTTAATGGGTCTGAAACGAATGCAACTTACGCCATCGAAGTTTTAATTGGAGTCTAAATGTCGTATATTAGTTCTGTTGAATTCTATTGCACAATTTGTTCAAGTCATGCGATCTTGTAAGTGAATGTACTAATGTCTTTTAGTGCGCAACAGTTCACTGCACTCACTGGTAATAGCAAAAATATTCCATGAAATTATCTCAATCAAAAAGATTTTTTTTTTTCATTTAGTCTTCCAGGTAAGTCATTCATTGATTTTATGGTGCCTAGTGGATTTTTCGTCGATGTGTTTGACTTTATTTGTGGGAAATTATTGGATTTTTTAAAAGTTTTATCAATAAGATCAAATAAAAGTAGAGCAAATGAATGTATCCATTTACAGGATAGTTGAAGAAATAAATATGCAAAAACTTTTTCTTTTTTTTTTTGAAAAAAAAAATAATAATTTTAATTCTAAATAATATATACAAATTAAAATAATAAATCTATTAACAGTGACTAAGGCGATAAATCATCTAAAAAGGAAAGAAAATAAGGTAGGTAATTCAGAAAACGTTGGACAGATAGAAGATCGGCAGCTGAAGACTGTTAACCAATTTTATAAGTGGGAGAAAAACTTGGTCCGGGGTTACCGTGGGATGTTTGTACACATGGTATTTTTAGTGTAATTGTGCTTTTTTAATTTATAAATTTTATTTCTATATATTTTTTATTAAATATTTTTTTTGTCTCTTTATTATCATTATTGCTTATATTGTTCATTCATTTTGTACCTGATTTACTTTATTTCACTATTTACTGTATTTTGTACCTGGTATAGTAAGTGGATTTTTTTAATCTTTTTTATTTATTTTTTTGAAATTTTTCGAGTGTATAACATAAGGGTCATTAACGCTCATTCGATCTTAATATAAAGTTAATTTCATTTATCTATATTTCATAATATTTTTTCTCTGTAAAGGATGGCTATCATTTTTAATATTTTTTTCATCGTTCCCAAGTGCATTGAGATGTCTCGAGGTATTCAGTCAACCTGTAGTAGAGACACTCGTTAAACATATGGGATAGTTAAAAACAATTGTAACACATTTCACATTTGGGAGTAGCCTCTCTGGTTATAAGGTGAAAGTGTGTAGTTATTGTAAGGCCAATTTCTTAATCGCGTTAGGATCACTTCTTCTCTACGCTTAGTACGGCAAGAACTGCTCCATGGTTTCTTAATTATCTTGAGTTTAGCTGGAGGGCTGTGATCCCACAATGTCTGCCACTCTTGGGGTATCGTCTCTCTAAGTAGGCGTGCAAGTTCTGATGCCGTTAGAAAGGTTGTGACAGGTTTTTATTTATATAATTTAATTGTACATATTGCATGACTGGATTCTTTGTCTTCGATATTATTCATTGCCATTTATAGAGTCTGCTTGCAATATTTATATAATTAAACAATTTTAAAAAGTGTATTCAATAGAATAATTTACTATATATATATATATATATATATATATATATATATATATATATATGTGTGTGTGTGTGTGTGTTTAGAAAAATTACAAACACGTCTATTTGGATGTAAATTTACCAAAAAGTGGTCTACTACATTATTTTAAGCAGTTTGCTTATAGTTTTCGGTAGATCATTTCTTGTACGTTTTATTTAATTCTTAGCTGTTTATTTTATAACGTTGCCAGCCACAACAAAAACAAAATAAATAAGTATATGATACTAATTAATTAATTAATTGGTATTAAAACAACTCAGAGAATAAATAAAAAGAAAAACAAGTTTCGTTAATATCTTGCAGTAGGGTCTGATGGGAGGTTGGTAGCCCTGCTGATGGGAAAAGAGGAAAGGACTCTTCTGTCGTAAAGTCGTAAATGCTCGTTTCAGGTCTGGGATTTATGGTCGGTAATCCTAGAAAGTAATAGCTCTCCGCCAATCAGCTCCTCCAATGGCGGATTTGTTTTCTCATCAGAGCACGCTCTATGTTTAGGATCTTATTCGAATTAATGGCGCGATATACCTTTAAATACAGCTTTCTAATTATCGTTCAGTTCCTTAAAACCCAACAGTTATGGTTATAGAGAAAGTTTTAATCAAATGAATAAGGTCGGGTTTCATCGGTATCACCATGATGGCAAATGAACGATTTCATCAAAATGAGGTCTTCAATTGTTGTTATGAACTGTCCACTATAGATGCCTTGAATGAGGGGTTGAGTATTATCCATCCTTAAATAACTACATTTCCTTCCTCTTTGAGTACATAAGGACGTTAAGACACTTTTTTTTTTTTAATAACTATTGTTTTATTAAATAAATATTACAAGCTGTCTCTCTAAAGGGCAATGAATGGTACGGATGACCAAGACTCCACTCCTATAATATGTACAATTAAATTAATTTTTTTTTCATGTAACGGCCTTAGAGAACACGCGAATATCATTATTTTCACTTCTTTTCATACTCCTCTCCTCTCCTTCATTTTCTCTCCTTTTTTTTCCTTTTCCGCATTCTTTCCAATTGCTCCTTCCTTCTTTTCTCGGTCCACGCTATTCTTTATCTCGCATCTCTATTTCCCATAAGGACCTTAATAACATTTAGTCTTCTCCTATAGTCATCCCTAACAAAACAGTCTTGGTATGTTATTTTCAGTCTCTCAGTTTCTTCCTTTATCTGTTTGATATCCCCAGCACTTTTGCAGGTATATAAAATTAAATTACTTTAATAAAATATAAGAAAAAAACAAATCTATCTTTAAAAGATACAAAAGTAATAAATAATACAAAACTAGGAAATGATACAAAATTAGAAAATATACAAAATGTATAGTAAAAGAATGATAATGTCCAATGCGAAAAACTCGCCTCGGCCTCGAGAAAATGGACTGTATGGAAAATATCAAAACGAGGTTTCGCACCTTTGGGGAGATATTATTGAGAAGGTAGCATAAACAAATAATACATAAGAAACTTCTCACCTTGTTACTGCCGCCGACGGTCTGTACGGAGGCCTCCGAAATCGTCTGGCGAATGCTTCTCTCAGGCTGCAATATTTGTTCAGGCTCTCCTCCTCTTGTATCACCACTCATTAAGGGAAGAACTAAATCTTTACTGACTGGCACAGGAAATAAGATCACTTTTAAAAGAAGAACAGGGTCCTGGAAGACTATTTTGTCTTGGTCAAAAAAGTGATGGATGACCATGAGGTCTTGGGCAATTTAATAGGTGCGTACTGGACACAGATGCTAGAAGAAAGAGGAATATTCTAGTAGGGATTAACGCAGATAAGGGCTAGTTGCCCAGAGATCCATAGAGTGCGTCAATGAATAGTGTATTAAAGTTTTTCTCCTTTCCCCCCCTCACAAAAGCGCCGATTGGCGCGAACACACCGCCCACCAAAATTGGGATGTTGCCCAATTTTATTCCAAAAGTTATACAATGAAAATGGTGGGCAGGCAGCAAAGAATTTATACAATAAAATAAAGAAACGAAAGTTCAACTTGAGTAAAGAGGAAGATAAAGACAAAAAATAAAAATATTATAACATGAATGGGAACACAATTATACAATGTAAAGAAAAGGAAGCATCCCAACTGGGCAACAATTATTTAATGTAAAGAAAATAAAACAGTACTCCTGGGTAATCAATGATACAAAATAAGAAACAAAAATAGCACAACTGTAGAAAGTTTATACAATGCAAAAGGACGTCATTCCGGAAGCGGAATTAGCTTGTTCACAGATCTAGTGAGAGTGCTGGTAGAGGTCTCAAAGGTGGCTGCTCGGGAAAACACCATCAGGCATGAGCTCGGAAATAAGAGCTTAAGGCCGGGAGAGTGAGGAGCTGTTCCGTCCCTTGCTCACAACAACGTCGCCCTGTTTCTTGGTTCGACAACGGCGCTTGGAATTTGAAGTCCACTTATAACGTTGTGCATTATAATTTAGAACGGCGTCGTCAAGTATGCCGCCCACCCTGAGGACCCCCAGGCTACCGAGGAAAGGAGCACGGCAACAAGGCAGCTATGCCGGCTTATCGGCACGGATATTAAGGAGAGACTGGCGCGAACACAAAATAATTAAATAATTCAAAATAAATCAGAAAATCAAATTATAAAGAAAACAAAAACATAAAAATAAAAAATAAATAATAGAAAATAATAAAGTTAATTAATAATTTAAAAAACACAATCATTCTATACTTACAATGTATACAAACAGGGAAACCCCGATCAAAGCTTGTTCCTCAATTTGGAGGGCAAGCTAAGTCCGCAGTAATCCCAACGCTGTTTTCTCAGAAAAGTCACTAGTCTTGTGTCTAAATTCAGCGGAGGCTAGAGGGTGCGCCACAGTCGTTCTGGACTTAAGTTGAGAAGCTGGCCATTGCCATAACTCCGGTTGCATATATTTCTTGCAAGCCATAACCGTTTTAATCTGTGACGAGTGTTATAATGATGTATGAAACTGGATAATGAATGAGCTAGAGGGCAACGGTTGTTGGAAAGTCTTTGATAGAATTTTGAAAATTTAAGGAGTACGATGTCAGGGATATAGGTATATTGAGATCATTATGTAAGGTTTTGTTTTAGACATAATAAGGAGTATTTACAATACTATAGGATTTTAGATTGAATGCGTTTGATATTCGATTGCTTGTACAGCTCGAGTCAATAATTCCAAATTGGTTTTATGATGGTTTTGTGTATGAAATTTAAACAACCCGAATAAAGAAAAATAAACGTATTACTATATGTCCAACTAATTAAATTATACTTATTTGTATTAACACAAGGAATATTCTCCTTGATACTTAGTAAGCTGACTCCTCACAGCCCTTAACAAAAGATCCGATAATCCAAAACGCTCCTCGGAAATACGCAGAAGTTTGTTCGTATAAAAAGGAGAGTTTTTTTTGTACCTTTAGAATATTCATGGTAATTCCATTAAACATCCTAAGTTAGCCTCCAACCTCAAACTACCAAGAAATCAGCAGATGTGTTGGTTAGACCTTTTAGAGTGGAGACGACGGTTTAAGGAAGAGCAGGAAAATATTTTGGCGTTTTCATTTCTTGATTCCAGTTCTTCTGATTTGTCTTTTCAAGCCTGTCTAGCTGTTCCGCTCTTACTACATTGTTGCAAAGTCGATATCGTCATTCATCCTCTGATGACACCTCACCATTCCGAGAACATGAATTCCACCGACGACTCCTCACCCACTTCGTGGTATCTCTCATTCATTAAGATAAGTTGAGATTAATTTTTTTTTCTTAGCACTTGAGTAATTAAGATTAAAAAATGAGCTCTTCTTCTAAATGTATTATTTTTATGTCAAACTTTATTTTAATAGACATTGTTTTTCAAATCAACTGTTCTCAATTCAAATTGCTATTAAAGGCACTTCTAATTAATCCAATTAATTCCTACAAATTAATTTTCTTTAAAATTAAATTTACTTATAAGCTGAAACCATGTATTAAGCCTTGGAGATGAACTATATTAATTAATTAATTATTTACAAAAATATGTATAAGTTGTCAGGCAAGGAGGTCTTGACTGGCATTCCTTTAGAGCAATGCAAAAGAGCAGGCTGACATAGCACCATATAAATAATTATTTATTATATATTATATATTTTAATATTTTATGCAATATATATACTGCATCTCATTTATGGCATTGAAAGCTGAGTAAATTTGGACAAGTATAACAGCAGAAGTATTGCTGCCAACACCGAAAGTACCACAGGATATTAGTTTGGTTGTACCACATAAGAAACCGAAGCACAGCTTATCATAGTATTATGTATGTGAGATAGCAGAACTTTATTATAGTAGAACTATTAGTAGAAAAATTATAAAAACAACAAATTAAAGTTTTTCGGTTATGTTTGATAAATGGATGATAGCAACCCCAAAAAAGAAACAGCAGCAGGAAAAACGCCGAATAGTTGACCAAGAACGTAATAGATATGAAAGAGACGGGAAACTAGTTAAAAAAAGCCCTTGGCTTAGGATTGAATTGGTTGGAGTTAATAAATAGGACCCCCCTCCACAAACACCTTAGGAAGTGAAAGAAAAATACGAATATTTTAACTATCGATATTTATAAATTCCAGTGGATCAGGTTTATATGTTTTAATTAAAGTTAAAGGCTAATTATAGAAATGAAGCTAATATATAAATAGTATATGGGAAATGGAAGGATGCTTTCCAGTGAGGAAGGTATGACATCTAGATGGTGGGTGATCGATAAAGTGTTTTGTGGATCTCACTGCTGAAAACTAAATTTCCACTTCACAGCTCCGCTGCTTACCAGTTGAAGTTATCGCCCACTTTCATCTACCCAAATAATTAGATCCCTCCGGGTAGGAAAGTCATTTGCAGTCGCGTCAGAACAAGAAGCAAATCGTATTCTCTAGTTTCATCAAGAAGTGGCGTTCGGAATCAGAAATGGAAATGTTTTCCTTGAATAGAATATTAACAATATTCTCTTTGAATTAAGTATTAACTGTCTGCTGATACGTTTAACAATACTCCTTCTAAGTTATCTTTACTATGAACAGTAACTTTAGATATATCCTAAAGAATTTACTATCTTTTTTATATTTTTTTAAAACATTATGATTTTTATTTTATATTAGTTCAATTCAAATACTTAATTGTTAACATTAAAATACTTTCTTTTTTTTTTAATTATATTTTCTTTTTTTTTAACCATTTATTGAAATTTAATACTGTATAGAAAATAAATTAAAATACATCTAGTAAATGTGATAATAATGCTAAAAATGACACGTCAAAGATTCACGAAGTAACTTCCCACCGGTAGTAGTTTCATAAAAGTTCTATATTAGAAGGTTCTGCGATCATCGTCTTTTCGGAGGATTGTTGGGTATAGAATGGAAACAAATATGAGATACAAGTGTGTTTGTATGGTTATGGAGTTTATTATGAAATGTATCTGGCTTGGGCTGAATCAACAACGTATGGTACATTAAGATCTTTGTGTATAATTTTATTTCTGACAGATTAAGGAGCAATGAAAATTTTTGGAAGGATTTTGGATTGTAAGGATTGGGTACAAGATGAATAGAATGGTTTATTGGAGCCCCAAAGCTCAATTCTGTATGTCCAAATAGTTTATGTTATGTAAATGAATCTTTTGTGATTAATCAGAAGGTTTGAACGATTGTCAAGTAAATGTTGAAAAATTCGAAAAAGACAGGCATTTTCTTGGCGTTTTAGTTTTTTATGCTGGTTCCAAGTATCATTTGTCTAGATGGAGTCCTAGATAGCGATTCTTTTCAACGTGGAATAATGGAATATCATAAAAGGATACTGTATGACAAGAAGTTTACAACAAAGTGTAGAGGTTAGTTGGTGTGATTTGTTCGAATTTATTTTAATTATTCAATGTCGACATTATTCTTAAAGGTTTATGATATGAAATTGGAGTGTTAGGGAGGCAATGAGGGAATCATTATTTACACATATGTCATCAGCGTACGTGGTGAGGACAGGGCCAGGATGAGTCGGGATGAAAGCTGAAAAAATAATTTAAATTATGTAATCTTTATCGTAAACCTAAGACTTTTTACCCTACAGTGTACTTTAAAAATGTTTTATTGATCCTGTTGAACAGTTTTCGCTACCTATAACTCCATTTGGACAAACGTTTACTTGGAATCCACATAAAATACGAATAGGAGTTTTTAAAATAGCCTAACATTCTCTATGAATATTCTTTAATATGATTGGTAATATGTTTTTCTCACTCCCATTCTTTCAGTAGTATCCTATGTTATTTTTATCCAAGGTTACATCGTCTAAAAGAGCTGCAGGTAGAAATGAAATTACGCTCAAAGTTCTTCCTCAGGTTTTTAAATGTTATCAAATAATAGAAAATTTATATTAGACTTTAACCAAATGTTTGGAAATTTAGATAAGACAATGAGCTCTATAGGACAATGACGACATTGTAGGTATTTGATGAAAGAGAATAGTTCTGCAGCACTAATCACTAGTTACGTGAACCGATAAGTTCCAACATTAGTCAAGCTGGAAGTTAGTTAAAACAGGTTAAATACTAGCGCGGATTCCTCTACATTTAAACTTAAATGAAGTTTCCGTGTGAACAGTTTTACTCACTAAACTTTTACTTAACGAAGCTTGAGTATTATTGAAAGAGATGAATTATTAATAAAGCCTTTAACTGATGTTGTTTTTTTTTTATTTTTTGCTACCAATTTCATCAGCCTCCGAAATTGTAGAAAATAGTTATTACCATACTAATCAGTGTATCTGTTCATTTACCGATGATTATGAACGTTATAGTAAAAGTGCAGAAATCATAAAGTACATGTGCAGTGGTTTAAGGTCCGTTACATAGTGCCAAAGAAATAATATATACAGGAAAATATTCCTATACATTTGTGGTTATATTTTCTTACATTCGCTTATATTTCTTCAAAATAAATCATATGAAGTCCGGACCTGTGTCCTGCTGAAGGAAATGTACGCGGTATTTGAAATCTCTTGCAGACCTGGTAAAATGTCTTGGAGCTAAAGATGAGCCGCTATGGACAGAAAAGTATTTTTAAAGAATTAGCAGAAGATAAAAATTATTATTATTTTTATTTTTTTTTTTTTTCATTGCGAATGTCTGAAAACTCTTTAAACTACCTTCTATCCAAAGTTGATCTCTTCCTTCTTAAAAAAGATACTGCGAAATTTAAAACAGCTTTTAGATGAAAAAAAATAGATTTTGAATTGAAGAAATAGTTCCGGAGTTATTGCGATAAATGTGCCGAAAAAAAAAACGAGTTTTTTCACAACAATACGGGTTTCTCAATATTCTGCCGTGGGTGTTTTACGGGATTGGATAAAAATTTAATATTTGAGTTACTATAGTAACCTTAACCAGCTTTCATATGAAAAAAGAGAAATTCGAATCGGACAAATAGTTTCGGAGTTATAGCCAAATAAGCACCGACGAACGTGTTATTCCGGAGAACTGCGACTTACCTCAAGTAAAAAATCTTCTATTTTTCCCTCTTACATAGCTCCAAAATTATGATATGGGAAAGAAACGAGTAAAATGACATTCGTTGCAAATTTACTTTGCTTTTTTATGTATACATGTGCTAAAACTAACGTTTTCCGAGTTCCGAGATTAGACAGCTAACAACATACGACTTTCACCCCCTCTCTCCCCTAAACCCGAAGATATTGAGAAAGACTTTTTATCACATTTAGATTTAAGGGTGATGAACAATATCCAGCAGTTTGATTTTTGGAGTTGTACTATATCAGTGATACAAGTAAACTATAAACTATTATAGCAAACAAAATGCACTTTAGAAGTAATAACGTAAAAATAAACGTTATTACATTGTTGCTGCATTTCAACTGAATGACTATTCATGATAATGAACAGCAGTATGGTATATGCATTTGTGCACCTCAGCATGGCCCCGCTAGGACCGGCGCACTGAGGTCCACTAATGTTTCAACGCTCTCTATGAAACCATCGTTTCAGTGTTATGCGTTATGAGACATCATTTTTAAAGCCAATCATACTATCTATAAGTTTTGTTTACACTTTTCTTCATAAAACGTAATGATAAAAATCTATAATTTGTTGAAGTTACTTTTTGATTTTTGAAGTGGCAGTTTTCTGTATATGATAAAGTGTTATGGCGAAACTAAGCTACCTACATAAAAAGAGTATATAACATAATTTGTTTGTAATATTATTAGAAGTAAATAAAAAAAATAACATTCCGATAGCATAATTTGGTTTCGAGCTGTCGGCATATAACCAGAGTTCTGTACTTGTAGTATTGCTGAAGGGGTGGAGGGGAAATCAAGATGGGTGGGGGTCGGGACTTCGTGTTTTTCAGTGAATACTTCATGTACTAACATAAGAAAAATTCAGCTTTCCTCTAATTAGTTGCGACACGAAACGTTTATTGACTGAGCTATTTACTAGAATAAAATACACTGCAAACTGGCAATGTATAAATGTTTACCAAATTGGCTACCTTGATTTCCGTTTCATACAGAACTTGTTCCTGTCTTGCTCTGCTAATAGTTTTTGCACCGAAAAGCATCGAACGAAATGGAAGAACCGTGTCGTGGAGTCATCTAGTTCCGTGTAACAGATATATCGAAGGACAGGGAAAACTAAATTGCCCCTTCCCTCACCCCCCCAGGAATATCCTAGTTGGACATACTTTGTCCATTACAAGTACCTGTCCGTCAGCGGCCTGCCTGTAACTACTGGAGCATGGGTTCTATAACGAATAGCAATATCGTTTTTATGTTAGTTTATAAATTTTATTGCTCTTAAAGTTCAAATTAGTTTTAAACCAGACAAGTTAAAATACGATTCGTTAAAGAATTTTTTAACTTGCTGCATTAGTTTTGATACACATATCAAGATAGCTGATTAGGTAATGTAATTTGTCACAAGTTTGGCGTGTATATATATATATATATATATATATATATATATATATATATATTTTTAAGCCTTCTTTCTCTTCCTTTTGTTAACACATGGTTTACTGACAAATTACTCAGATTTAATTCTAACCTATGCCAACCGGAATTGTAAATGGACTCTTCGGTTTAACAACGTAGATAGAGTAACACATTTTTCTGAGTGTGTTACCCCATCTGAGACTGAGTTAGGCAACGCCTCTGGTAGAATATTTTAGATTTAAATATATTCTGCAACTGTTTTTATTTCACTGTTTTCAACCTCTTCAACCCTAACAATCAGGATTGATTAAGATGCTACGCCACTGGCCTTAAGGTTTATAGAAAATAACTAAAATGAATTTATGGTATTGGTCAGATTCTATTAAGGTTCTGCATCTATTGTTCTACGACTTTCCGCAACAGTGGTACAGTAAGAGCTCAGAGATCCTTATTTTCCTTCAGTAACAAGAGGGACAAACTTATTTCAAAGTTCAAATTATTGGCATCTATAAATAATAAATAATATGATAGTATTTATAATATTAATGGCATTTTATAATAGTAGTATTTATAATCTATACTAATAGGGCGTATAAAAAAAAAAAAAAAAAAATGACCATCTTATTAAATTCCAGAGTTTAAAATTCTGTAAATATCTTAATCCTATTTATTAACTACCAATACTTAATAATTTCTTTAGATCATTCTCTAAGCTTGTTTCTAACACTGGACGTCTTAAAATAAAAGCCTCAGTTCAGTTATTTATTTTAAAGAAAAAACAGGACAGTGTGCTACAAAATTCTTGTAATTTTAGACGTTACTGGAAAAAAAATTCACAGCCGCTGAACCTACTAGTGAAATTATTAAACATGAAGGGGAAGGTGTCCTTGAAGAGAAATTTAGAAGTGGACATACGACATTATAAAGGAAGAAGGGCTCCGGGCGGCCATTAAGGGATATTGATGAAGTTCTGAAGGAAGCTGAGTCAAATCCGTCTACAAGTGCTCGCGAACTTGCCAGGGAGTGTGGTGTGTCGAAAGATACTGTTAGTCGCCATTTTCTCTCCATAGGGAAGGTGAAAAAGACCTGTAGACTAGTCTCTTACGAACTTACTCCTCAACAATCAGCAGTCGAACCAAAGGAACAAAGGACAAGCCATTTTCCGTTTGTGGCCACTAACCGCGAAAACTACTAAACCAATCTGTACCAAATTTTAACCACATCATCTCTACAGTTCCAGGATGGTTTATCAATAACAAAATTATTTTTCAATTAAATTGTTATTAAAAAAGCGATACTATATGAATACGGAATAAGATATTATACTAGTGGATAATAGTGACTATTGGCCAATAGCGCTATTCTAGATGAGAGGTTACAAATTTACAGAGTTATATAAAGCTTGACATTGATAATAAAATTCACTTATATTCAATAAAATTATTGAAAAAAGTTTTGAATATTGGTTACGATATGTGGATCCCAGTGAACTTTGAAAATCTACCGATATGTGGTTTTGCCATTCCGCAATATAGTTTACAATAATAAAACTACTGAACCTTTCTCTACCAAATTTTAACTTAATCGTCTTCATAGTTCTAGAAACGTTTACATTAGTAAAGTTTATTATAATAATAATTCAAATGTACAATGTTGGGTGGCAGGAGAGATATATACAATTAAAATGCAGCCTGATGAAATCGATAAAATTATATTTGCAGAGTAAAAATTATTGCTAGATCAAAATGTCAATCCTTTACTTTTTGATATTGTATGCAAAAATATTATTCATAAGCCTTTAGTAGTAAGCACTGTTAAAGCAGTCCATTGTCGACAAGAATTTCTTTACAGTCTATGTCTATCTGGATTATCAACTCAGACAATAAAATTAAAATTGATTGCCAAAACATGATTTTTACGTGAAGTTACGAGAACCACCAATTAGTACAATGGTTAAGGTTAAAAATGACTGCTTTGCATGGATATATCATTGAAGAAATGATGCTCAATTGCATACTTAAATACACGATTTTTATTGATAAACAAAGAAAACTTCAATTATAAGATAAAACTATCTAAGTACTTTAGTTATGAGAGCGGGCGGGGGATGCTCGTATGTCAATATCTTGTTTAGCTACTACCCATTGTCGCTCAAATTTTCGTTTTATTTCTTTTTTAATCTTGCTTATTTGTTATCTTTTGTACATTTAAGTAGTTTTAAGTTTACTTTTCATGTATTAATTAAAAATAAACTAACAATATGAAAATTCGACTAACAGAGTGTAATTGAAAAGTTGTCTTTGAAAAATGAACATGTACACTTTAATTTTTTTTTTTTTGGAGAATAGCAACAAAACCTAACCGGTTCTTCTGCTGTTAAATTAGAAACAATCATATTATTTGTTTTCGTTAGATAGATTCGTACAAACGAACTAAGTACAGTATAATCTCACTTATCCGCCTTCCGCTAGTCAGACTCTCCAAATAATCCGAATCTCCTGCGGAGATCGTTGGGGCTGACAATATTTTTTCGGAATCCCTAACAGTTTAGTAAAATTATACATTTAGGTGTGCAAAAAGACGGGTAGTTTTTGATTTGTTTAAATATTGTTAGTGCTGTGTTTGTGTGCTAAAATCCATGTTTCGGTGTGCTAAAATCTTGGCGCCCCACCGCTCTCTGATTGGTAGCGTCAAAGCTTTCGACCTTTCTTAAGTTTCATGTTCTAAATATCTACTCCACGGTTGGTTATAATAAAAACCTTTTCATATCCAAAAACCAAATTAAACTTTTCTGTGATTTGAGCAGAAAATAAGCTCTGTAGATTAAACGGGGACTAAGATATAAGCTAAGATAATAAAGAATTATAAATATAAGATAATAAATGATAATAGTATAAGATATTAGCTTTCAAATTTTCAGAATCCTCTCAAAAAAGTAATGGATATTATGATTTTTTTACTGGTTCTGCTTTATACATCCTCAAAAATAATGTTTTAGAGTATACTCCATAATGACCGATTTTAAAGGTAAGATTTTTTGATGCAAATCTAACAAAATATAGTGTTACTACGACAAATTCTTTTATATATAAATAACTGGCCATAACTATCTATGCAAACATATTATTGATAAAAGTATAGTTGACTGGATGATGAATGGAGAAGAAGATAGTCAGGGATGCAGTCAAAGTAACACCACATAATAGAAGCAATTCTTTAATACGTGCCAACGTTTCGACCTGCGTTGCAGGGCTATAATGAACAAAATACCAGATGTGACAAAAAAATAATAACGCACCGATAAACAGATGACAAACGGAATACAGAATTGCATAGATAAAAAACAATATACAGAAACCGCATAGAAAAGATCAGATACATAAATAACTAAGAATACAAAGCAGTAAGGTAAGAATTATTTTATTATTATTATTTTTATTTTATTTTTTTAATTTACATTTTATTTCCTTCTGCCCTTTTTATTATCCTTTTATCCATTACCATTCATATTATTTTATTTTATTTATTTTTATTTTATATATATTTTTTTATTTATTTATTTTTTATTTATTTATTTATTTTTAATTTACTTATTTATTTTCCCCTTTTCATTCCTGTCTTGTCCTTATTCTTACCTTACTGCTTTGTATTCTTAGTTATTTATGTATCTGATCTTTTCTATGCGGTTTCTGTATATTGTTTTTTATCTATGCAATTCTGTATTCCGTTTGTCATCTGTTTATCGGTGCGTTATTATTTTTTTGTCACATCTGGTATTTTGTTCATTATAGCCCTGCAACCTAGGTCGAAACGTTGGCACGTATTAAAGAATTGCTTCTATTACGTGGTGTTACTTTTGGCTGCATCCCTGACTACCAAACATATTATTGTTTTAAAGTAGGTATATGACGTACTTTTCTATTCCCTTTATTTTTTTAAGTGGTAATATAAACTGTTAATATAATTAAAACATGCTCTTAACTATAAAAAACATGTTCCATTCCAATCCCAAGTATATCCAACCTTTCTGTAGTATAGAAGTGTGTGCTTGAAAAACACTTTCAGCAAATATCTAAGTTGGATTAGCAATACTTATCCTTTAATTCTTTATAATTTTTATTTATTAACAAATGTTTGATGAAGCACATATACTGCACATAAATAAGGCGTACCGCCAAAATCAATATTATAGCATTAATTCATCTTCTGCTCCATCTATATCTTTGAAAATCATTCTGAACCAGTAACTTTTTCATAGAGATCTGTCCACTTAGTTTACTTCTGCAGTGTTTTTAATAATACTGAATTAATCTGTAACATAATAATCAAACAAAAATGTCAAGGAGGCAGTTCTTCGTCACATTGCTTCCAAAGAAATGGCGTTAATTGAACAATTTTGGTAATTATTCGTAAATTGAATGGTGAGAGCCATCTTAAAACTTCTCCAGAAGTCATTACATAGGAATAATAACGGATTCGAAGAAGTATTAAATAGAGTGCTCAACATCCTCTTTTGATGCTAATTATTTTTGAAACTCACTAATTGTTCTCACAATATTCCATTTTCGGTAATTGGAGAAGTTACTAGGTAAACTTATGAGTGATAGATTGATTTTATCTGAAAATGTATTCAAAGCTTATAAAAGTATTAAATTAATATTTGTTTTAATTTAAAAGTTTATCATTAAGTCAATTTTCATGAAGGAATCATAAGGTTCCATGATTGATAACATCATCATTAGGTATATCTCTTTACATGTTTCATGCCATAAAGGAATTCAATATGAATTCATTATTAATTTGTTCTTACTTTAAATTTTCATTGAATTATAAAAATATATAGAATTACAAGACATAAGTTTATATAACTTTTATTATATACATGTCAATGGAAAGTAAAACACTCCCTTTTGGAGAATAGTTCTTTCATTGAAATAATAAAAACACACAAAAAAGAAAAAAACAACAAAAAAAAAAAAAAAAAAAAAAAAACGTTAAACTACTTTCTAGCAGTCGAGATTTCTATTACTTTCAAAAACCTCTCCCAATGGAACAATCCCGCTCGGGTCGTATCTTTATTGTTGCTGTAATAATTCTTTCCTCTTATTCCTGTGGAGTATTACCGCAGACTCCTTCAACTCAGACACAATGAAAGATTTAATGCCTGAGACAGCTGAAGACGTCATCAAGGACCTGTTATTGGTGAGGAGAAGTCATTAAGGACAGTGGTGGATATAAAGGAGCCCTGGGGGTGCTAGAGTGCAACTGGGGCCTTCCTATCCTCCCCCTCGGTGGTTGGTCCCCCTACCCTTTATACTCCCCCCCCTCCAGATATTGACATCGTAAAGTCCTCTCTATAATTCTACTCTTCTATCCCTAAGGATTAATTTATTTTATACAAGAGACCGAGATTGTATGTCTGACCTTTATAGTGGACAATTTTCAATAGTAAAAAGATTTCCAGGGACTACAAACAATATGAAGACATTCATATACAGACATATAATTAAGAACATAAAAATGATGGTTGATAATTAAAATAGAAGCTAATTTATGGTTGTAAAAATTAATACTAATTATACACTTTAAATATTTACAGGAAAAAAACAAAATAAATCTTCTAATTTAAAAATGAGGTACAAAAAGAAAAAAAAAATGAAAAATAGAAAAATGCAGTGAAATAGGGCAAAATGAAAGTATCGACATTTAAATGATAAACTAGTACAGATACAAACATTAGATTAAAAAAAAAATAAAAATCTTTTAAAATTCCTCCCGAATTGTAAAAAAACCATAGATCATGGAAATGTAGGTCTATAATCTATTAATTTTATATCTACTGCTTCTAATAAGGGAACTTCCTACAAACATTCAACCGAGCTAAAGCCTGCCAAAAAAACCTACCAGGTATGCAAGTTTAAAATGTCGTTTATTTCTTAAAATAATACACAGTAATTTAAAAAAAAAGTATATATATTTTATTCAAAGTACTGACCCTCGCTTTCTACACATTTTTTGCCCATCTCTCGGGCAATATATGGATACCATTCCAAAAGAATGCTTCATCTTTATTTGAAATCCATTCATCGAGCCATTTTCGTACGTTTTCGAAATTGTTGAAGTGTTGCTCCGCCAATGAGTGTCCCATCGATGAGAAGAGGTGATAATCAGAAGGCGCCAGGTCAGGTGAATACGGCGGGTGGGGTAGGAGTTCCCAACCAAGCGAAGAAATCGTTTCCTTAGTCAATCTGGCTGAATGTGCAGGAGCGTTATCATGCTGAAGAATGACTTTGGCGTGCTTGTGAGCCCATTCTGGGCGTTTTTCGATCAATGCGTGACTCAAATTGATCATTTGTTGTCGGTAGCGCTCGGTATTGACTGTTTCGCCGGGTTTGAGAAGCTCGTAGTAGACTACTCCCTTCTGATCCCACCACACACACAGCATTGTCTTCTTCCCAAAACGATCCGGTCTTGCACTCGATGTGGATGGTTGTCCTGGCGTTACCCATGATTTTTTTCGTTTGGGATTCTGAAAATAAATCCATTTTTCATCGCCAGTTACAACTCGATGCAAAAAAAACCCTTTCTTTCGTGGCGTAAAAGCAGCATTTCGCACACAGTTTTTCGTTTTTCCATCTGTCGTTCGCCCCAATTCATGTGGAACCCATTTTCCAACCTTTTGAATCTTTCCCATAGCTCTCAGGCGATCGGAAATGGCTTGCCTAATGACATTCAACTGTTCTGCCATCATTTGTTGGGTTTGGGTATTGTCTTCGTCTAATAAAGATTGCAATTCGAAGTCCTCAAACTTTTTTGGTCGATTTTCTCGTTTTTGATCAGTAACATCAAAATCACCACGTTTGAAACTTTGAAACCAACGTTCACATGTCCTGACGGTTGGAGCAACATCGCCATAAGTCTCAACAAGAATTCGATGACATTCAGATGCCTTTTTCTTTTGATTAAATAAGAAAATCATGACATGCCGCAAATGCTCTTTATTTGGCTTAAAATTAGACATTTTTAACACCAAAGAAAGGTATGATACGTCCACGTAAACGACTTAAAAACAACTGACTTTTGTAAACAAATGACTAACAAACAAAATACGTTTAGAGATAAGCAAATCCTTCAATAGGCTAAGAGCGCATTCTATTGGAATTAAAACGACATTTTAAACTTGCATACCTGGTAAACCGTATCGGCAAAGCGTTCCTTTTTTTCATTCAAACCAATATGATTCCTAAACGGCAGGACAAAAGTTATATTAAAAAATACATTCTCCATTAAATTTCTGCCAGGGAAACTGACAAGGGGAGGACACACTCAGTCTCTCACGGATCTTGTTGGCAATTTTTTTGAAGGTTCCTGGTCAAAAAATATTAGACACGTATTTTGCCGTTTCGACCAATGGGCCCTATAAGCCGAGAAAAAAAAAATAAAATAGCAATAAAATAATTTATTTTTTATCTCCAGTTTTAAAAAATTATATCGACATGATTCTTGTACCAAGATTTTTCAGTTTGGATTGCGGATTTAAGAAAAAATACAGCCGCTTCATAGATTTTGGTTTAGATCGATTAAATTCTAAAAAAATATTAGTTCTTCAAGCAAACTACCTCTATGGATTTTTTCACACTAAAACTTGATGTCAGATTCTAATTCAGCACCCTCAAAAACATTGAAAAACGCTTATTCAGCAAAATCAAAAATTTCATTTTTTCCACCCTCTTCGAGGAAAATGAAATTTTTAAACCGATTATTGGTAACATACCTTAAAATCACCACTACTTTAATCTAATATGTGGTTCTGTCTGTATATTATGTAAATATTAATTTGTAATAAATTATTATTATAATAAATAATTATAATTACTTTAATAATAATTAATGTTATAAATTATTTCTTCTAATTACTATATATATATATTTGTTTTATTGATATCTATATCTATCTATCTATATCTATATATATATATATATATATATATATATATATATATATATATATATATATATATATATATATATATATATAGAAACGTATGTATGTTTCTTAAGTTTTGATGGTGCTGAAATGGAATTCTAGGACTAAAAAAATTTTCTATCACACTTTACAGTGTAAAAGCTAAAAATTTTTCAAGTGAAGTGCATTCAATATATTTTTTTCACAAGAACCGATATTGGATTCGAATTCAGCATTCAAAAGAAATCTTAAATACGATATTTCATTAAATAAAAAATAAAAATTCGTAAGCTTCAAAATGGTAGGCAACTTTTGTTTAAATTGATAAAAACATGAATTACGCTTAGACGGTTAAACGAATCAACTTTATTTTTTTACACAAAATATAGGGTTGTGATACGCTTGAAATGGCTTTGGTATCATCATCCTATCTGGTTTCAAACTCAACTTAAAAATCAAAATGTTTTTCGGATTTCCCAATTTTTTTAATTGGTTTTTGTACATCGAATTTTACATATATATACATCAAAAGAAAGCTGAGGCTCTCCTCTTTCCAGCGATACCAACAAGTGAGTTGCATGACAAAGCAGTGGCGATTTAAAGGTATGTAACCAATAATCGGTTTAAAAATTTCATTTTCCTCGAAGAGGGTCAAAAAAATGAAATTTTTTTGATTATGTTGAATAAACGTTTTTCAATGTTTTTGAGGGTGCTGAATTAGAATCTGAGATCAAGTTTTGTGTGAAAAAATCTATAGAGGTAGTTTGCTTGAAAAACTAATCATTTTTTTAGAATTTAATAAATCTATACCAAAATCTATGAAGCGGCTGTATTTTTTCTTAAATCCGCAATCCAAACTAAAAATCATGGTGCAAGAACCATGTCGATATCATTTGTTAAACTTCAGATAAAAAATAAATTAGTTTAATGCTATTTTATTTTTTTCTCGGCTTCTAGGGCCCATTGGTCGGAACGGCAAAATACGTGTCTAATATTTTTTGACCAGAAGCCTCCAAAACAATTGCCAACAAGATCTGTGAGAGACTGAGTGTGTCCTCCCCTTGTGAGTTAAATTGACAATTTGAGAAACACCAACAGAGATAGAGTGTGTTAAAATGTTATATCTTGATATATTTTTGTTATATTTAAACTTAACGCATTTTGAGGTTGAAAAAAAGCGTTACACAAGTAAACTCTAAACTCACAGCTAAAATACATATCCATGTAAAAATAATTCTTTAAGTGATCTCTGACAATGGATAAGTTGTGATACAACAAATATCGGGGGAAAAAAAATATAAGATGCCTATTATAAAAATAAAAATAAAAAATTATAAGAAGATATAATAAATAAAAACTATTTTTATAGCATATCCGCGGTTAAAAGGATTAGTCCTCATCATTCGTCGAATCATCAAAAGTAAAGATAAAGACAGCCAGTTCTATGACTGTAAAAAAAATTTCACTATAACATATTCTTCAAATAATAAATAGAATTTCAAGAGATTTTAGATTTTATAAATAGAAATATTCTAAAATTTTAATTTTATGCGATTCGAAATTTATTGAAAGGTCGTTTTTACTTTATGTCATGATTTTTTTCTCTCTGGTTCTTGATATTTCAATGTTTTATAGGTTCCTTCGAATTCGATTAGTCTAAAGCTGCTTGCATCTCCAATATCAAGTGATTGAAACATATTTTTTTAATATATAGCTCGATGACTTTGATGTATAGAGTGCACTACATCCCCTCTAGCACTATATTCTTATTTACCTCTGTATCCTAGTTCCAATCCGGACGTTTCCAAAAAAATTATATTTTGTTATTTGGACCATAAATCGACTAGAGGGATGGACGATGTTTCTGGGGCATATCTTTTTTGTTTAAAGTGGGCATCTTTAAGTGATGTGCCCTTTAAGCGGTTGTGCGTGGATAATAATTAAATAACTTTTTCGATTAACATTTGCTCGGAATAAAATACTTCATTTTCAAGTACCGAAGAACTCTTTTTTGTCCATTCAAAACAATTCAAGATTTTACAAAGGCTTTAGGATCAAGTTAAGACCATGTATCCAAATAGGCTTAATACAGTCATGTCTGTTACTTTTTGTAGTTAATAAGAGGCATATAATGGCTCTTTAGTGAATACAGAAGTAATTAAAAATGAGGGTAAAGGATAATATATTATTCTCCATCATGCCTTTCTTTTAATGTTTCATCGTATTTCCGTTATATACTCTTTCAATGGTTTCCTTGAAGCTAAATATGTCTTTATATAAATGTCAATTCTTCTGAAATGTGAAAGTAGGGACTTAGTATCGTTGTATTTATTCAGATTCAAATGTACATGACTTGTCAGTCAAGCACAAGACCACCAGGAAAACTTCGTTGCTCAATATCTCGGTATATATGATTTTTCTTCAATGCTCTTCAGCTTTTCCCTTTCACTTTGTAAAATTTAGATATATTGTATGTAATGCTAAAGATATTAGAAATTATATTTAATACTTATTTATTATAATTTCTAAAACATGCCTTCAGAATTTACTATTAGTAATCAAAGCAATCATTATCAAAGCAAAGGATCCGTTTCACCCGTTCTTTTCCTTTGGAGTGTGTTTTATAAATGCTTAAGAGCAATTTTACTAATTTTCTGAATGAATTTTATTCAGTAAACAAGAATGAGAACTTTTTTTTTTTTAATATTAATCCATTGATAATGCTGTTTTGTAATATTCTCGTCATTAAAAATTGGAATTAATTTTAAATAAGTTCTGTGGTGAACTATTAGCTGTGAACCATCCATTCATAATGGAATATTTGGAACATTTACCTCGATTTTCTTTATATAGTCTCAAGGGATTTTAAATAAACCTATTTGTTCATTCAGAATAATTTGATTATAACAATCATAGCTGCAACAATTTTGTATTGATATAAAATTCATTTGATTTCATTAGTCCAGATCTAAGAATTTTTAACAGTCCATCTCTTTTTTTTTTTTTATTTTATTCACTAGAAGCATTTCAATAGTTCTACTTTAGAAGGTCTCTTTTCCATCTTCTTCTAGACGCCTCAGAGGATATTCGGGAATGGATTGCGAGGCAAGTTGGGAAAGTTATGAACTCAAATTGGTAAGGATTTTACTATGAAATGATAAGTATCTGGTTTAGGCCAAATTAGCAACATATAGGACATTAGAATCTTATGGATAAGTTTGTTTGTGATATAATATGGAGCATTTACGATGGATTTTGGATTGGATACGAGAAGAATTGGAAGGTTTAGTAAAGCTCTAAAGCTCAACTCCGTATGTCCAAATGAATCTAATTAATGTCATGTAAATAATTCCCTTGTAATTTGTGGGGAGCTTTTAAAGCTTGTCTAGTAAATGTTAGAATGGTCGAAAACGACGAGCAGTTTCCTGTCTTTTAAGTCTGGTATATGGGTTCTAGAATTTTAATATTAATAAATAAGTTGTGATTTGAAATTGACAGTGAGATTCTCCAGTATTTTTTATCATAGCACCAGAATACGTCATTAGGAAGGTAAAGTGTAAAGAAAAAGTCCGAGAAGTGAGGATTGTGTCAGGGC
This sequence comes from Euschistus heros, assembly GCA_003667255.2. Taxonomy (NCBI): domain Eukaryota; kingdom Metazoa; phylum Arthropoda; class Insecta; order Hemiptera; family Pentatomidae; genus Euschistus; species Euschistus heros. Next base: position 666,229 of record RCWM02000495.1, read on the forward strand.
TGATCTTGTGGATATCATATATGGGTTTTGAAGGGATCGGTTGGAGGAAGGTCTGTTTTAGGAGGTTGGTGGTGTTGGCATTGAACCACCGATTTCGCTAAGCCTTAATTTTGTAATAAATAAATAAACATGTGATTATTATTATAGAACATAGTTTAATGTAGGGACGTATATAACACTCACACATTCATACAAGAACTACTATAGATATAGCGCCTTGGCATTCCATCTTGAGGACCCTCCAGAAGGGAGAAGTGTGATTGTGCATGTGCGGCAATTACCGCAGAACTTTCAATGCGGCGGCTGCCGGGCCCGGCCCTCGAGAGAAGTGCTCACTAACTGCCGATAATGGCTCTACCTCTCTGCTTCTCGTCACTCGGTTCTATTTCTAGTTCTTGGTATATTTCAAGTATTACCCGGGCTCATTTTCTAGTTCTTTCATTTTCTATATTTCAATATTAAACATAGTTTACTCATAAAAAATAATAGCACAAAAAAAAAAAAAAAAAATCAACTAAATAAGTAAGCCATAGCAGTCCATCACACACTTTTGATCCAACAATTTATAGATATTTTAGTGGTACCGGCTGCTCACCGGTTAGATGACCGAAACGTACTAGTCCAGTCAATAAACATATTGTACAGTGCATGAAATATGCGATCATTTTAAATAGAAAATATCGAAAACTTAATCAGAACAAAATAATAGACCACCTACCAAGCAGCGTTTACTTTTCAGTCTTAATAACACAAAATTAATTTCCCAAAACCAGTTTACTTTCGAATTTACAACAATAAATTGACTGTGGTAAATTCGAATTATGATCTTTGTAACACATGATACATATTATCTAAAAGAATAAGAAAATAAGAAAACATGTGTTTTATGAAAAAAGTAAAATGGTTTTTGGAAATGAATTTTGTGTCATAAATTCTCTATTAAAATATTTTTTAAGGATTTCTGATGATAAAATAACTTTGTTGCTTGATTTTTTTGAATTTTGATTTATTTATATTATATAACTTCTTGTTCTTTTTTTTTTTTTCTTGTTTATTTTTTATTTTGACCTTTCGACACATGTACTATGTATATGCGAAATAATAATCAAAACAAAAATTAAAAATTACATGTGCATTGTATACTTTTAAGTATGGTGTGTACAGAAATAAATAAAATCACTTTCAACAGGGGAAAATAAATAAATAAATTGATTTGATAAATAATAAGACGGTACATTCAATTGAAAAAAAAAAAGTTTGTCGTTCTTAAGTTGGTATCTTCGCCTGAAATGACTCCTTCCAGGTATTTTTTTTTTTTTTTTTTAATTTTTTTTTTATTCTTTTATTAATAGAAATTTACAACTGTATTAAAAAAAAAGACATCAAGTAAATATGCGGTATTTATGAGACATAATGACATGTATAAAACTTGTAGAGGAGCTACCCATTGGTAGTACTCTAATGAATATTTACAAAAGAAGATCACTGGGCCATCTTATTTTCAGACGCCTCGGAGGATTTCAGGAATGGAATGGGAAGCAAGTTGTGCAACAAATGGATTTGGATGAGCAGTGAGTTTATTATTAAAGGAAAGGTAGCTGGTTCGTGCCAATTCAGCAACATATGGGATATTAAGGTCGTTGTGGATAAATTCATTTGTGACAAAGTAAGGAGCATCTAGGATTTTTCGAAGGATTTTGGATTGGAGTGATTGGATGCGGGAAGAATTCGATGGTTTGGTGGATCCCCATAACTCTATTCCGTAAGTCCAAATAGGTCTGATAATCGTCATGTAGATGAGTTTTTTTGTAGTGTATCGGGAGATTTGAACGTTTGTCAAGTAGGTGTTGTAGTAGTTGAAATCGACGTGCAGCTTCTTGTCTTTTCAATCTTGTATGAGGGTTCCAGGTAAGTCTCTTGTCCAGATAAAATCCAAGGTATCTTATCTGTTCTACATTATTTAATGGTACTCCATAAAAGGATACAGGAGGACAGGATGAGGTAGGTTTTCGACGTAGGGTAAAGGTTATTTGCTGGGATTTATCTTAACTCTCCAGTTATGACACCATTCTTCAAGGGAAATGATATGTGACTGGAGTGTCTGGGATGCAGCAAATGGATCATCATTGACTGATAACACGCTTGTGTCATCAGCGTAGGTTGTGAGGATAGTATTAGGATGGGTTGGGATATCAGCTGTATACACTGTATAAAGGATGGGACCCAGGATACTACCTTGAGGAATACCAGCGGTCTGGAGAAAGGTGGTTGAGTATGTAGAATTATGGTTAATTTTAAATACTCTATCAGAAAGATAGGATCGGAGGATGAGAAAATATGTAGAAGGAAGGATTGGCGAAGTTTATAAAGCAGACCTGGGTGCCATACTCGGTCAAAAGCCTGTTAAACGTCACGAAAGTCACCCGTTTGCGGTGACTTGCGCTCCAATGCAGATGAGATAACGTCCACCACACGATGGCATTGTTGGATAGTGGAATGAGACTGGCGAAATCCAAACTGGTGATCAGAAATAATGTCCTTCCAGATTCCCACATTTTTTTATTAATTTAAAGAAAAACTCATATCAATACAAACCGGAAAATAAAAACAATCCAACATCATAAAACACACAATCCTTCAGATTTTTTAAGAACAATGCCAGCACACATAGAATTTAAATTTACGATTTTGTAATAAATGCAATACGGATCTATAAGACCGGGTCGCTTAAACCATTCTATTATTTTTAATGAGCGAATTTTCAGATTGACATTTCTGCAATACTTTTTAAACCAACATCCAAAGTTGTACAACATTGCTCCTATATATTATATGAAAAACTGATTTATTGTCATACATGATTACTCATTGCACGTGTGTGAGGCAGCTTATAGTTTTTATTCGATATAAGAAAAAAATGACAAAATAAATAATATAATTAATTATTAAATTAGCAAAAAAATCATGTTTTTGTCACATCTTTACAACACGTTGTCTAACCAAACTGCCACAATGCAAGACTTCTGAAACTGGGGACGTTAGCGATATATATATATATATCTTTACCCTGCACAACTACCTTAGAGAAACAAAGTATACTAACTAGGTTTAACAATAGATTTATAAATGTCCTGGCACTTCACGAAACCAAATATGTAAACTAAAGCACACTAATCACAAATTAGTCCAAATTTAAATATAAAAATATACTGGCTCTATCGTCCTATTGTCTTCGTCCCTATAAACCTTTAGATTATATTTTTGATTAAATTTTGGAACCACAAAAAAAAAAATAAATAAATGAAATAAAAAAATAAAATAAAATAGGTACACGTTTTTAGAAAATGTTAGAATGTTAGAATATTTTTTTATTTATTGGAATATTCCATCAAATTAATGAAGTCTTTGCTCTGTAATTTGTGAGTAACCACATCTCTCAGTTCAGGAATAGGCTAGGAAGTAGAAATGAACCCAGACTGGTCCGAAATAGAGAACCAGCTTTCAGGACTGAACTATCCGAGGAAGATGGAACTCATCAGTCACAGCCGGTTGACGCCATCTTACCCTTCTCCTTGTTTGGAGTCGATTTGTCATCCTCACAATCGATCAATCGAATTGACTGCCCGTTCAGCCATATTGGCACCCTATCACTTCGGCTGTTTGTTATCCTCGGACGGAAAGAGGAAGGTGGGAGGGAGGAGATAGAGCGAACTTTAATGGTCATGAAATAGTTGGGTCAACATAACATTTTAATTTCCATTTGTTATTCAAAATTTTTCTAAAAATGTTTAGCCATTTTGCGGATATGATTTTTTTCTCTAATCATAGTAACTTCAACAAATATTGTAACAAACTAAGTTTCATTATTGCTGTTTGACCAAACAGATGAAGTCACTTTAAAAAATAAGTTACTAAGATTTTGTAAATTTTATTCATTCTGAAATAACAGAGTATAAATGTCTTCAGCTTGACACGAACTCTTGACAGTTTATAACCTTAACAGCTCCCGCACCTCCCATTATTATTTAGTTTTAAGTAAGTTTAAAGTTTACTATTTTTCGTTAAAAGTTTAACAAGAAATAAAATAATTAAAAAGTTTATAATTGAAATGTTGTTGTTGTTGTTATGAACAATAATTACATTTCGTAGATGTATTAGTTTAAAAACTTTTTTTATTAATATATTTAACATTCCAAAACATTTATAGTTTTGTTCATTAAAAACTTCAGACATATCGATTGATTCATATAGGAAAAAAAAAACAATCGATAATTTTCCCAATTCGAATTTTCAAATTAAAAGGAGCAAATTACTTTTAAAGTAAAAATTTAATTAAATTACCAAGTAATAGTTATTCGAAATAAACCAAAGTTAAAAGAAAATAGCGGTTTCAAACTTGAGTTTTTTTCATTCAAACCAATAAAGCTCCTAAACCTGGCGAATAATTTTATAATAAAACAAAAAATATTTTCCATTAAATTTCTAATAAAGGGGCTGTCATCACATTTTCGATCTGAGCAACAATTACAAAGCTACAGCGTGTAAAAATGTTACATTTTCAGTGTGAAAAAATAGTTACACATTTGATGATTTGAAAAATGTTAGTAGGTCCTAGCAACAAATGTTAATAACAAAAATTAATTTTCTATTTAACTTAATATCAGAAAACTGTCGTCAAATTTTCGATACAAGCAACACCAACAGAGCAACGTCCATCTGAATGTGAACAAAACGCTCAAACAAGAATAGACCCCCGCAAAAAAATATATTCATGTCCAATCTAAATTAAATTGTTTTTATTATTGATGATTTTATTGAGATACAGTACATACCTCCAGCGTTTTATAAACTTTCTGAAATAATAAAATAATAACCAGTAAATTCAATAAAAGCTCAATAAACTATAAATGCAAAATAAAGAAGAGATATAGAAAATAGAATGAATATGAAGATATGGGAAATAGTATATATTTTTATAATTATTATAAGTAAATATTACTAATTAACAACTAATTATACCCTGCTGATGCTAACTACATTTTTTCACAGTGTAAAATGTGATTAACTAGAAACACGGACTCGCCATATTTTTCAATGCCCTTCGTAGAACACTTAATTTTTTTCAAAGCTCTCTTCCCTAGATGGTGTTAAATTATAATTTGCAGTTACTATTTTCTGAAAATTGGAACTATTATCCAGGTGGAAAGTGTGCCTGTATTTTCTTGTTTGGAGGCAACTAGTACTGATGTGGTCCGGACCTAATACTACTAACTGCTTGTAATAATGGTCTAGCAACCGCCGTCATCGGAAGCAATTTGTAATTTATTAAAATTCTAGACCGACTTCCCTAAGAGGGGAATGGACGGGGAGCAGGGTTCTAGGGCCAAATCCTTAAGTATGACGGATCGCCTTCAGGGGGAACTTCTAAAGTATTTACAGATAGTTTCCGCTCTAGAGGAAGAAACTTACGAAAAGGATTTATGGAGAGTAGCTAGATATTTACAATAGTTGGAGATTAAAACATTGTTTAGAATCCCTTGAAAGTTTTAGGTTATGAAGTCGAGACTTTTATAATAGAAATAGACTGATAGAAAGTTTATTTTTAGTGTACATTAACTCTTAAAAATAAATATTGTTCCTTTTATTTTCAAATAAAAATTGAAGTCAATCTTGAAATTAGGGGATTTAAGTGGTTATGGAGCTTACTATGAAAGGATAGATATCTGGTTTGGACTAAATCAGCAACATATGGAACATTAAGATCTTTTTGGATAAGTTTATTGGCGAAAAAGTAAGAAGAATTGAGGATTTTTCAAAGGATTTTGGATTGTAAGGATTGGATACAAGATGAATTGGATGGTTTAGTGGAGCCCCAAAGCTCAACTCCGTACGTCCAGATAGGTCTAATCACAGTCATGTATATTAGTCTTTTATAATCTATTTAAATATAAAATACCTAGAAATTCTATAAAATGCTCAAAGTCGCTACATAAATTATAAATTTGTTAATATAAGATACCAAAGAGCAGTTGGAACCATTCTTTAAAGTAGTGTGGATGCAGCGAAAGTTTTTGTGTATATTGGTGTTTATTCTGGACTGCAAACGTTTGAGAAGTGAGTAAATAATGTTTTTTTTTCATGTTCTTATGTTTAGTTAAAAATAATTTCAAAGTGAAATCCGAAAAATGGAGATTTAAGCTACTTTTCGGAGGACACCTTTTGTCACGCTCGGAAAGTGGGAATATGAAAAAGAAACTTCTGATATAGTTTCTCACATTTTTTTTTTTTTTTTTTTTGGATAAAAGTATTTTATTGAAATAATATTACAATCTGCCTTAAATTAAGGCTATAAGTAATATATAATACAAGAAATCTATTTACACTATATGTACAGTTAAAATTTATCACATTAGAGAAGGTATTTCATAAATAAAAAAAATAAAATAAATAAAATAAGTAAAATCACAATAGATTGATATTTTTGGTCACTTATATTATCGGTATTCAAAGCTAAAAATATCCTCGACATGGAATATCTATATTTTCCTTACGATACTCATCCCTAGTCGTGATAATTCTCAAAAGTAGTCTTGATATCTAATAGTTGGCTCAAATAGAACTAAATTATAACTTTTCAATGTAAAGGTATCATGATATTACTCAGTATGAATAATATATGAGTAAGAAATTTATTCAATGATTTAATGTTTGTTTTTTTTGTTTTTTTAATGTAAATTATTTCCTAAAGAATTTCTGTAATCAGGGTGCTACGTCTCCAAGATGAACTATGGAAAATGTCCAAGCTCCATAGAAGAAAGAAATCCAGGAGGTAACATACCTCCAGAAATGTCCATTCGCCGACAAAGGAGGATATCCTAGGCCATAGTTCCTCGGGAATCTGAGGCCCGGGTGCAGTTTTTCCATCGCTTCAGCTATGCTAGGACATACCATTAATAATAACCGATTATAATTCTTTCGAGAAGAATTCTTCTCAACAATTTAAAAACTATTCTTGGGTTCTTAGAATCTTCTATAGTCTGAAATAGTAATTTAATTTTAGCCGGCTAGAGATGGCTTTTTGGTGTCTTATTAAAAATATTCTAAATTCCAACCCCGGCACAGATTTAAGTTTAAGTTCCCAGAAGGTCGTCATTGAATAATAACTGAAGATGGAAACTTTTACTTGAGTGACATCCATTGAATTACTACAAGCGCCTGAGTTACTACTCGTGATTATGTACTCCCACCTTTTATTACATTAAGTTAAGATTATTATGTTGTAAACTATATTAATCATAAATTTATTTTTGACATGTCTTTTGGTTGTGTTTCTATATTTTCACCCTCAAAATGTGTAACGTTTTTACACTAAAACAATAGCATTTTGAGACGCTCGAGCTCTGTTGGGGTATCGGATTGAAAATTTTCCGGTAGGTTCGAGATGAGAAATTTGATAAAAAATATTTTTTCTTTAATCAGAGTTGCTACCGTTTAGGAGCTATACTGGTTTGATTGAAAAAGTCACGCTTTCTCAACATTTTTTACATTTTTTAACGTGGTCTACCTCTGTTAATGTTGCTCGGATCGAAAAAATGACGACAGTTTCCTAATCAGCTGGGAAAATGAGCTTCTAAAGAATTTATTAACCATTATAGCTGATGAAAAACATCGGTTTATCATGTTTAGGTTTTCCTCATGGGAAAAGTTACACACATCAAACTCTGAATCAGCCGTAACCTGTACAGTAGCGGAAGAGGACAAGTTGGCTACAGAATACAGTAAATAAAAAAGTGCCAAATACTTTCCTGAGGCCTAGAACCAAACAACAAGCTTTGGAAGTTCACGCGTCATTGAAGAAAGAAACTCTTTGTAGTGAAAACTTTCACTCTGTCTAGACATAAAAAAAATTATGTTTCCCCACAAGAAAAGAGGGAGCAGACTGTGAAAAGAGTATTAAGGACAGGGCGAGTGACCTGAAAGTCTTACTGGGAAAGGAACCTTCCATCAACATGAAAGTGAAAAAATGTATATTTCAAGAAAGATACAAACAACAAATACTGAATTTCTTCCAATAGCTTGTAGATCTGGTTATTTAATGTTTATGTTTTGATTTACCGTTGTACTTTTTTATCTTAACTTATTGAACTTAACAGACGTTTCAGTCAATTGTAAAAATTACTGAATTGGACATCCCTTCTCTCATATACTACAGCATCATTTAACCAATGTAGACCTACGGACTTGAACCGTAAGGGACACTAAAACAATCTAACGTCAAACGCATTCAATCCTTCTAATCCAAAGTCCTTCGTACTATTGGAAATGCTCCATACTATGTTTCTAACAAAACCTTACATAATAATCTCAATATACCTTTCGTCCTCCACCTTATACCCCTTAAAATCTCCAAATTTCATCATAACCTCCCAACCATCCCAATTATCTGGCTCATTCATTATCCAGTTCCGCGCATCCTTATAACCCTCCTCGCAGATTAAATACTTCATTTTATATTCATTGTACACATTATATGTAAGAGGCTTTGTCATCCATATTATTCATTGTCCTTGAGTTTTTATTAATCAAAATAAAAAATTATGAATCAAAATATGATTTCATCAATAGGTACATAATGTCTGACATTACAACGTAATCATTTTATGTCAGAAGAGTTTAAGAAAAAGGCGGTCTGTCAATTATCCTGAGTTAAATCTATTTCAGCAGACACTCGAAAGAAAAATTATATGAGTTAATCAATCTCCACGAATTTACATCATAGTGACCCTAACACTAATACTCCGCTTGACTAATAACTTATTGTAATCGAAATATAGATACAAGTGATGGTTCGGCAATGGATTGTAACCTTGTAAATATGCTTTTACAGAGGAGCATATAAAAGCTGGTGGTCCGATCGATGGTCCATTAGCTTGGTGAGACTCGTGGCAAACCGAAATGTCAACCATTCACCGGAAAAAGGGAATTAAAAGGTTGTACTCCAGGAGGCAGTACACAGATTCCATACCAATCAGGGTAGCAGTGTTGACGGATCATTGCACACGGTACCATTAGTAAAAAGGTCTTTTAATAGAGGGAAGTGGACTGTTAAAAAAAAGGTATTAACTGACATTATATATGTATGCACGTGCGTGTGCTAGTGTTTTTGTGGGTGTGTGAGTGTTCATATGTGTGTGTATATAGATATTTTTAATTCTCAAATAAATTGTGCTTCCGATATCCCCGCCCAATATGTATTGGAAAGAACGTAATAAATTTTGAGTTACTTTCTCGGAATAGATGTTGACGCATTAAACAGACACTTAGCACGTGTAGACCTATACTTCTATAATTTGAAATGAATAACTTGTTTTTGACAAGGGAATATGTCCTTATGAATGTGTCTGGTGGTCTATACTTTTCATGTGTAAGGTTTTTTTACCGTCAAAAATGTAACATTTAGACATGCTCTAGCTAGAGATTCCTGTTGCTAGAATCGAATATTTGACGATAGTTTCCTTTGCAGAATCAATAGATATAAAAGCAGTTGATTATACATAGGCATATTCATGATATATTGTATTTCCCGGTCAGGGTGAATTTGTGTTTTATTTTTCTTTGAAATGGTATATAATGTCGTTGTGTCTAAAGTACGTCGACTATTTCTTCTGTCCATATCATATTTATTATTTCATATAATCTTTGTATTCCTCTCGTGTCGTGTCAATTGTACCAAAAAAGCTATTTTTTTTATTTTATTGTTGAAAATTGTTGAATTGGCTTAATCATAAAAAAATATTGCATATTGATTTAGGTCTTAGCAAAAGGTAGTTATAATTATATTCTAATTTCATACGTTTAAAATGTAAAATTACACAATTTAATGTCTTCAAATAGGTTTTATATTCAAAATGTTTAGATTATTATATTATCCTTACAAATGCTTGTTCTGACTCTGTCAGACTCTGTCTTTAACAAATAAAGAGCATTCATTCATTCATTCATTCATTCCTTACAAATGCCTACAACATATATTTAAATGACGTAATACTTGTGTCTTGCTAATAATTGCAGTCTGGATACAGATCTCAAAAGAAGGCCATTTAATCTGTTTAATGCTGAAATTAATATATTGTAGAAACATCTCTCCACTCATTTAAATTTTAATATGCTATTTGAATGTACTCTGGCTTAACCACCACAATCATTAAGTTCAACTCGGAAAATAAATAGTACAGTCTTCATATATTTATGTTTATATCGATACGTAATTCATAAATTAGATTAAATATTTCAACAAATGGATTTTGATTTAATTAAAATTAGGAACTGAATAGTTTTATCAAATCGTTAAATAAATAACATAACATATCACTTTGTTTCTTGTTTTTTAACACGGTACATGTTTTTACGGGCACTAACTGTCATAAGAATTATTTTATTGTTCTTCATTAATATTAAGAAAATAATATTAATAATTAATAATTAATTCAACATTCAACATACAGACCTATACAAACCTATACTGTTTAACTCTCAATTATATTCACTTTGAAAGTGAAATAGTGAAACTCCGTTTGTTTTTGTTTTTTTGGTTGGTCCATTTGTATGAGTCCTAGCCTAGCACTTGACTAGTACTCTGCTTTATTTTTTGTTATATTTTTGGTTGTGGCCTGGACCCCCACATTCTCACACACTTTTCAGCGCCCCCTCCCCCCTCCTCCCTCCACAGAGGAGACTCTAGGACGTGGAACGTCAAGCAAGGGAGATGGCGGCTCCAACATGGAGTTGAATGTTGCCAGTGGTCCTATGCTAGCGGAACAATCAGGAGCCACCTACGAGGAGCGATCTCCATCGGAGGGGTACCGAAGAAGCACACCTTCTAACCAAAACCTGTTATTGGCAACCATTTTGAACAATTATCGGTTGAGGTCGCTGAGGCACCTCGAGTAAGGCTACCTGCGCCGATCATTATATCGCCACCTATATCGTTTAATGATTTAAGGGCGAAAGTTAGAGGAATTGGCATAACCAATTTCTCCGCCAATAATTCAAAAAAAGGAGACGCGTCTATACCTAAACTCTGAACTGGACCACGGGAAGGCTACTTTACTACTAAGGACAGACCAAGCTGTGTAATTCCACTCTTTTGCCCCCAGAGGAACACAGCGCTCCAAAAAGTACATCATGCACGGCTATGATCTTGGCCACTGCGTACAAGATCTACCCGAAGAGCTCATAGAGCGACGACCCGGCTTCATACTGGCGAGAAGACTCGCCAGAAGAGAAGGCAATGAGGAGCCCTACCCCGTTGAGGGCATACAAGCCATAACGGCGCCTACTACAAAACTTGGAGACCCGCAAAAATTGGGAATTGTTAACGACATCCGTTTCAGGGCCTCCGTATTCAAAGAAGATGGCGGACCTGTACAGTGTCACCAATGCCAACATTTCGGCCATTCCATGAAATATTGTGGCCGGACATGCAGATGCGCCTGGTGTGGAGGCCCACACCTCTGCGAACAGTGCCATCAACTGCAAGCGGTCCCACCGAAATGCAACAACTGCCAGGGCTCTCACCCAGCCTCCTCCAAAGACTGCCCTCACCGCCAAAGTCTCCTTGCCCAGCGCAGACAGAAGACGGCCTTATCAACAGCAATCACCACAGCACCTGCGCCTGCGCCCGAAAGCAACGAGAAGAACTTCCCAGCAGCCCGCCCTGCCCGAGCTGACTTCAGTTTCGCACAAGCCTCAGGTGGAGCAGCACCCCGATGATGGAAATGATGACGAGCATGATACCCCTCATGTCCAGGGTGATTGAGAAGCTCGATGATCGCTGAGCACGTTCTCAACTGCCACATCGCAGGCCGAACTTCAGATCTTTATACTGCAGCACCGACCTGCGGTGGTGGCACTGACAGACATTTTGGTCCCTCCAACTACCCGACTCTACTTCAGAGGCTATACCTCTTACAGAGAAAATGTACAACAAGGAACATAGGCAGTCGCCATCCTCGTGAGAAGAAATATAGACTCATTCCGAACCCATTGGATTCTTCCAAAGCCTGTCACATCATCACATTTGACGTACGACTGAAACATCGGTTCTCGTTCAGCCGTGTCTATAGAATACCTCGGGCAAACTATATGCATGTTCGTTGTCTGTTGCTTCACGCACAGGCCCACAGCAGGTTTGTTGTCCTAGGGGACTTCAACGCTCGCCACGCTGGTTATGCCGTATCAACAATCCACTGGGTTCTATGATCACGAAGACGCTCAGTTTTCCACCCTGGTGTACACACTTTTCGCCACTGCGCCAACCCCTCCCTTACCTCGACCGTACACCTACTCTTCACCAGGGACATGCACTCTGTCACTGACTGCCGAGCCCTGCCTTTATGTAACTCCAGTGCTATACACTTTCCAAGGGTCTCCGAACACTACATCTACCACTAAGTACCTTCTGCACGAAGCGGACTTGAAGGGTTACAGGACCAGAATAATGGAATCACCCACCTCAGTGACACCGTGCTTGACCCCTGCTGAGATAGACACAGCAGAGGAGACAATTACCACTATTATCCTTGAAGCTGCCGACCTCCACATCCCTAAGTTCAGCCCCCGACCAAACAACCAGCGACCTCTCCCACCGCACCTCTTAGCTCTGATCGGACAGAGGAACAATCTCCGGAATATCTTCTGGCGCACACAAGATTACAGCCTTAAGCCTGCTATCAACACCATGACCCGGCAAATTGCTTGGCCCATGAGCGGTTGGAAAATGGCTCTGTGGCATGACCGACAGCGGCGGACCCATTACGATCACCGGCATTTCTGGAGATGGGTCCGAACATTTGTCAACAAAAAGCGAACGGTTTTTCTTACTGACAGTGACCAGTTACTAACACCTGCTGAACAGGCTGAACACCTAGCCAGAGAATACTTAGCAAGAGATGCTGAGAGGACGGCGGATGCACCACTGCCACCCCATGGACCACTACCTAGCCCTAACGAGACGCCCATCTTCTCGACTTTCAAGGGACCTTGAGCCTGTCCTCCGCCGCTTGAAAGGGAAAAAGCATCCGGAATGGATTCCTAGGAAGGGTAAGCCTTCCTACTAAACAGATTCAACTCATGTTTTCGGATTGCATGTTTCCCCACGGTATGGAAACAGGCTGTAGTGGTTCCTCTCTTAAAACCTAAAAGATCTGGAAACGCAGCGGAACATTACCGTCCTATCAGCCTCCTCTCTCATCGAAAGGCTGGCTCACTATCATATGCTAGACCACTGTAGCCGTGAATAAGTTTTATATGTATACCACCTGAACAGACAAGCTTCCAGTGAGGTGTCGCCTGCGAACATCATCTGGCTAAACTACAAGCCTATACCATCAGCCAGATGCATTGGAATAAAGCCACGGCGCTCATCTCGCTGGATTGCACACAGGCCTTCTATTGTGTCTCACATCCCCTGCCACTCCGCTGACTAGAAGAATACAGGTTCTCTACCGCCCGAGGCCGACTGATCAGAATCTATCTAAGCGGAAGATTCTTCGTCGGAAGAGGCGGTGATAACCTGTCTCAACCGGTCCCCACCAACTGCGGTGTACCACAGGGATCAGTACTTGGACCGATCCTGTTCAACATCTTCACGGGTCCAGTTGTCTCCCTCAAACACACCGACGTCGCCGTCTACACCTCCAGCCTAAAACCTGGCCGAGCACGCAACATAGCTCAGAGGGCAACTTCCACTATAGTGGAGGCTCTACGAACCTGCGGTATCAAGGTTAACCCTAAGAAGACCGATGCCATCGTGATGTCTTCTGCCAAAACCAGGAAATCCCAAAGATTGCCAAAGCGCTTCACGGTAAACAATGCCCATCTCCAGCTCCGTCCTATATCTTGGGGTCAACTTTGACCGGCACCTCACGTTTAGCACCCACGTGAAAAGTAGAATCAAGCAGACTAGGGCGAAAACCTATCCCCTCTATCATCTTCTGACCTTTCCCCAACTATCCCTTCACCTCAAGATACAGATTTATAAATCTACCATTAGACCCACCCTCCTACATGGCGCTCCACTGCTACACCATATGTTCAAAAGTACTCCTCGGTGAATCATCCGTGATACCAGCCTAGAGAGGGACAAAACACTCACATCCTCGAACAGCAGAGAATGCCTTCCATGCCGACTTTCATTGGCCGCCGGCACGTCATATTCTTTGACAGGCTGAAGCAATATGCCAACCCTCTCTTTAGGGTCGTAGCCCCGCCTCCCAGGCCTGGGATGTGGCAAGGTTTGAGCCCCTTAGTGGACGTACTCGCCGAAGGAAGGGATTCAGGCTCTACAGACTGGCCCACTACTACCACCACCACCAGCAGAGTGACTCCTCCTCGCTCATCATAGGAGAAGGAAGACCACCCGTCTACAGAGGACCCACCACCAGCCGAGGATACTGATCTTCAAATGCCGAAACGCTATCTAAGATCCTAAACTCTAGTTCTTTTGTTTGTAATCTTTGTAAATAGAAATAAAAGGGGGGGATTAGAAAAAAAATTAATACGCACATTCGCGTAGCAGGTTTGTCATCCTGGGGGACCTCAATGCCAAAAAAAGGGCGTGGCTGTGCCGTAGCAACAATCCTTTGGGAACTATTATCACTAAGATGCGACTCTAGGTCTACCACCCTGGCTTTCACACCTTCCGCTCGGATGCCGACCCCTCTAGGACATCGACTTTGGATCTCCTGATCACCTGGGACATGCGCAGCGCCACCGACTGCCAAGAAGTGTCTCCCCTAGGTGACGGTGTGCCTTATCCCTGGTGAGATTGATGCAGCAGTGGAGACCATCACATCCACCATCCTCGATGCAGCCGACACCAATATCCCCAAGTTCACTCCTCGGCCCAACTACCGGCGACCTCCACTACCGCACATCCTGGCATTGATCAAACAGAGGAACAACCTCCGGAACATATTCTGCCGCACCAGGGACTATGGCCTTAAGCCGACTACTTAACATCTTCAACTAATGCCTCCGGACCACCTACGTCCCTGTGGCCTGGAAGAGAGCTGTCGTGGTTCCACTCCAAAAACCCCAGAGGTCCGGGAACGTTGCTGAGTATTATAGTCCAATCAGCCTCCTCTCGCACATAAGCAAGGTGTTTGAGCGACTGATCCACTACCACATCCTTGACCACTGCCGTAGTGAAGATGTTATTCCACTAGAGCAAACAGGCTTCCAGCGAGGTGTCGCGTGTGAACATCATCTGGCCAATCTCCAGGCGTGCATCGAACAGGTGCACCGGAACAAGGTCATAGCGCACATCTCGCTGGATTGCATTCAAGCCTTTGATTGTGTCTCTCACCCCCTGCTGCTGCACCGACTGGAGGAATAATACAGGTTTCCCACCACGCCGTGCCGACTGGTCGGAAGCTATCTTAGCAGAAAATCTTTCCTTATGCGGGTCAGTGGGAGCCTGTCTTGTCTTTACCTGTGGTGTTCCTCAGGAGTTAGTGCTGGGACCGATATTGTTTTACATCTTTACGGCGCCAGTCGTATTCATAAATTACCCTGAGGGCGGTGGTGGCTGCATACGCGGACGACGTCGCCGTCTACGCTTCCAGCCTCAACTCCGGCCGGACCCTCAAGATGGCAACCTCCACCATCGTCGAGGCACTGAAGTCATGCGGCATCAAGGTGAACCCTAGAAATACTGACGCCATAGTGATGTCTTTCTGTAAAGTCCCAAAAACTATCGAAAAGTTTTACAGTAGATGGTATTGAGCAGACCATTTCTAGCTCAATATTATAGCTAGGCGTCAGCCTCGATAGGCCCTCACCTTTTTGTCCCATGTAAAAAGCAGGATTAAGCTGGCCCGGGCGCGGACATACCGCCTCCATCACCTCCTGACCTCTCCTCAGATATCCTTCAGACTAAAACTCCAAATCTATAAATCCATTATCCTCCACGGTGCTCTATTGCTGCATCATATGTACACAAGTACACTTCGAGCGCTCCAGTCTTTCGAGAACTTCGTCCTTAGGCGAATCGTCCGCGGCACCCGCCTACAGAGGGCCATAATACCCGCATCCTCGAGGAGCTGAGGATGCCCGCGATTCCGGCTTTCATCGGTCGCCGGCACGTCAAGTTCTTTAACGGGCTGAGCTGCTGCGCCAACCCTCTCTTCAGAGACATAGCCCCGCCTCCCAGGCCTGGGAGGTGGCAAGGCACAATCACCTTAGCGAGCCTATTCTCCAAGGGAAAGGGTTCAGACCATACGGACTGGTGGTGATTATGACCACCATAACCGGCTGAGTGTTCCGTCCACACTCGACACGTAAAGCGAGTACCTTTAGTAGTCCAAGGACCCTCCAGATATGGCAAAGTAGAAGTAAATCTTAAAATGCCGAAAGGCAAGAAAAGATCATCCTTTCCCCTAATTTCCTTTCCTTGTATGAATAAAATCGGAGGTTTAAACAAATATATAAAATAAATAAATAAATAAAATAAAAAATAAAAATAAATATTACCACTATATTAATCTGTAATATAGTAATATTAACAAATACCAAGAGGATAAAACAAGATCGTAAACCTAATTTTTCTTATCCCGTTTTGTAAATAGATAAATACTGGGAGAAAAAAAAAGTTGATACTACATTACCCCATCAAGTTACACTTGAGTATAATTTGAATTAATATTAATAATAACATTATTATTATTAACATTATTTTAGTGTAACTCATTAATAACTGAAATTCCAATACAAAATGTAGTGGTTCTTGTATATTGTGCTTTTTTCATGTAATATAAACAGTATGCTACGTCAACAGTAAGATCTACGGTACCTACTTTAGTTAACCTAAATAAACCTGTATTAGCTATAACCGAACAATGGTTTGACATACTAATGTTAATATATACTTATTTGAAAAACATGTACCATGCATCTTTGATCTTTGATCAAACCGAGGTCTGGGAGTGCCCCCAAAAAATCATAAGGCAGTGCATGTATCATTATAAACACAAATCACGGTTGGAATTTTCTTTTTAGTACTTTTTTTAATCATTAACAACTCAACTTTATTTTTTCAGTGTTATTTTTTATTTTATTTTAATGATTTTTCAACGCTATGTTTATTATTAGGCCGTTTATTTTTACTGATCGAATAATGTCCTGGAAATGTTTTCTTTAATTCTCATTGTTTTGTGTTTACTCTTTCTCATTTTGTTTGTATTTTTAATTTTTTTTAAGGACTTAGCGTTGGATCCGTCTGGAAACGGTTAGAGTTGGACAATGATATCCCACTAATTTGCCACTGGTGAGGATCATGAAGGTGCGTAAAAGGATATACAGATAGAACTCGAGAATTCGAATGGTAAGAACGTTTTAATAAACTTTTGAAAATCTGACTAGCAATGGGTGGAGGGTTAAAGGAACACTAAGTAAAGATGATGGCGTAACTCTGCAAATAAATGAACCTATAGATAATAGCCGAAATATATAAACATAAATTCACTGTTATAGATATAACTCATGCAGATACATAAATACATAACATACAACATACAGATAGGAGAGGATGGACATAAACAGCTGCTCGGGGCATAATCAATTTGTGTGCCCGTCTAGACGCTACGTCATCTGGTGACGTCAGCGGTTCCCACCTCTCCTGTCTCGCTCACTTATGCATGTGTTTATGTCTGGGGCCTTCGTCGTATGTAGGTACTGACGTGTGTAGATTTATGAAAATTTAGTTTATACTGATACGGTATGAACTTTAAATTTTTTTTCTGTTTATTGAAATTTACAACTTTACATAAAAAAATAAAAAATATAACCAGTAAAAGCGATAATAACATGAAAATAGCTCGTGAAGCAACATCCCACTGGTAGCACTTCAGTATAAACTTTAAATTGACTTTAACTAATTATTGAAAAAATAAAGTAAAAGAGTTGTAGGCATAATGAATAACCACGTGTTACATTGTAATGAAGAGGTTAGTGGGAGAAAAAAAGATTGTTTAAAGAGGAGTAAATGCTGTAATAAAGTGAATTGAATATATTGAATTTAAAGTGTTTTTGAACCGTTAGAGTTTTTTTCTTGTTTTTTTAACCATAAGGTATACACTGGTTCCATTTGCATTAAAAAAAAAAAAAAATTAAAAAGAACTAATTATATAAATTATTGAATTACATGGACATTCCTCGAAATGATGCACATAAAAAAATATAAATAAATAAATAAAAAAATAAATATAAAGGACCAAAAACCCGATTATTGTTATTATATATAATATATATATATATATATATATATATATATATATATATATATATATATATATATATATATATATATATATATACGAGAATAACTATTATATAAAAGGACAAGCCATTTTTTTATTGTAATCATTAACCACGAAATCTATTGAACCAATCTGTACCAAATTATAACTACATTTTCTTTATGGTTCAAGAAATGATTAACAATAATAATATTTTAAGATTTACAATTACATTGTCATAAAAAAGCGATAAATTTATGGTGCGCAATGAAGTTTGGTATTCCACCAACAGGTGGCGAGCACCATTCGAGATAGGTTTCAAAGATACAGTGTTATATTGAGAAAGAAATTTTTGATAAAATTTACTTATTTGTGGAACGACCTATGGATTCCAAGGCAGTTTAAAAATCGACTGATACGTGGAACCATTCTGCAACAGAGTTTGCAATGGTAAAACTATTGAACCCGACTCTACCAAATTTTAACTACAACCCCATAGTTCTAGCAAGGTTTACAATAATGAAGTTTAATATCCCTCCACATTCCGGGAATCACTTACTCATATCTATATATTTTGTGGGTTCCTTAAATCTAGTCACATTTTAATAATTATGAATTTTTATTTTAACAATTATGAGTACCCCTATTTAATATTTAAAAATGTATAGGTACAATGTTTGTTTATTTTTATTACTAGGATGTTATATTTTTTTCTTTTTATTCTTTGAAAGTTTTTCTTTGAATATTTCTCTTTCATAATAAATTATGATTTAATCACATATATTTAAGTTGTTCAATAGTATTCTATTTTAAGTTTGAGACTGGATTATTTTTTCTTGGTACAGCATGATATTTTGTGAATTAAAAAAAAAAATTAAAAAAAATAAAGAAAAGAAAAAAAAATTAATACCTACTTAAAACGTTAAACTAAGAGAACTGACCTAGTGTAAATACTGTGATTAAAAATAGTCAGATGATAGGAAATGTATCCTGGAATAAGTCATTATGATAAATAAATAATAAAAGAAATTTTGAGGAGTGAATGCTGATAAAGAAAAGTCATTGATATAAATAATATTGTTTGTAACATCCTTTTTATAAAGAAAGATTTTTTAATCCTATCTTAATCGTTTTTATTTCTATACATTGTCAACATACAATTATTTTTTTCTAAGCATTTGTAGATCATAGAGAAAACACTACACTTTTTATTCATAGTTAAAATAATTGACGGTTAAAAAATGTTCCCGTTTCGAAGAATAGGGAGTGAGAAGTTCAGCTGAGCTGTGGCAAAACCAATTAACTCTAAATTGGCTAGTGACTACTTTCTGTTGATATTGCCCCGACAACTTCAAGATTTGCAATTCAAAACTTTTTCCATTAAAATTTTAAATTCCAATCACTGTCAAATGGAAATAATGTTTAATTTATCATTTTCACACAGAGGCTAAGAAGCAGATAGAGATCAGTCTATTAACGAATTTTGCGATTAGAAGTATAGATTTTGGAACAACTTTATAACTTTATAAAAATAAGAAACACTATTTTTAGTATTTCATGAAATTAAAAAAAAAAAAAATTGTATGGAAATTTATTGTAGGAATAAAAACATATGATTTTCTTTATTTATTAAAAAGATTCTTTATCTTGCTATTGCAAAAGAAACGGTACAAATATTAATTCACCATTGAGATCTATCATTTATCATTAGGAAATAATTTTAAAATGTTCAAAACAATTTTGAAGTGATCGTAGCAATGATTATATCTAAATATTTAATAACTGCATAACTGCTCGTTTACGATGGAAAAAAAAAAAAAAAAAAAAAAAAAAAAAAAAAAAAAAAAAAAAAAAAAAAAAAAAAAAAAAAAAAAAAAAAAAAAAAAATACATTAAAATCATATTCAATAATAAATATAGAGATCTAACTAAATGAAAAATAACAGTACTAAATGTTTTGCTATCGAAAATCCTTTGAAGTGCTATATTTAAAAACAGTTGCTTTTTCGAAAAAAATGCTTTTAATTTAGGCGACTAAAGATAATAAGATGATAATAGTATTGGAAATAATAGCATTAATATAAATAACAAATTAGTTAAAATTTTACATAAATAATGATAGCCAAACATTAGTTACATGTAATTGATCACATATACAGGGTGCATCGCAATTAGATGAAAATAAGCAGGATGGAGAAACTAGATAAAAAATGTAGTCAAACAAAGCAAACCGCATGTTTTTATCTCATTCCGTTCCAGACATATGCCATTCCAAAGGTTATTTCGAGAAACCATGGCTTTTATTGGAAAACCTCAATTTTCTCTGCTTTTATACATTTTTTTTCAACGTTCTATCACAGTTTTGAAATCAGCATTAAATTTTATTTCAGTCTTATGGACTTTTAATGTTCACAAGTATCTTCTTAAACCGCCATAATATATCAAAAATTAAAAATTTTAATAACGTTTTATTAGCAACTAACTTTTGAGCACCACTACTGTTCCAATAAAAGAGTGCAAGCTGCCGAATCTCACAAAAGTTGTGAAATTTAATTAACTTTCTAACGGTGTACTCAGAACTGCAATTATCTCTCAATTTCGTATTGCAATTGGAATGGAAAGTAACTGATGTCATGGTTATTTTGTGTGGTCTTATCTTCAATAAATTTAATTTATTTTTAAATAAATTACAAGTAAACCTACTAGGGGAGAGTTGAAACCTAAAAGAACGTGATAGGAACGTCTGACATGAGGTAAGTTCTTGTTTATTTCTTATGGAGTATGTCCGCATTAGGGTTTGTTTACGTTATTTCCCTGATTCTTAGTCTGCCTAATTCGCTAAGTAAATAACAATAATTGTCAGTATCGTGCAAATATTCAGACTATTAAATTCGTTTTTAGTTCAAGAAGTACAATGCCAAATTTTTACATAGCTAAAGAGTATGTTGATATGTTTGCGTATGGGGCTGCAAGAGGCTCTATTCCAAGACAACCTGTTATGTTTGCGGGCCGAGCTCGTAGGGAGGTTGACGACATTTTCAATATTTTTGATAATGATCCATCAAAAAGTATCCGTCGCGCTTTACGCACTCCATTTTACGGCACTCCTCGAAGCAATACCACTATGGTGGCAAATGAACGGGTGGCCAGCGCATAATGAACGAGCTATAACGAATTGGCTCAATCAACATTACCCAGTAAGATAGATTGAGGGAGTGAGATATGGGCCTGTGCACTGGCCGGCCCGAAGTCCTGATTTGACGCCACTTGATTTTTATATTTGTGGTAGGCTTAAATCGGAAGTGAAAGGAGTACCCATTCAGGACATTAACCACCTCATCGCAAGAATAGAAATGAGAGCTGACCATGTAGAGATTCGAAGAGCTATATCAGCGGTGTTGACCAGATGTCGTCAGTATATACTGCAAGGAGGAGGCCAGTTTCAGCAACTTTAATAATTTGCAGATATTTTCTTTACTATTTAACATTAATATAAGAATTAATTTAATTTTTCTTTGTTAATTACATAAAAAATAAATTAAATAGACCACAAAAATAACCATGACATATTTTTCCTTTCCCATTCCATTTGCAATACGGAATTGAGTGATAATTGCAGTTCTGAGTATACCATTAGAAAGGTAATTAAATGTCACAACTTTTGAGAGATTTGGCAGCTTGCACTCTTTTTTTTTTTTTGGAAGAGTAATGATCCTTAAAACTTCGTTTTTAAAATTTTTATTTTTTGATATATTATTGCGGTTTAAAAAGAAACTTGTGAACATTGAAAGTTCATAAGACTTAAAAAAAATTCAATTTTGATTTCAAAACTGTGGTGGAACGTTGAAATAAAATGTATAAAAGCAGAGAAAATTGAGATTTTCCAATAAAAACAACGGTTTTTTCGAAATAACCTTTTAAACGGCATATGTCTGGAACGGAACGAGATAGAAACATGCGGTTTGCGTCGTTTAACTACATTTTTTATCTAATTTCTCCATCTTGCGTATTGTCACCTACTTGCGATACACCCTGTATAGTAAATTTAAAGAAAAATGCCGACAATATTAGGTATTCATGGCAAAAACCAATAAACTACTATTTATTAAGAAGGTAATGAATTCAATTCTAACTAATTATAAACAATAGCAAATAATGATAAAGTAACTAAACGATGTTTTAAATGTGCAAAAACATTTTTGTCATACATAATATTCGAAATGAATCTTTATCATTGCTATGGCCTTCCAGAACTGGAAACCTTAAAAATCAAATCATTCATATATTATCGAGAGACAAATTTAATATAATATAATATAAGGAAATATAATTTATTCGGAAGTTTTATAGATTTATTTTTTCCTTTATGCATCCTTTCTACAGTGCGAGGTTTTTACCTAAAAAAAAATAAAACTTAAATTATTAGTTGAAATGAATATATTACTTGAGGTACGCATGATGATATAGAAGGATCAATACAATTAGGATTGATGAATTAAATGCCACTTCTATTGAGATTATTTTATTTGAAAACTAGTTTCGAATGCTAAACATTCATCTTCAGTTCTAAAACATACAATAAAATTTTCAACACATCAGTACTATGTTACATAGATTAAATATACTAAGGTTTTTAAAAAGATAAGACAAGAAATCAAGCATAGGCACTCACCTTCGAGGTAACTAAAACACTGAATTTGTGAGAAGTAAAAGGGGGGGGGGGCAGGTAGGTTAAGTTTTAGATTTACAACGGGGTTTCCCTTATGGCTCATTGGGGTTTTTTCGTTTCTATGGGAAATAAATTTAAAATGGGGCTATTGGATATGTTAATCTGATCATTTAAACAAAAATCTGGATCGGTTTTAAACGATTTTATTATTTCTAGTGATTCAAAAGTATTTAATTTTAGGCTATTTTCTACTTGATGTAATATTTTTACTCCCGAGTCTTTATTAAATTTGTGGTTATTTTCATTTAGATGGATAGCGAAATTGGAATTTTGGGTCTTATTAGTGTATGCTCTTATATGTTCATTTACTCTTTGATTTACTGATCGTCCGGTTTTTCCCGTGTATTTTGCTTCACAGTCATTACATTTTAATTCGTATACGCCGCTTTTTTGGAAAGGGTCTATTTTGTCTTTCGGTGAAGGGAAGTATGATGACAATGGCTTATCTATTTTAAATGCAGGGTTTAAACCTAATTTTTTAATTCTTTCCCGACTTTAACGGATATTGGGCTGTAGTATGGTATCAAAATATATTTTTTAGGGGTAGCTTTATCCTCTGGGGGTGTTTTGTATATATTATTCATAGTTTTTTTTTATGTATTTGTTTTCTTAAAATATTATCGATTGTGGTTTTACTGTATCCGTTGTTGTTAGCTATAGTGTGAATCGTTTGTATTTCTTTGTTAAAATTTCGTTCATTTAGCGGTATATTTAAAAGCCGGTATATCATGCTATGAAATGCTGTAGCTGTTTGTATAGTCACCATACAATAAACATTCTATAAATTCACCGGTGACTATACAAACATTCGAAAACCTTGCTGTCCACATTGAATCCGGTTTAGAAAAATACGACAAAAACCCACTTTCGAAATCAATATGCGCAAACATACTAAAAACAGAAATAGAAAAAGCCCAGAACAATAAGATAAAGACATCATCCGAATACAAGATAGCACGCGCTTTATCAACTAAAATATTAAAAAACGACCTTACAATCATAAAAGCGGACAAAGGGAACACCGTAGTAATTATAGAAAAAGAGTTATACAAAAATAAAATCTATGATTTCATCCAAAAAAACAGCTTCCCCACCATAAAAAACCCCGCTAAAAAATTTAACAGTCAAGTTCGGGAGTTAATAAATAATAGTATTTTAATACCTGATAATATAAAATACAACTTGATTGAAATGAATCCCTTGCCGCCCCGTCTCTACGGCCTACCCAAAATACATAAAGCAGACATTCCAATAAGACCAGTAGTTACCTACATTAATAGCTCCATATACAAACTTGCTCATTATTTAAACAACATGTTCAAAACGAAAATTTCCTTTTCCCCACGAAATACAATAAAAAACTCAATAGAATTAGTCAAAAAAATTAAAAACGTAAATGTTCCAGACAATGCAAAGTTAATATCATTCGATGTCACAAATCTGTTTACCAGTATCCCACCTTCAGAAACAATAGAAATTTTAAAAAAACTAATCTTCCGGTCTAATCTTCAACCACTAGAAAAATTAGACTTTTACAATTTAATGTCAGTCTGCATAAAACATAATTATTTTCAATTTAACAATACATTCTATAAACAGGAAGAAGGATTACCAATGGGATCCCCTCTTTCACCCCTTCTGGCAGATCTTTTTATGGATAAATTAGAACGGAAAATCCTTCATTCAAAATTAGCTCAACACATCATATACTGGTATCGGTATGTTGATGACATAATTTGCCTATGGTCTGGGACGACCAGACAAATCAATAGTTTCTTAAACGAAATAAACGAAATCCACCCTTCAATTAAATTCACACTGGAGTTAGAGAACAATAAAACTTTAAATTTTTTAGACATAGAAATCTCCATAAACAATAAACAACACGAATTTAATATATACAGGAAACCCACACACACAGATGTAGTTATAGACAACAATGCCAGGAGACCACTAACACACAAACTCGCAGCATTTCATAGCATGATATACCGGCTTTTAAATATACCGCTAAATGAACGAAATTTTAACAAAGAAATACAAACGATTCACACTATAGCTAACAACAACGGATACAGTAAAACCACAATCGATAATATTTTAAGAAAACAAATACATAAAAAAACTATGAATAATATATACAAAACACCCCCAGAGGATAAAGCTACCCCTAAAAAATATATTTTGATACCATACTACGGCCCAATATCCGTTAAAGTCGGGAAAGAATTAAAAAATTAGGTTTAAACCCTGCATTTAAAATAGATAAGCCATTGTCATCATACTTCCCTTCACCGAAAGACAAAATAGACCCTTTCCAAAAAAGCGGCGTATACGAATTAAAATGTAATGACTGTGAAGCAAAATACACGGGAAAAACCGGACGATCAGTAAATCAAAGAGTAAATGAACATATAAGAGCATACACTAATAAGACCCAAAATTCCAATTTCGCTATCCATCTAAATGAAAATAACCACAAATTTAATAAAGACTCGGGAGTAAAAATATTACATCAAGTAGAAAATAGCCTAAAATTAAATACTTTTGAATCACTAAAAATAATAAAATCGTTTAAAACCGATCCAGATTTTTGTTTAAATGATCAGATTAACATATCCAATAGCCCCATTTTAAATTTATTTCCCATAGAAACGAAAAAACCCAATGAGCCATAAGGGAAACCCCGTTGTAAATCTAAAACTTAACCCACCTGCCCCCCCCCCCCTTTTACTTCTCACAAATTCAGTGTTTTAGTTACCTCGAAGGTGAGTGCCTATGCTTGATTTCTTGTCTTATCTTTTTAAAAACCTTAGTATATTTAATCTATGTAACATAGTACTGATGTGTTGAAAATTTTATTGTATGTTTTAGAACTGAAGATGAATGTTTAGCATTCGAAACTAGTTTTCAAATAAAATAATCTCAATAGAAGTGGCATTTAATTCATCAATCCTAAATGAATATATTAGATGAAGTTCTCAGTTCTGCGCCTGCGTTAGATAGTTAATGTAGCTTACGTATCGTCTCTTTCATTTATCACTTTTTTATTGTGATTTACAGCATTTTACAGTGTGAATTGTTGTGGATTAACAGTGGAAAACAAGGACGAAGCATCGGACTTGTTATTACTGTGAGTAATTTCATATTTACTAGCAAGTGTATAAAACTGTATACCAAAACCTACGAGCATATCGTATTAACGGCAGGCCAGCTGAGCAGTGATAAGCACGGCCCCCCACCCTGCCTACGGTCTTCAGTACCTACCTGACAGCCGTAGGGATTGTTGCGTCTCTTCACTGAATTCAGGGTCAAGTTCAAAAGACGCGGAACGTATTTCTTATTTTTTTTTTTTATTATTTTTTTTTTATTTACTCGCCCTGAAATGCCAGTATGAGGTATTACCACATGGTAATGTCAAGTAAAAACAAAAGAAGTCGGTCGCTAGAGTCCAAACCTAGTCCGACAAAACCCTGATCTAGAAAACAAAAGAGAGCCACGCTCCCTTCTACTCCTAACAACAATCAAGAACCACAGCCAGGACCTTCATCTCAAGCAGTTGAAGATGAATCCCCATTTTTTACACCAAACCCGTTCGAACCTCTTAAAAACTCTCAAACTGAAGAAATGGAAACAACAGTTAACAAAAAGATACCACGCCCCCACCAATCTGCATCAGAAACATCAGAAGCATCCAACTCTTTAGCGATCAAATAAATAAAATTATAGGCCCAGGAGCCTACTCATGTGTAAATAGAACAAATGACACCAAATTACAACCAGATACACCTGAGGCCTACCGTGCAATAGTCAAATACTTAAGCGATACCAAAGCCGACTTCCACACTTATCAGCTCAAGAACGAAAAATCAATTAGAATTGTAATTCGGCGCCTCCACCACACTACACCAGCAGACATTATAGAAGAAGAGCTTACTTCTATGGGTTTTAAAGTTCGCCAAATTATAAATGTGGTCAAGGATACCAAAATGAATCTTGGAACGGGTAACAAAATACCTTGCCATTATTTTTTGTTGACCTCGAGCCAACTCCAGGAGTAGAAAAAATTTATGATGTCAAGCGGCTCTATTATACAAATGTGATTATAGAGAAACCATATCCAAAAAGGGACATTGTTCAATGTCACAACTGTCAAGCGTATGGACACACTAAGCGCTATTGTCATCATATGCCTAGATGTGTGAGGTGCGGCGATCCACACAAAACCGAAGACTGCAACAAGCCTCGGGATAATCCAGCTGTATGCGCTCTATGCCACCAGGGCCATCCGGCGAACTATAAAGGGTTTGAAACCTACAAGAAGCTCAAAGCTCGATTCCAACCAGCTCAAGGAAGGAATGAAGAAGTGAGTCAAGCAAGAAGACAGCCATCTAGACCAGTAAATGGAGCCATCTCCTATGCTAGTATGATGGGTGGCAGAGAGCTACCTACTGGAACAGGGGCCATGCCACAACCACAGCCTCAAAACGTTTACCACGAACCCCAACATCCAACCCTTAACCAAATCCCTCAGCCTCAAACTCAACCCCCAGAAAATCCTATAATCCAGCCCATTAAAAACAACACACCCACAGTTCCTTACATTCCGCCTCCTCCCAATGCTACTGATATCTCATCTATACTAAACTCTTTCCTCTCGGAATTCCGATCCATGATCACTCCTCACATATCACTCCTAACTAGTGCACTATCCAACATTATCATCCCCGCCCAAAGAAATCCCTAAATGAAACCTTCCCTATCCATTCTCCTTTGGAATGCGAATGGTATTCGGAATCATACTGACGAATTGACAGCACTACTACACGACAGTAATATTGATATAGCCCTAATTACAGAAACTCGACTAACTAGTAACAGAACACTCAAAATAGCACAATACGAAACCTATCGGACGGATCACCCGGACGGAAGAGTTCATGCTGGCACAGCCGTCATCATCCATAATTCCCTCTCCCATTATTTATTACCTTTACCAAATCGTAATTTCCTACAAACAACTGCAGTTGTTATCAAAACCTTCCCTTTCCCACTGACAATAGCTGCAGCTTATTGTCCTCCTGGAAAAACTGTCTCCTTCACCCAATTCAGTTCCCTTCTTGTTTCACTTGGAAACCACTTCCTTCTAGGTGCAGACCTTAATGCCAAACACCAACAGTGGGGTGCCAGAATCACCAACTCCCGTGGCCGAACTCTACTGTCGGCACTTAATTCCAACCATTGCCACTACATTTCTCCCTGCTCTCCTACCTACTGGCTGACAGATCCCACTCGTAATCCTGACCTCCTTGATTTCTTCATTCATGCAGGTTTAGGTGCTATTAATCATTCCATCAAACGCTTAAACAACCTCTCCTCTGATCACAGTCCTTTAATCCTTACCTTATCCTTATCACCGATACCCAAACTTCCTCCCCCATCATTTATTAGAGGCCCAATAAACTGGAACCTTTTCCGACAAATATTAACTGATTCCATAGACCTCAGAGTATCCTTGAAAACATCCCAAGAACTAGATGATGCAGCCAACTCCTTTACGAATTTAATTCAACAAGCAGCTTGGAATGCATCTTTTCCTCAACCATCCTATATCAATCGTAATAAAAATCCTTTACCACAAGAACTAATAGACCTTATCCAAACCAAACGTCATAGATCCCTATGGCAAATAACCAGGCATCCTGACGATCGGAGAACATATAACCACTACACCAAATTAGTTAAAAAGAAATTGGCTTCCTTTAGATCCCAAACCTACAACTCCTATCTTTCCTCCCTCTCTACCTCAGACAATTCTCTCTGGAATGCAACCAAAAAAATCCTCAAATACCAAAATATTTCCCATCCTCTCCGACGTGAAGATGGATCCTGGGCTGCCTCAGATGAGAACAGAGCAGAAGAATTTGCCAAGCACCTCTCCAACACATTTATTCCCCATTCCGAACAAATCCCCTCCCACACTACTAATGTTCAACAATTCCTCACTTCACCAATTCCTCTCTCCTTACCTCCTAAAGCAGTCAAACCCTCTGAGGTCAAATTCCTATTAAAAAAATTGAAAACCCGCAAATCACCTGGATATGATCTGATTACCACCCAAATCCTCCGAAAACTCCCTCAAAAAGCGATCCTCTTCCTTACTTACATATACAACTGTATACTTCGCACGACCCACTTTCCTCTGATATGGAAACACTCCATCATCATTCTTTTCCTAAAACCAGTCAAACCTCTCAACAAAACCTCATCATATAGACCTATAAGTCTACTTCCCATCCTTTCAAAAATCTTTGAAAAAATCCTTCTAAAACGTATCCTACCCATACTCGAATCCCAAAGCATTCCTTCCCATCAATTTGGATTCCGGTCTGGTCACTCCACTGTTCAACAAGGCCTTCGTGTTGTTGATCATATATCCTCTGCCCTTGAAAACAAGCAGTATAGCACTGGTGCATTTCTGGATGTAGCGCAAGCTTTCGACAGGGTGTGGCACCAGGGTTTGCTCCTCAAGCTCAAGACCCATTTACCCCAATCCCTATACCTAGTCCTGCGATCCTATCTCTCAAATCGTTCCTTTCGAGTCCGCTGTGGCTCAGAGTTCTCCAACTGTTATCCTATCGATGCCGGAGTGCCACAAGGTAGCGTCCTAGGTCCCGTCCTCTATAATCTCTTCACTGCCGATATACCAACCAATCCTAATACCTTTTTAGCCACATTTGCAGATGATACTGCTATCCTATCATCCCATCCAGATCCTAAACTTGCTTCCCTCAACCTCCAAAGACATCTTCTACAGATTGAAGCTTGGTGCAGACAGTGGAGAATAAAAATTAATGAAGCCAAATGCAGTCATATACCCTTCGCCGCAAATCCTGTCCACCCATCCGTTTCAATAATATTCCTATACCTATATCGTATAATAAAAGCGTATCTAAAAAAGATCTATTTAACAATAAGTAGTTTTAATAGTTTTTTTAACGTAAAACTCATCGCTCCAGCAAAGCATGTCTGAAATCACTTTTTAAATAAAAACTTTTGTACATCTATTTTTTTTTCATTAATTTCTTCTTTAAACTTTGCCAACATTCATTACACAAATAAATAGAAGACAGTAAATCCGCCCATTTTCTGATAAATCATCCTTGGTGGGCTAAAGAAATTAGTGCCTTAGGTGTCAAAACACCTTACTTTTAGTTAGGATGTTAGTATTTTATACAAATTAGAGAATTTAAAAGATATCTGGTAAGAATAAAGAGTAATTACAGTAGTAGCTAAGTAAAAGACAGATTCGTAATTAGCTGCAGACAAGAACAGATGCAGACAATGCACCTGCTTCGGTCAAAGGAGTTGTGGCATCTGGTCGTTAGACAGTAGCAGTCTGTAGAGGTAATATACAAAGGTTCTGTTCTTATGGAGGCGTCTTATTTTATAATAACAGCATCTTATTTTGTGATATAGGTACTTATTGTTTGTTTTTAGGACTATGGGTCTCAAAATACATTTATCTGTACTTTCCATTTGGAATATATTTCCAAAATGATTATATTATTTAAATCCTTAACAGTTGTCTAAAAGAAAAAAAAAAAAATGTTAAAAAGTTGTTGGTACTCTCCAGACAGTCATAATTAGTGATTCCAAGTCTCTTAGGTTACTATTACACTCCATGAAGTTTTAAACGGG
Source organism: Euschistus heros (assembly GCA_003667255.2). Taxonomy (NCBI): domain Eukaryota; kingdom Metazoa; phylum Arthropoda; class Insecta; order Hemiptera; family Pentatomidae; genus Euschistus; species Euschistus heros. Next base: position 696,954 of record RCWM02000495.1, read on the forward strand.
TCTCTTGAAATATACATGCCAGAACGCTGAAGATTCCGTACTTTAGTGAAATGAAGGTCAAAAAATCAAAGGCATATTTTTCGCTATAACTCCAAAGCTATTTGTCCGATTCAAAATTTGATTTTTTCATCCCAAAGCTAGTTAAATTTAATATTAGATCATATATATGTAATTTATATTATATCCCGTGAAACACCCACGCCAGCCAACTTAACATGTCATAATTGTCATATTTTGCCAATAATAAACTAAAATTCCCATCTAAGCTTATTAGTTATTAGTACAAATAAGAAAGTGGAAAATAGGATAAACATATTAGACTGGCATAAGATGGAACAGTGGCTATGGAAAAAATAAAATAAAAAAGTGATTAGTATAAGTTTTTTCGTCAAACCATTTAGGCGATAGTACGCATTAGAGTGGATGTAGCGTGTAAAGTGGGATATATCAGCTAATAAAAAACTGTCCATTCTAGCTCGATAATGAAATTTTATTTAGAAAATTTATTTCAATTAATAAGATAAGTCGATCAAAGCATTTTCCTAAGCTGCTTGGAGCCCATTATCATGGGTACTTATACTGCACTGGGGCGATTACTGTCAGACTTTGAGACCTTCACTTCGACTCTGAGATAAGATGTGGTCATCCTCGCTAAGAGCTCTTTCTCAGGTTGTTAATCTTCCAGTCATGTCAATGCTCTAGAGACACTTGGAGCCTTAGAAGAACTACTATGTCATCGCCGATACTTAAAATGCATGCGGTACATTCATAATAGTTGCTATAAGATGTTCATAGCAACATTTTCCCTTGATTTATATGAAGTTCAACGGTTTGTTTTTGTTTGTTTAAATTTTCTTTATAACCCAAAGGTATGCTAATTTAATTTACAGCTATGTATAAAGAGCCATCAGACAGTTGTTATTTTATATTATAGCTATAGTCTTAAGGAAAAGTGACTTTGGCAAATCTATAAAGGCTGTGTACCTTAGTATGGGTGCCTTGTCTAGTGGGAAAGGAAGGACAGGTAGACTCTTCGTCGGCAACGAACGAAGGATATGCAAAATTTTCTGAAAAATAATATTCCTCTGAAGAAATTCAAAAGTTAGATGAGAAAAAGGAGGGAAGAGTGGGGTATATAACGCGAACCCGAGAAACAGGAAGTTACCTCAATGGATAGAGAGAAGTGAAGAGGTAGATGCTGGGGGACAAAGAATTGTTCAAGGAAAAAGATCATGATAGAAGAAGATGACGGACCCGTTAGAGGAATACTTTATGGTTCCAGCTTGGATCTCAGTACTATAGATAGATAGGTACAAACAATTTTTTAAGTCAAGAATAACTTTGTTTGTTTACTTAAGCTTAACGTCCTTATGTACTCCAACTAGGGCAGGAAGGACAGGTTATTCTACAGGTTACCAACCTATTCTAACCATGGTGGGAAGGTCCAGATTCATTTCGTAGATCCGCTACGAAATAAATTATATCTAGCCTAGGTGGGATTGGAACCCCCAACTCACTCGGTCATCAAGTCCCCTGAAATAAGTTTTATTATGTAAATTTTGTACTGAGCACTAGGTATTAACAATATTGTTGACTGATAATACCTTAAGTGCCACAAAACAGAATTCAAAAACGTAATTCCTCTTACGAAAAGGAATTCAATAAATCAAACAGGTCAGACAGCTGTTGGTGGAAGCAATTTTGCCACAACACGCGAGAACCATATTAGCAAAGGTAAAATATTTGATAAATCCCCAAGCTGAGGTAGGCACAGAGCAACAAGATAGGTACAATGCCATAATATATTATAAATAAAACTCTCCAATGTTTAAAGTCGTTATAATATTGATTACAAGTAAGCTCTATGGCGTGTGTGTAGAAAAGACACACTCGATCATATAATCACTGAAAAAGCATCAAATTATTGGCACGAGTTCAATTGTAAGAAAATAATGAAATTGTCAATAGTTTTTAGGAACCATAGATTTCCTCTCCATATGTTCTTTTGATTTAGAAAATAAAACTTATATAATATTTTTCAACCGACTTCAAAAAAGATAAAAATTATCTACACGGCTGTATTTATTTTATTTATTTATTTTTTATTTTTTTTGTTACGCGATTACTCCATCAATTATTAATCGATTTTGATGACATTTTTTTATCTGTAGGTTATACTAAAGCGGCGTTCCCATAAAATATTTATTGAAATCAACTTAGCACCTTTTTAGGAAAATCAAAAAAACCATTAATAAGAAATTACTGTTATATAACCTTCCGATATAAACACATTTCTCTAAGGTGAATGAATCTAAATTGTTAACAAAAATAATTTAAAATAATATATAAAAATTTAAAATAATTTAATCATGGAGTTAAAAAACATATGGAGAGGCACTTCCCGTATTTTCTTCAGTGAGGGTTGAGGCCAAACCACCAACCGGTCACGCCCACTTTGCCACAACTAGCGACTTGCATTGCATTTGGGCTAGGGTATTTCCCCGTTATTGAATGGAATAATAACGCATTAAATATAATAAAATCCCAGAATAAAGCCCGGGAAACCAAAATTTGAACTGAAATGCTGACTGTATTGTGCAAATCAAAATGGCTGCCTCTAGTCAGTTACTGCCTCAGCGATTGAGAGTTTATCCCTCTCCACTTGTCTATAAGTCCATCAATCAAATATAATATACAGTCAACCCTCGATGTGTCGAACTTCGATAAGCCAAATTCTTAAATAAGTCAAACAAAATCTATGGTCGCAAGTACATTGCTTGTAAATGTCACCTCAATAAGTCGATTTAAAACAAAAAAATGTGAAAATTTGTGTAAATAGGTCAAAATGAAAATAGAGGTTAAAAAAGGGACTTTTAGGACTTCCCCCTCCCCCCTATGAATCGAACTATTGTAAGTCATCGCCTTTATAACTCAAGCTCAAATTCAAGGAATTTCGTAGGTAATTTGTTTCCTGTTTTCTGCCATTGTTTACTTTTTCAGTTCTGTAGTATGACTGGTACACGAGTCTATTATTCACTTGAGTGGTTTTACAATGAATCCGCGAAAATTGAAAATTATTTCAATTAATGAAAAAATAAAACCGATTAGCGAAGTGAATAAATCGAAAGAAGTTGGACGGTTATTGCTAGTGAAAAATAAAAATTATTTTTAGAAAAAATAAAAAAACCTACTTCAAGATTAAACCTACATATATAAACTTGAACTAAAACGTAAACCAAATATATTTTAATAGCTTCGAAATAAACAGAATTACATGACAATTACATGACGGTGTCAAACAAAACAAACAGAGTTCGAAAATAAATGGTAATTGTAAAGATCTTCCTACTGTTTGTCAAAACCACACAACTGTTTTGTAACATTCGGAAGTTTGTTGCAAAGGCAGAATTAAACTGTCCATCTTGGCAGGCACCGACTCCAAACTGATCATAATAACTGATAAAAATAACTGATCATAGATTGTGAATAGTTATTTAAGTATCGATAATTTTGTTGATGGTACTTAACGCACTTTATTTCGAATCAATTAAACTATTACACATATATGTGTGTGGGTTTCATCTTGAAGTCGGGTTTTTTTTGTTTTTTTTTCAAAAACTTATTTTTTTAAGTAATACGTTCAGCCTATTATTGACAATTCAAGCTTATATCCGAGCAAAATGGCCCCTCAGAGAGCAGGTTTCATATTGAAGCTATGAGGCCTGCCACACCTGCGATGGAATGTAAGCCCTTCAAGTCCCAACTTAATGTCAAGGACATATTTCTCAAAGCCAATTTCGGCCAAACAAGGTTCTCAACAATTTTAAGATATAGTATTTGAACAATTTTATTTAGGAATTAGTGCCTACTAATTAAATAATTAGTTATAGCTAGTCTTCTTATAGAGAATTTGAAAAAATATAAATCTTAATTTTTTTGTTGCAGTAATGTCGGAGTAATTTTTTTATCTCTCTTTTTTTCTTTTTTAATCTTTTTTATTTCATAAATTAACTTATAATTCCATTGATTAATTATTGCTTATATTTTATATGGACTCTATGTTAATTCCTATGTTATTTCAAAATATTTCACATTATGTAACATGAAACACATTTGTATAAATATTTACAATAAACGTTCTGCGGGGAGATGGGACGCATAGAAATATATGCACCCATTGAAGGGTTAGTACAATGTGGAAAACTAGAACATTATGTTAATTATTAAACAAAACTTTAATACTTTAAGACGCGGGAGTAATAGTCAGCACTTATCGGGGTGAATGGTCCTATTGTGAATGGCGAGAATAAAATAAATAATTTAAATATGCATTTCATTTGAGCCTGAAGATGCACATTAGTAATTTTTTTACAAAATTTACGGCATACAATTTTTTCCAATGATGTTGGGTTGTATTCGTATATATGTTGAAAACCCTTAAACCAATTTTTAGAGAGAACCATTTACGTTTACTATACTTGTTTGCACACCATTGCTCTAAAAATCAAATAAATTGTTTGCTCGAATATCGTCTCAACAAGTTTTTTCATTCCTCATTATTTAGTTCCATTTAAAAACCCTTAAATCCGACCTATGTTAAACTAGTATTATTTAATATAATCAATAGCTATGCTCTAATTACAGGACGTTTACATTCAATACTACCTTAGTAATACGTATGTAACAATATCCATACCCACTGTCAGATTTTCTAGGTAGTACAATTAATACTTGCTCACTGTTTGAATAGTTTTCTGGTTATCCTACACTACTAGACTGTCTCATAACGTCTCCATTTATTTTTAAAAAGATAACTGGTGCCTTTAGTACGAATTATGTTAAGTTTTCTAAATATAAGCCAGTTCACTAGGATAACAATATTTAAGAAAAAATCAATCCATATATCTCCGAAAGTTGAAGATAAATGATTGACATAAATATAAATGATTTTATGTCATTTTGCACTTAATCAAGCATAATGCACCAGTAGACAGTGTGCACGCTAGTGCAGCGCGTGCATTTACGTCGCAAGCAACCTAAATGGTAATTAGTGAAGAAAATAATCAAAATGGCCTCAGGATGATTACTCAAATTACTTTACTGGCAAGGCTAGAGATCTTGTAAAACCATCTATATAGCTGCTTAATTAAAACCATTTCCATCCAAGGCAATGTCGTACTCACCATAAAAATATTCATCTGTTAGTAGATGGTCTAGATTGCATTTAAGAAATGTATTACATATTATTTATTACCGAATCACTGACCGATACTTTTTTTTCAAATTGGTCAGGTCTAACGAAATATTTTTGATGGTCGAAAATTATATCTTTTTTTATCTCTTTTTCCACCTAATAAACTAATTATGGTTTTTCAATAATCGATTAAAGGGTTCGTTAGGAGATATTCCTTCCCATTAATTACATGGGTGTCCTCTCAAATTATTTTGACTCCGTTGCTACGATTAACTAGTTTCCAGCTTTTTTATTTGGGGTGGAACGTCCTAATGTACTCCAACTAGGGCAGGAAGGACGGGCAATCCAATAGGTTACCAACCTATTCTAGCCTTGGTGGTAAGATCAAGATTCATTTCGTGGGTCCGCAAAGAAATAAATTTGAAACCCCTTCAAACCAAGGAGTAAGGGCGTCAATGAAATTTCCACTAAGTCGTCTTAATTTTGTATGTTTAGTAATAGAAAAATCTTAAAACTGTGCTGTCAAAACCTAAAAAAAAAACTGTAAAATTGATTGATTCAAAATATTCAAATTATAATTATATTAATTATCTTTTGAAAATAATGGTTAGGTAAATATTTGTGCGTTTGTGAACAGCTATTTTAAGAACAAATAATACTATATTAAATTATATACTAGATACTATATTAAATTAATTAATGGAGGTGAAACAACAAAATAATGAAAAAAATCTTTGAATGTATCCTATTAACTAAATATCCCGCTGACATGATATCAACTTGCCGCGTATTCAGCTCCACTAGAACAATGGCTGTTCCAACAAAAGCTTATCTGCCATATCTTCATTAGCTGATATTCTCTCATTAATTTTGGTCCCGGGAAATACCTTTATTAGTATATTAATGTTTGCCTTCCCGGTAATATTTTTCAAAATGTATTTAAAGTTATAAGGTAAATTGATATTTAAATATAAATTAATGGTCTTATAAGTCAGATAATTATCGAAATCCATATATTGTATTATTAAATGATTACAGAAGTTAAGACTATTTATTTAGGGTTTTTATTATGGCTAAAAATAAAACCTATCCTAAACAAAATACCTAAAATGAAACAGCTAAATTAACTAAAAGTTATTAATTATTAATGGAACCAGCCAGAAGGGGTCAAAAAGGAACTGAGAAAATATTGAATTGCAGGTGTAAATTTTTTTCTAAAGACTATCTATTGTTATTTACAACTTATATAAATGAAAATTTGAGGAAAATTATTACAATGATGTGTTAATAGCGACTAATCGCTAGTAGCACTTCAAGCTCAACAATAGAAAGTCTCTCGGCCATTTTCTTTTCAGACACTTAGTAAGTTTATCGGGAATAGAATAGGAAGCAAGTAAAGAGTCTAGTGAATTTGAGTGGGTATGGAGTTCACTAATAAATGGAAGGTATCTGGTTTGTGATAAATCAGTAACATGGAACATTGAGGTCTTTATGATTACGTTTATCAGTTACAAAATAAAGAGCATTAAGGATTTTTCGAAGGATTTTGGATAGCAAGGATTGGATACTATATAAATTAGATGGTTTAGTGGAGCCCTAAAGCACAACTCCATATGTCCAAATAGTTCTGATAGCTATCATGTAGATATATGAGTCTTTTGCAATTAATCGGAAGTTATTGACGGTTGTCTAGTAAATGTTAAAGAATTCGAAAACGACGAGCAGTTTCCTGTCGTTTTAGTCTTGTATGTGGATTCCAAGTTAAACATTTGTCTAGTTGTAATCGTAGATGGTGGATCTGTTCAATAGGGATCAGTGGAATGTTATTAAAGCATACAGTGATACAGGAAGTCGTAGGTTTGCGACGAGGGGTAAATGTTATTTGATAGGATTTGTTTGGATGTATTTTAATTCTCCAATTTGACATCATTTTAAAAAGTTTATGATATTATATTAGTGTGTTAGGAATGCTATTAAAGGATCATGATTTACTGATAACACACATGTATCATCAGGGCACGTGGCAGGGCGGTGCTAGGATGAGTCAGAATACCAGCTGTAAAGACTGTGTAGAGGATAGCACCTAGGATGCTACCTTGAGAAACACCGACAGAGTAATTAGAGAAGAATAGACTAATTTTGGGTTAATTTTTCTATCACTGAGGTAGGAACAGATAGTTAGAAAGTATAATGAAGGCAGGAATTTACGGAGCTTATAAAGCAGTCCTGCGTGCCCGACTCGGTCAAAAGTCTGTTCCACGTCGAGAAAGGCTCCAGTGCAGTACATTCCGCCCTCCAATGCGCAAGAGACAACGTCCACCACACGATGACATTGCTGTATTGTGGAATGTTATGTTCGGAATTCAAACCGGTGACGTGGGATTACATGATGGGAATTTAGGAATTGTAAAATTAAATCATAACTAGGAAGAGTATCTAAAAAAATATTATTATTGTTATAAAATATCTGAGGAATGTTTTTCGAACTAATAGCTTATATAGATGATAAAAAAAAAAAAAAAAAAAAAAAAAAAAAAAAATGGTATTTGCAGTGTTAAAAAAAAAATTCAAATTTATTTATCAATATTCAATATTAAACGCTAATTAAATATACGAGCTAATTTAACTAAAAATATTAATAACAAACATTAAATTATATTTCTAAGTTACACACTCATTTAATAATTAGATATGTTTTTGTAACCTTTTGTTACTATTTTTATTAAATTCATGAACTGAAAAAAAATAAATAAATAATTTTACAACATTCTATTTTTCTTCTTTTAAATAATCAGCTATTATTTAGCTTCTCAGTGATAAGCTAAATAATAGCTGTAATTCACTTCATTATTATTATATTTATTTATATTAATATATAATATAATAAATTAATTTTCAAATGATTCTTTCTTAATGTTGCCCTGGGCCTAAGAAATGTTCTTTGACTAGATTCTAAATTCAAAGTGACTTTTCCTCATAAAAACTTCTCATTTCCTTCACTACCTTCTTAAACACCACCATTTCTTTTGTCAGATCGCTATTTCTTATTAATCAACTATGTTATCTTTTATAATATACTTTGACCTTTTACATTACATATCTAAGAGTTTAATACTTTTATTCCACTACAAATTTAAATAATTATTTATGGAAACAGTTTCATAATAAAAGTACATAAAATATGTATAACAACAGCATTTGCTATAAAAGCAGTTGATCAAAAGATTTAAAATTGGTGAAGTATACCACAGCTTTTTTCAAGTGATGTTTGAATGATTAAATTATTAATTTCAAAACTAAATACAACTTTCTTTTCATCAAAAAAATAACATGTAATTAAACTTTTTACTATTTTAAACAAGTTTTAATAATACAAAATTAAGTGAGAAATACTGATGCTTTTTACAATTATTATTTTCCTTTCAAATTATACTAATGTATACTACAGATTCTTCGACATTCGTGGTTTCTTTTCGCCAAGAAATCCGCAAATTATAATTATTTTATCAACTATTGTCATAGTTATATATTTTAATATAGCGGTGATAAATTTAACTTCTGAGTAATATCTTATTACATATTAACGTTTTCCTCTACTTACTACTCACTAGTGTTGATAAATAACCAATTGTGCTATTATTTTTCTAGAGATTAAAAAAAAACAACACTAAATTTATTAAATTTTATTTTTAATAATTATAATCTTTAAATAATAAGGTGATGTAATAAAATAGAAAAATATTTGAACTTAAAAAAATCAAAAACATTGTTAAATTAATGTTGTATATACGCTTCAGAAGACGTGAATGGGTTAAGGAATCAAAAAATTAGATTCATAACTTAACCATACCTGAGTAGTATGAACCATCTTTTAAATATTTCAATAAATGAACATTCTATGTAGAGTGGTCTAATCCTAAATTAATCAAAACCAGAGATGAGCCATCCTTTCAGGTATCGATTATCTCAAGCCGGAGACTCTTATCCAACGCAGGGGGCGTCTTATCTCAAAGAAAATTCAATCAGATACCAAAATAAAAGGACTAAAGGAAAATAAAAGAAGTGCCTTCAACAGGTACCGTCTAAGCACTCAATAAATAATTTTCTCTACTCGTCTGGAAATGAAGTCTTTAACACTTCAGCTGACAAACAATTAAAATAATATTTATATTTTTGTTTGTATAGAAAATTGTGAATTGTGGAAAACTTGAAATTTTATGTATGGGAGAATATCAGTATGTTGTACTACAGTAAAATCTCACTAATCCGACTTTCGCTCGACCGACTCTCCGGGTTATTCGACCCGCCCGTGGTATTAGTTTGGAGGAAAACAATATTTTTTTGGGATCCCTAATGGTCTGGTAAAACTGTACATATTTGTTTGCTAAAGGTCGAGTTGTTTTGATTTTTGAATATTTTAGGTTGTTTTGATAGTTATATTCAAAATCAGACTAGACTAATTTAACCAGAACTCCGGCCTGACAGCGCTACACCGACCAGTTCGATCCTTACGCTTCACTTCGAGTTTACCTTTATCGATAGCTCTTCCCTGTAACCTCACATGTAAACATTCACTTCTACAGTTTCAACTTGGATGGTGTTGTTTAGTGTGTTATATTGATATTTAGTCTTCTTAAATGTAAAAAGGTGAAACAGAAGTTAACAACATGAGTTTCATAATGGATTTAGTGTTTTATAAATTGATGTTTTCTAATGTTTAAAAGTCTTACTAAATTTAACAAGATTAATTTCTACATGGCTTTGGTGTTTTAAATATTTATGTTGTTTTTTATCGTCCGTATTACTTATTGTCCTAAAGAGAGACAGATTGTATTATTAATTCATTAATACACATCGATCTAAAAATGAATGTGAGAAATTTTACCAGAAGTTTCATATTTTTTTATTTTCACTTTCCGTGAGAAAATACAGCATAAAATAACATCATAACTTTCAACAAGAGTTATATATCTTATTTATTTATAATTTGTTATTTCCACTTTACCAACGTCAGAAAGTTTATCAGAAGTTAATATTACTTGTGATTTAGCATTTATATTAGTTCTGATTAAATATAATATTAATTCATCATTGATTTAGTCTTTTATATTTTGACATTTTCTTATTTCCAAATTAATTATTTTCTTATTTCTCATTATAATATCAGAAGGTAAACATAAGTTAATATTAGTTTGAACATGGATTTAGAGTTTCTCTGTAAATTAGGGAGTATAACCTTTCCCCTCGAAACGTAGTGACAAAAAAATCTAAATAAATCGGAAAAAGGTTAGAATCGATAAAAGGTATTCTGGGTGCGTGAAGAGGCTATATATCAATACGCTTCTGAAAGGGTACTTTTTTTTTTTTTTTTTTTTTTTTTTTTTGTATATACGATTATCGTCTACGCGTCCTTAACAACGACGTTTAGAGTATACTTTATTATGAACGATTTTAAAAATGAGCTCGTTACCTTAAAGTCAAACACTTTTTCCAATGTTTTTAATATTTAATATATAACTTTTCATATAATTATTGTACACTTTTAACAATGAAAAACTCGGGCTTCATTGAATTCTTCGGTGAATCCGACATTTTGGCCGTTCTGTCCTATCCTTGGCCCCCTTAGGGATGTGTCAGTGAGGGTCTATCTACTCTACCTAGAAATCCGATCTTCATTTATAAACCTCATAAGGTATCCAATGTTATATTTTAAATACTGTTTTGAGTTTGTTTTACAAGGCCAGAACATAACTTGCACGGCTTCCTAAACTAAACTGTTGGGGGATATCGTTGCCTAGATTATAGGAATCAGCTTGGTCAGCTGTGGTAGGGTTTCAGATTCGCAAAGGGCTGTGAGTGGGATTCATCTGATTAGATAAAGCTCTTTAACAAAGGCGTGAAATACTTTGACTCAATGGTAAATGTCTGACAGATATAGCAAATACTGTCAATGGGAAGGTGGGTTTATATTTAAAATTACAATTTTTTTTCAAACTCGAAGTATATTCATCATAAATTATTTGAAAGGCCGTCCAAAAGTCGGTGTGTGTGCAACTAGCCCAAGTCTTCAAGAAGATTTTAAATTATTCTATTTTTCCTAGCTTTAATTTTTTTCTACTTAATTTATGGTTATTTTTACATTTTTATAACAAAAATACTTCCAAAAAATAAGCTGGATCACGAATCTAATAATATGATAATACTGACAGAGAAGCTATCAATCTGTAGCCTTCTTACCACATTTAAAGGTAATGAGAACATTTGTTGCATACTTCGTAGGATTATCAAGGATACAATAGAAAACAAATTAAGAAACAATTTGATTTGAGTATTTATACCCATGTATGCAGTGTATGTATGCTAAGGCCAAACCATAAGGCTTTTTGGGTAAGTTTATTTGTGACGATAAAAACTTTTAAATTGAATACAGGAAAAATTCAACGATTCTATTGAACCATATTGTGTTGTAGCAGTATAAATCAGATAGCAGCTTCTTGTCTATTCAATCTCATATGAGGATTCCACTCGCAGTAATGAAATTCAAGATAAAGTATATGTTAATTGTAAAAGCTTTTTATGTCTTAAAAGCAAACAAAGACGAAATTGCATGAAGTAGATATTTGTTTTATAACGCTGGCGAGATCCTAAACGGTAATAAGAAGTAAAGTGATAGCAATAAAAGAGAGATGTAAAAATTGTAACGAAAATTACAAAAAAAAAAGATAATGTTTTTTTTTAATTTTTTTACATGTTAGGATAACGAAAACCAGAGTGGAGTAGGATCAATTTTTAGGAGATTTATATTGGCTTAAGAATACTTTTGATTGTTAATAATTTCTTGAAAATGAAACAGCATCAGAGCACAGAGTTTTAATTATATATCATCTCCAATGAAGAATTCTAGAAGTAATAAGTTAATATCAGAAGCTTTGAAAATAGGAAGAGGATAATTAAAGGCTTTAAATCAGAAAAGCTTTTTTTTTTTTATTTCTTTTTTTTTTTTTTTTTTTTTTGTCATCCTTAAAGATTTGTTGGAAGTTCAGATTAATTTTTAAAATTCAAATTTTTTTTTTAGTTCAGTTTGTTATTTAATTTTGTATTACCTTCCCTAGATAGTTGTATTTTTTTCGGAAATTTTATCTTGTTCATATAGCATAGATTAAATCATTCTGAAACATTTCAAACCATTCCTGACAAGCTCTGACCAACACTCACCATTTCTTTCTGATTGTTCCTGACACCCTCTAACAATCCATAAACATTTCGAACCATCATTCAATAATTAAAATGAAATAAAAATTTAACATTGGTTACTTACTTGTTAAATTTGTATTTAAATATTGTTAGATGTACTGAATATCTCTATAATTTTAACTTGTGTGTACGGTATAAATTAAATCCAATAGCTCTATTTTTTAATAATCTTAGAATAGTAATAGGATAATGCAATATTTCTGTATCAGAAGGTCCCATTTTGGATATTTACGAACAGATAAAATATGTTACATAAATTTAAAACATCTGGTTTTAAAGTTTGAAGCGATCTTTCAAAATACATCTGGTTTGGTACATACCTAACATTCTGTCTACTGTCCTATCCTAAAAAATATTATTGATGTATTCTTAACGTTTCTGATACATATTTACTTTCCAAACAAACATCAGTTTCTTATATGACATTTCACAACAGCATATCAAGTTGTTAAAACAATTTAATGCCTATCATGGTTTGATTCATAAGGACGAGTGAAATAAAACCAATATCTATCCTTTCTAGATAGCATAATTCATAAGCCCTATTCAATTTTTAAAAAATATTTAAAAGTCCCCACAAAAGCTAGCAGCAAACAGATACATATTGATTAAACATATTCCTAAATATGAGATTATATTGAGAAACCAGCACACACATAAAAATACATATATGTATGTAAATTCATGACTTTATGTGTTTGCATTGTATGTGAGGATGGGGGACAAATGGTTAGAACTCGTAAATTGTTCGGTAAATGTACAACATATTCTTATATCTTTATTAAATCGTATATTCTTTTCCAATAATAAATTTCCTTTTTTATTTTAATTTAAATTCTTCCTTATTCTTTATAGAATTTTTAACTATTAACACTGTTAAACAAGATATTGTTTATTAATTTATTTAAGTATTTTCTGATGCCGTTCACCACTACATTTGGTTTGAGACACCATATACAAGTTAAAAGTATTTTTAAACATTAGATTTTTCAAAAAGCCATCAATGTCTTGACTTTTCAGACCATTATTTAGTCTCCACCTTTTTTATTTATTACAAAGGAATATGTTGTATTGTCAGTTGTACTTGACGTTTGTTGCATTTTAGAGGTGGCTTAGTGGGCTTAGTATGTAGCTGAGGGTTAGTTTTGAGTGGACAATCTTTAATTTTGTAAAAAAAACTTGTTTTTTTTCTTTTCTTGGTCTAGGTTCTTGCTCCCATATATCTGGTGTAATACTAACAAGATGTAAAACTAAACCTATATTAATAAATTTTTTAAACAACAACAAATATTTATAATAATTTAATACCGTATTTTCGCCATCAGCAAAAATATTACAGCTTGAAAACTTTAACATTAATACAATCTGATTATTACAATTTCTTCAGTAAATCTCATTTCCACCATCGACTAGGTAGCCTACTAGGTCAGAGGGGTTATAAAAAGTTTTGTAATGTTCCATAGTTAGTATTTCAAAGTTCGTAAACATCTTAGTAGAACTTTGCAGTTTGTAGTACTGTATTCCATTCAAAATAGGCGCTCCCCAGTTCATCTGTGAGTACTAATTAGGTTAGGGTTGTCCGTTTCAGACAATACTTTTTTTTTTTTTTTTTTTTTTTTTTTTTTTTTAAGATCTGTTGTTGAGGTTATATTGAATAGTGACTGATATCTGGTAATGATAAATAACTAAGTGGTCTATTGAAAAAAAATAAATGTGTTTTTTGTATTTCAAAAATATGTATTTTCTATTGTTTTCATAATTTGATTTCAGTTAATTTTTAACTTCGTATAAGGTATCATAACCTAAACATCAATAACCATTCCTTCAAAAATTTGTTAATATTGTTTTATTTATTTATCGAAGATGCAGATAGAGACTTTAGCCTCGCAGTACAAAACTCCTTTAAATAGTTGTGGACAACGTCGTAGATTGGATTGGTTTCTTGTCGCACCCTCACCATCCAGGCGTCCAGAAGCGGCCTGCCTCTGCGGGGGTCGTAGTCTGTCATTGCCAACTGTTCGAGTTCCGTGGCGGCAACAATGTCTGCTATAGACAGCTCATCACTAGCTATGTACTTGCTGTTATGGAGCCATACCTTCTCAATGAAGTCGCAACTACGGTCCAGCTTGGAACGGCACTGCTCTTGCCTCGACTCTTCCGTTGGTCTGTAAGCTGCAGAGAAAATGTAAATGACTGATTTGGCTCTTGTCTCCAGATGGTGCCACTCCAGGTACTCGTCTACCCTGGCTCTCTTGAGGCTGTCTTCAGGATACCAGTGGTCTTCTACTTTGAACTCTCTGCAGAGATACCTCAGGATCGCGATTCCTTCCCTGATAAAATTACCCTTGTGTGATATTACTGGAACCTTCTTAAGAGGGTTGATCTTGAAGAATTCTTCTGCTTCCATGCTCCCTTCTGCAATTGTGACTTCTTTTGTGTCATAATCAATTCCGTTTATTCCGAGGAAAAGTTGAACTGCCCTGCAAGGCTGGGACAAGGGGTCAGTATAAAGTATGATGATGTCAGGGGTTTCTGAGGATGATGCCATATTGTTAGGCTACAATATATTTTACAACATATATCTGTCATCAAATGATAAAGTATTAATTCGAAATGTGATAGACATAGCAAACTATCTTAGTAATCATATGGTAGTTCATATGTTAGTTGTCTTTATGTATGGAATTTATAAAGTATTAGAAATGTTTCCTATCCTTATATTTAGTATATTCTAATGTTTTGATTACTAATAAAGTTAATTTTTACAAAAATAAAAAACAAAACCAGACTTTAAGATTAAACCTACATGTACAAACTTTAACTAAAAAGTAAAAAATAATATTTTAGTTACTTTGAAACAAAGAGAACTAAATGACAATCAATGAAATTATCGATACTTTTAACGTATATATACCTGTTCACAATTTCTGATCAGTTATTTTTGGAGTCGGGGCCAGCCAAGAAGGGCAGTTTAATCCTGCCTTTGCAACAAACTTTAGAATGGAACGAGACAGCGTTGTGGCGGTGATGAAATTGAGAGAAGAGTCATAGTTTATTAAACGTATTAATTCAAGTGATCTTCGAAGTGATAGATAAGTGCAGGAAAGCTTGAAGCAACTATCGAAAGCCATTATAAGTACTCTATCGAGCAGAATTGAGTATAACATATTTTAGTTATGAAATGGTCTGCGGTGCAGTGGAGTGATGAAATACACGTATAAGTTCTAAATAATTTATATAATGTGCCAAAGTTTCGACCTGCCTTGGAGGTCTTCTTTAGGGCTAAAAATAATAAAAACTCGATGGGACAAAATGTTAACAAAAGTTCTCAAATAAACTAATTTAAATTACAAATGATTATCAGAAGCGTTAATTACGTTTGATTATCTAGCTGAAATTTCGACTCTCCATATAAAGTTTTTTAAACTTGGACGTGAATTTTATTTTTTCTGACTGCATCACAGATCATCTCATACATAGATTATATCATACAGGCAGCTATACTATTTTTATCGTAACATATTTTAGTCATCAACCAACGTGTGTTAATTTGTAGGAAATAGAACTTATTAAGAGTACACAAAAGTCAGCATAAGCAAAAAGCTATCTACTCTGTTTAAAAAAACAAACAAAAAAAAACATTATTGTTACCAACATCCGAAGCAGAAACAACAGTTTTATAGGAGTGAATCTCAATAACATTAGTTCTCTTATATAAACTCAATTCGAAACCGGATGAATTTGAATGGTCATCGACATAAACTTTAAGACTGCGTGAATTTTGAAAAAACTGTTTTTTTTTTATAAATATATATTCAGCATCTTTTTTTGTAAATACGTAATGACTCAGGATAAGAAATACTCTTAGGTCTGCAGTGTTTATAAAAGACAGAGAAATTTTGACTTCGGAGTCTACTGGCCTCGTAGCTATGACGAATGCAAGCAACGTAGGATCAAAGCTCAGCGCAACTACCGGCAACTGCTATAGAATTTAAATCTCCGTTGAGGATGTGGTTTGCATCAGAATGTCATGGAGTATCTTCAGGAGTTTCCAGAGGGGTTAGAAGATGCTAGGACTTATTGTACCAGTAGATTGTATTTTTTTTTATTCGCGTGTGCATAAATTGCAAAATCCGTTTAACACCTTTAGTGTATTTTTATTTTGTAAAAGTTTTCACCTTTTTAGGAAACTATTCCTAAGAAAAAGGAAAATGCAAAAGCCTTTTGTTTTAGAGGAATTTATTTGCTTATTACCTAATGCATTATATGGAATTCTATGGAAGAGAAGAATTGGGACCTCTCTGTACCTGATTTGTCCCTCCATAAGTGGAGGGGGTCTGGTTGGGGGATCCATAGAATAAGTTTGTATTGTAAATAAAGTATGATAGTATTTTTAACTTTAAATATTTTTTTTTTCTTTTTTTCTTATTTATTGATATTTATAAATGTTCAAAACAATATACATTAAGTAAATGTGTTGATAGTGAATACACTGGCATGTAAATAACTTGTGAAGAACTACTCACTAGTAGCACTTCAATAATATCTACACTAAAAGGTCTCTAGGCCATCTTTTTTTCAGACGCCTCGGAGGATTATCGGGAATGGAGTGGGAAGCAAGTTGGGAGACTAGTGGATTTGAGTGGTTATGGAGTTTAATATGGAAGGATACGTATCTGGTATGGGCTAAATCAGCAACATATGGAACATTAAGATCTTTATGGATAAGTTTATTGGTCACAAAATAAGGAGCATTGAGGATTTTTCAAAGGATTTTAGATTGTAAGGATTGGATACGAGATGAATTGAATGGTTTAGTGGAGCCCCAAAGCTCAACTCCGTATATCCAAATAGATCTTATCACAGTCATGTAAATGAGTCTTTTGTAATTTATTGGAAGCTTAGAACGTTTGTCTAGTAAATGTTGAAGTAGTCTGTAACGACGAGCAGTTTCTTGTCGTTTTAGTCTTGTATGTGGATTCCAAGTAAGACGTTTGTCCAAGTGGAGTCCTTAATCCAAGTAGCGGATCTGTTCAACAGAGATTAGTGGAATATCATTAAAGGACACTGTAGGGCAGGATGTCGTTGGTTTACGACGAAGGGTAAAAGTTATTTGATGGGATTTGTTTGGATTTATTTTTATTCTCCAATTTCGATACCATTCTTGAATGTTAGTAATATGAGATTGTAGTGATTGGGATGCAATGAAAGGATTATTATTTACTGATAACACACAAGTGTTATCGGCGTAAGTGGTGAGGACAGTGATAGGATGAGTCGGGATGTCAGCTGTATACACCGTAAAGAGGATGGAACCTAGGATACTGCCTTGAGGAACTCCGGCAGATTGGGTAAAGAGGGGACAATAGGAAAATTTATGGTTAACTTTAAAGGTGCGGTCACTGAGGTTGGATCTAATAATAAGGAAATATGTATAAGGTAGAAATTGACGGAGCTTATACAGCAGTCCCGGGTGCCAGACTTGGTCAAACGCTTGTTCTACATCAAGAAAGGCTCCCGTGCAGTACATTCCGAGCTCCAATGCAGAGGATACAACGTCCACCACACGATGATATTGCTGGATTGTTGAATGTGATGTTCGGAATCCAACTTGAAATATAAATTTGATTTATTTTAGGTATTACATATAATTTTGGTATTACATGTAGGTATTACATATCACTTTTTTTTTTAATCTTAATTTTTTTATTTTAATTTATATATTTCACTTATATGTATATTGTATATTTTGTATTATTTAGCATAATTCTTTCTTTCCTGTTTTTTTTTTTTTTTTTTTTTTTTTTTTTTTTTTTTTTTTTTTTTTTTTTTTTTTTTTTTTTTTTTTTTTTTTTTTTTTTTTTTTTTTTTTTTTTTTTTTTTTTTATTGTACCTAATATGTGAATGCGATCATAAAGCCTATATTACTTATTGCCAGAATTTGTGGCAGATGGTAATAATTACTCAATTAAAGGTTTTCAAAAATTATACATTCATATATTTACTTTTTTAGGTGGCCTTTTTCATTCTCTTAAGAACACATATCTAGAGCGGATCCAACGTAATGGTAATTTAAGTCAAAATACTAAAAAAAATTATGGATATTTTACTATTACGTTCAACCAACATTTGTACCTTTTTTCATTGGTACCATACCTATTCTCTAGTTCTTCCTAATCAGTTTTAAAAAATATAAATGTTAGTTATTTTATATTTATTTTTTTTAATGCAGAATCCGTTAGTGTATGAAGTATTTATAAATAGGAAATAGCTCATACATTTTTTAATAAATTAATAAATCCGTTTTTGTTTTAGTGTATTGGCGAAACGTTTTTGAAGTCTTAGATATTATACTAAAGTAAATATAAATTTAACGCATATTAATAGCTCATACATTTCTCGTTTTTTTTTTTTAATAAATAATAATACCAAAAACAACATTATCTTCATAGTTCAATGAAGGTGTAACAATAATAACCTTTACTGATTTTCAATTAAATTATAAAAAACCGATAAATGTGTGGATTCCAGTGAACTCTGAACATCGACCGAAAGATGGCGAACGCCATTCTGCAAGAGAGGTTCCAATGGTGAGTTGTTATCTAGAGCTTAAAATTAATGGTAAAATTTACTCAATATTTTCGCTAAAAATATGGTAAATATTCTCTGTCAGTTCGCATTACTTAACCATACGTTTAAATTAATAATTGAATTTACAATTATGTTTTTACGTGATCTTCAACCACCTAATTTTTTTATTAGTACCAGGTTAAAAATTACATTCAGGCTATAATTCTAACTGGAACAGTGACAGGAGAAATCCCATTTAATCTTGAGGTGATTTCTTAAGATCTACCATTTAAATAAAAAAGATAACGATTTCTAATTAAAGTTACTTTTGTTACCTAATACAATTTACAAATCACAAGGCCAGACTTACAAAAATGTTTTAGTGGATCTTCGGGCTCATAACTTAAAAACGTCAATTTTGCAGGACCGTCTTGTGAATAAATACAATGGTGACATATCCTGCTCTCTCTTAGTGAATAGTTGAAGCTCAAATATAACGTTCTACCGACTAAAACTACATACGTGATTATACATGTATAATGATCATTTAAACATAAAAAGGTTCATTATACAGTCAAAAACTCGGCATAACTCAATAGCTTGTTTTTGAGTTATGTCGTTGTTGCAACAAATGAGCGATATGTAGTGCTTTCCAAAAAAGGAAACTTAAGAAATCAAATCATTTTCATAATGATGGGAGACAAAACTTAAAATGTGGTTTTTGTGGATGTCTAATGAATTTATTTTCTCCTATTGCATGCTTTATAATACAAGATTTTTTAAAACTTCAATTATTAGTTGAATTATTTAAGTTCTTTACTTTTTAGAGCGAGTGAAGCCATGACGGGGAATGCTGGTATAAAATATTGTTCATATATTTTTGATGTCATGATACATATTTTGTTATGAATTGCAGAGATGGAGAATGTGGCTTAGCCAAGAAACGTTGATAAATAGGAAAATATATACATTTTTTGAATTAAAACATATTATTTGTTCTTTCATTTTATATGCATCATTATAGATATTGTAAAAAAAAAGACAAAACCCTGGAACCCTCGATCATGAAAATAAAAAAAAAATGATTGTGAGGTGTTTGACTGCATGGAATAGACGCTATTTACAGAATACAGCTAAACAAACAATGATCATCATGATCCTGTGAAACGAATAATAAAGTAAGCTCCTTCGACAAACATGGACATTTTCACAGCAGATCTTGTTAGTCTCCGGTAAAAATAGCAAACTACCTGCTCGATTATCCAGAGGGACTTGGTCAACAAGCGGTTTGAATTATCCAACAATTGGGAACAAACAGGGTGCATTAGTAATTGCGTAATGCAAAGCGGCTCTCATGACGTCAATACTGACCTCACTCAACTCCTCTCTATCTACCTTCTCTCAATCTACCTCTAAATCCTCTAATTTCAGGTTTTAACAATTGCAAAAATTAATAAAAAAAATATTATATATTAACAAAACCTTTGATAATTATAATTAATTGTAAATATGCATTTTATTTATTATACGAATCAGCCGTATACTTTCAAGTAATAAAATAACACTTTGATGACGATGGATGGAACAGTACAACTCCAAAGCACCTGTAAGGGTTTCTTTTATTTTTAAATAACTCTAATAAAGATTATTTTTTTAAGATCTTCTAGGAGAAGAAACTAGAGATGCAGCCAAAGACAGAGAGACATGTTTGGTGGTCTTATTTTCCATCGTTAGCACCTTTTGTTTAATGCTTGCAGGTGATGTTTTAAAGTCTGAAAGGCTTACGTGGACTCTCGGTTTCTCGTAATAACAGTAGTGTTGTCAGCATAGTAAATTGTCATTTGATGAATTGCCATTTGTCTTCGGTCCGGTGAATAACCATGGGAATTGGGGAATAAGAACAAATCTGGAGCTGGAACAGTTGTTCGGTGAACCCAGCATCATCTCAATAGTCAAAGTAGGCAGATAAAGGTGGCTCGGCCATGTGCAAAGGATGACGGAAGATATACTTCCAAAAAAGATGATGAACGGCAGGCCGGGAGGAAAAAGATTGAGAGGAAGACCACAAGGCTGATATGGCTGGACAACGTTCAAGATGACCTACGAAAATTGGGTGTGGATGGTTGGAGGTGGAAGGCGGAAGATAGACAGGAGCGGCTGTCTGTACTTAGTGAAGCCAAGGTCCGACTAGGACTGTAGCGCTCTATTATAAGTAAATAAATAAATAATTAAAATCAATTAGAATATATATATATATATATATATATATATATATATATATATATATATATATATATATATTTTAATAAGGGCATCGGTTTTAAGAATTTTTTTTTTTTACTTGAGGTAGGCATGATGGTATAGAAGATTCAATAAAATTAGGATTGATGAATTAATTGCCACTTCTATTGGATTTATTTTATTAGAATATTAGTTTCGAATGCTTAACATTCATCTTTAGTTCTGAGGAGATCAACAGATATCTAAATTTGTATTATGATAAAATAATTACAATAGAAGTGGCTTCCATTGAAAACGAACTTCTCATATACAAAACCATTATTAAATCTATTTGTACTTATGGACTTGAACTGTGGAGGACAGCTAAAAAGTCGAATATCAAACGCATTCAATCCTTCCAATCCTAAGTCCTCCGAACTATAGTGAATCCTCCTTATATATATCCAACAAACCCCTATACAATGATCTCAATATACCATACGTCCTCGACCTCATACCCCTTAAATTTTTAAAATTCCATCGCAACCTTTCTTTCCATTCTAACCCTCTGGCTCAATCAATATCCAGTTCAACACATCCTGATACCCCCCCCTTCGATTAAAACGGCAGTGGCCCCGAGATCTTTTGTGAAAATTTATTTGGAGTACTGCCACTGGCCAGCTTCTCAACTCATGCCCTGAATGACTGTACATTGCGCTCTCACGGTTTTCTTTAACACCAGCTGAGAGAGAAGAGCTGGGACCTCTCTGTGCCGTGCGTGTCCTACCATGAGTGGAGTGGGTCAGGATTGGTTGGGAGATCCCTAGGATGAGTGTGTATTATAAATAAAGTATGAATGTAGTTTAAACTTTTAATTTAATTTAGCTTTATTTTTATTTTTATTCATGATGATAAAAGTATGGTTGACCGGATGATAAATGGAGAAGAAGATAGTCAGGGATGCAGTCAAAGTAACACCACGTCAAAGAAGAATTCTTTAATACGTGCCAACGTTTCGACCTGCGTTGCAGGTCTTCTGCAGTCATCGTCCTTCTCCTCACAAGTGTGGTTCGGTGGCCCTGAAGAAGACCTGCAACGCAGGTCGAAACGTTGGCACGTATTAAAGAATTCTTCTTTGACGTGGTGTTACTTTGACTGCATCCCTGACTATCTTCTTCTCCATTTATTTTTATTCAATTTATTTTTATTTTATTTATTTTATTTTATTTTATTTTATTATTATTATTTTGTTTTATGTGTATGTATAAATATTTTTTTCCTCATATATTTCCCTTGTATGTATATTCTATATTGCATATTGTTTATGCATATCAGCATAGCTCTTTTCTGTTCTATTTAATTCAATTTTTTTTCATTTTATATTTTTACTTTGTTTTTATTCTCTTATTATACATATTGTGTGAATGTAATCATAAAGTCATCTACAATGGAAACTCTTTATTTCGCCCGTCGATAATTCGTCTTATTCTGTAATTCATCAGGTTTTTTTTTTTTTTTTTTTTTTTTTTTTTTTTTTTTTTTTTTTTTTTTTTTTTTTTTTTTTTTTTTTTTTTTTTTTTTTTTTTTTTTTTTTTTTTTTTTTTTTTTTTTTTTTTTTTTTTTTTTTTTTTTTTTTTAATAAGCAACTACAAACAAAATTAAATACGTAACATTTTTCCCCCTTGCTACTTTTTTAATCTTTAGCGCCTTGTCAATAAAAAATACGTCTATATTTATACATTTTGTAAATCATTTCATTGGAAAAAAAATCAGAACATGCCTGGAGTCGATTTCTCCATTGATTGTAGTAAGAGATGAAAGGAAGAATGATTACAGTTGACGAATTCCCGGATTCAGTTAATACAGGAAAGCTCTTCCGACAAAAACCTTAGCATCTGGCTGAGCAACTTCTGCTCCAGGTTATAAAATGAGAAAAGATAAGCAAGAGGTAAGCAGCTGGTTAAAAATGGATACTACGGATGTGGGATATGAAATTTTAAATGACAAAGGAATTATAATAACAAGTGCTGAGTGCTCAAAATGATGCTAGTGATGAAAAAGATGATGACGTTTCCAATTCTTCCACTACCCCATGCAAAGAAGTAGAGGAAATGTTAACTAATTGCATTGAGTGGTTTCGAGCAGCAATGTGAATCAGATATTTCACACCTGATGGGATGCGGCAAGTGTTTGACTGTTTTTGTGTTTAGTATCGTTAAACGGCCTAACTTTGCACCATTGTGTTAACTTTGCACCAAGTTCACTAAAAAGTTCCAATCGAAGAAAAAGTGTTTTGTTGCCTAAATGAGGGATATTTTATATAATTCTTACTACCATGCGTTAGGATATAAAATATAAAATATTTTTTAGTGAACTTGGTGTTAAGTTAACTCACTGGTGCTAAGTCAGGCTGGTTTATGGTATATAAGATATTTCTCGGTATTTATTTCATGAACGTTTGACATCATTACGTTTATCTCAACACTTAGCATATATTTGCCAAAGATAAACATTGCCCTAGGTCGGCCATGTGCGCATAATTCACAACAAGTAACTTGAAAATAACACAATCTCTGATTTCAAGTGCCTTGGATGTGTCGACTCGATCATGCACCGCTGCAAACAGGTTGCTTCAAAGCATTTGACCTTTATTATTTGCTGTATTGTCTGAAACAAAAAAACAACAGGAGAACAGGTTTCGAATCCGTTCTTTTTTCCTCACACCTCAGGCCTCCGCTTGTGATTGTTGGTCTCGGCAATATCAGAGCAAACATGTTTCATTGCTGTAAATGTTTAGTTAGATCACGCTACTTTCACGTGGCTATATGAAGTCTACGTTCATAGATGTGAATAACAAAAAAATATGTCGAAGTAAATTATATATGACAAAATAAAAGAACATTTTTTTAAATAATATTTATCCTTGGACTTACTGCCCCTTTGGAATAATTGGAACGACAATTATTTATGTTTTTAATTTTGCTTTGTAGTCTGTCAGCATATAATAATAATTAAAAAAGAAATCCATAAGACGAAAAACTAATCATGATATCTCACTTCTTTTTTTTTTAATTAATACTAAATACTAATAAAGCAAGTAAATAAGTAAAATTAGCCTGGTTATTCAAAATAAGTTCATGACTGAAAACAGTGCGTATTAAGTGAACAGAAAACTACTAAAATCCAAAATTACTCTCAAGTAGAAGAATGCTCTTGTACCACTACAACCCATGTAGGGTCTATGGTTCAGTAATTAGGTAAGGATGTACTGTGAGCCAACGGTTGTGAAATGTGGAGATGTAGCCAAGATCACGGTCGACCATCAAGATTTTTCCTAATTACGGGTATCAACTTTATAGAAGCTGTGTTTCACCCAGAAGGGTATCCCGACCTCGAAGTCGATCCATGGCCGAAATAACAGAAAATAAATTTTTGCCTCAGTGGGACTGGAGCGCAATAGTATGGCAGTAGTAAGTGGAGTAAATTACTCAAAAGAAACTGGGTGACATGACAATATAGGAAGAACCAGAAGCCGTTGGAAGGATGAAGTGACAAGAAATTCTGCAGTTTGCTTAAGTAAATAGTTTGGAAGGTAAAGGATCACACCAAGTTGTTGAGCCAATGAATATGTAAGTAAGTATTCAATATTGACTAAAAGTACAAATAATCGGGGTAGTATTGCATTTGAGACAATTATAATAAATATAAATATAGTATAATAAATAATATAAATATAATAAATAATATAAATATAATAAATGGGAAGTGCTTACGGATTCATCATAGAGGGGGGAAAGGAAAGAGATGATTAAGGTTTAGAGGAAGGAGGTAGTTCTTAAAATATATTAAATAATTTTATATTTATTATGACCACTGGAAGACCAGAATGGTAGAAATGTGCACAGCGATATAGAATTGAAAATTTTGATCAATATTCATTAACTAGATATTAATTGAAGGAAAAAGGGTATGGATGGAAGGTGGGAATTCTATTTCTAGCTATTATTTCAGTAATTCAATACTATTTATAATTATCATTAGTTTAGGATCTGGCAACAGGAAAGAATGCGTTATTAGTGAAGAGTATAAATATATCAGGGATTGAATGGAGTTGGGTTTCTAAAGTAGAGAGAGAAGTTGGGTTGCCACTGATCAGAAAGGATTCCAGGGAAAATATTTTTCCTTATTGAGCAGGAAACTGAGGACATTTTTTTGTTCTGCAAGTGATATTGTATTGTACTCTTCTCTATATGATTGTGGAACTAACAACCTTTCTATATAGATGGTGGATGCCATCTCCAACTACTCCTAATATGGTGGGGTTTTATAATTATTTTTTGTTTACCCTTACTCGTGTCTCTAACGAAACAATGGCCACCAACGATTGGTGTCAGTGTTATTACTATCCTACCATGTAACCTACTATACTATAATTGGTAGTAATTAAAAATAATTAAAGGCCCTTTTGGGCCTGTTGCCTAAAGAAAGAATAACATGGAACACGTTTTAGGGGTTGCCGATTCATTTGTCTGTATGAGATGAATTTTCAAATTAGATAGCTTAATCCTGCTGTATATGCCCTTTAGCTCTTTATTTGTTTACACCGGTACGTTTTTAAAATATTTAAATAAAATGAATGATTATTCGAAATAAACAAAGTCGAGAAAAAATAGGAGCTTCAAACATATCCTTTTTTATTCAGCCAATATAGTTCCTTAAACAGTAGGTCCTAGCGACAAAGGTAACAGGAATTTTGAACAGCCGAGAGGGATCGAGCAAGATCCGTCAAATCCAGCTTTTTTTATCATACATGAATAGGTATAGAAAAAAAATAGAAAGTTTTTGTATATTTTATTAAATTTCATGAATAAATGAAGGTTATAATTTTTATTATTATTAAGAGAAACAGAGTCAAAAGGAGCTCACCGATTAGAAACTGCCTCCTAATCAAAAGATAAAATGTATAAGAAGAGTTAAGCTCCTAAATGCTGCTACTTTCCTAATATCAAACGTAACTCTCGCATTCCCCAAAAACGTATCGCTTTTAACCTCCTAGGTAAATGGTAAAACATATTCTATGTTAAAAAAAAAAAAAAAAAAAAAAAAAAAAAAAAAAAAAAAAAAAAAAAAAAAAAAAAAAAAAAAAAAAAAAAAAAAAAAAAAAAAACCTGTGCTACTACAATCCATGTAGGATCTTTGGTTCAGTACTTTGGTTAGAATAATCTGTTACTAAACCAGCGGTTGTGTAAGGGGGAGATTTGGCCAAAATTTATGCTCAACCACCAGGTTATTCCCCAATTAAAAGTACCCACCTTTTTAGAGGCTGGGTGTACCCCGGGAGAGTCTTCTGACTCTCGAATTCGACCCACGTCTGAAAGGATAGAATATAAATTTGCTGCCCTCGGACTCAAACTCGGATCAGGGAGCATGGCCCTTAACCACTGATCTACCGTTCCTTCAATTGGTGGTACATAGGTGATAAATAACTATAATGTTTTGAGACTTAATTTCAATTAACCCTAGAGAGTTACTCTGTGGTACTGGGGTACACTAGGTAGCTAATTACTTCCATATTAGTTCTATATAATGTGCAAGTGACTTAGTAATATTGTTATTTTTTTATGTTTGGCACCAGCATTTGACAATTAGTTCGATCAGAGCTTTATCTGTCTCCATTTTTTACAAACACCATTTGAGGAACAACAGCACCCCAGAGTACCGTTAGTGTACTGTAGGTTTATTCTTTTCATTATACATTTCTCCTTAAATTCTTATTATTTATAAATAAAAATCTGCTGCATTTATCAGCTGTTTCTGAATAACTAAAGGTGAAAAGCCCAATGTTGTATTGAATAGTACAACTATTCAATATTAAAGGCATTTAAAAAGTTAACCTAATTGTACCACACATGTAGTTTCACAAGGAAGACAAATCTCAGGGCTTTTTAGACATTGGTGGAGTCCAATCGTTGTTACTGTTAAAATAATTTCTAATAATTGTTAATATTATTTATTTATCTAGTATCAATAAAGTACTCTGATTAAAACGTCTTCCTAATTTGGTAAAGAAGCCTCGTTTTCGTCATATTTTTTATGCCACCAAGTAGTCATAGAATTTTATGTTCCAAATCTTATTATATTTTAACACCCTAAAAGAACAGTCACATATGCATAAAAATTTTGATTGAAACTGGTTCAATAGTTGTGGCAGATGTAAACAAATGTATTACAATTTTACAATATTTTATGATAAGTAATTTCTGATAACTGATAGTGAGGATCAATTGTTCCATTTTAAAGATTTTCAAGGTTGATCATATAAAAAATTCCGTGTATGTACCAATATCAATGATATCATCGGTTTAAAAAGAGCAATTCATCAAGCCACCATCAACCATTTTTGTTTTTAAATCATGAATTAATCGCCTGATTAATATAATAATCTCATAATATTGTGTTATGAGGATATCTGGGAAATCCAATTAATCCTCTAATAGCAGATAATCTCTCTATGTTCGCACTATGTATACATGTATGTATATCCTAGTCTTTTATAATTAGGTCTGAAAATTTCTTATATTCTAAAAAATTGTTTTTCAAAATTTTGTAAAACATAAAGACAGCCGGTTTTGTAAAACACGCAGCCTGACAGTATTTAAACGAAATATTATCGCAAATTCAGAAAATTCTATTTTCTTAAGAACATCAAGTAAAAATTGTGAAAATTAGAAGTATTTTTAAATATATTAAAATTACCGAAATACTATTTTTAATTTTAAAAAATACAATTAGTAGATGTTATTACCTCACTTTTTGTCAAGGATTTGTTTCTAGTGCCTTCCGGGATCGTTTCTAATAAAAATCAATCGGAATGAAAGTTGTAGCATTAAATTAAAATTTATTTCTTATATAAATGTTTGGCACCGGAAGCAAATGTCTGATAAAAAATATTTTTGTTTTGAAAATTATCGATTTTTAATAATGTATATCTCAAAAACCATTAAAAGTTCGACAAATACGTAAGTTATGGTAAAGAATATTGAAGTATCAGCAAATAGCTGGGCTCTTCCTCCCAAGCCTGTATAAATACCCCCTCTCTTTGTTCCTCATCATTAGTAGTATTCTAGTCTTGTAGTGAACTAGTTTAATTATAGTATATTTCATTTCATGTTAATTGTACAAGTTGCTTAAATAAAGTTTTATTTATCGTTTTGTGGAGAATAATATTTAATTGGTACATTTCACTCCATATAGCTGTTTTAATAACAATTTAATTGAAAAAAGTAAATTTTATTATCAATGTCACGTTCTATGTAACACTGTACCTTTTAACCTTTCATGTAGATGGCAATTGCCACCATTTTTGAACTTCACTGTTATCCACTTATTATTCATTTTTCAATAAACAATTTGTTGAAAATCATTAGATTTTACTATTGTTAAACCATCCTATAAAGATGATGTAGTCAAAATTTGGTAGAGATTGGTTCAGTAGTTTTTGGCGGTTAGTGATCACAAACGAAAAATTGCTTGTCCTTTTATATAATAGTATAACCTTATACCGCCATATGTTAGAATCGTATAGGGCTAACAGATAATATACAAATAATATTGCGACTATAAATTAAGATAGAAGCAATCCTATCTTTCAAGTTGGATCAAACTGCACTTGGTGTGCAAATTTGATTAAAATCGGTTCAGTAGTTTAGGTGTCAGCGTGGCCCAAGATATAGACAAAAATTATCGCATATATCATGCACTCGTTCATACATACATACATACACAGCCCAAAACGAGCCCTGGCCTCCTCAAGGAATATACTCCGCTCCTCCATGTCCAGCGCCCCCAGCCACCATCCTTGCACACCATAGGCACCAGCAACTCGATCAACCTGGTCGCGCCATCTCGACTTAGGCCGCCTAATCCTTCTGCCATTCTTCCTACATGGCCAGCTCATCGGAGCCTATTTTTATTGACCACACAGACTACTGTGGATTGCCTCAGGACTCTCCGTTCAAATATGTCTAGTTTTCGTTCATCTGATTTCTTAAGGGTCCAACACTCGGAACCATCATCCACTACTGTACTCTACAATATGTTTATCGATTGGGATATTTATGGATAAGTTTATTTGTGACAAAGTAAGGAGCATTTTGTGGATTTTTCGAAGGATTTTTTACAAGGATTAAATAAGAAATGAATTATGTGGTTTAAAAATTAAAATAAATATTTAAATTTAATAAATAATAATTTCAATAAATAAAATCATAATTTATTAAAAATAAAATATATGCTATTTTATTTGCTACAGTTTACAATTTAATAATATAAGTATGAAAATGCATTAATTAATTATAATATTATTTGAAGCTAGAAAATATTATTAATAAACAAAATAATTAAATAAAAAAATAATTTAAAAAATAAAAAAAAATTAAAAATTAACTCTTTTTTACTGTTACTTAGCAAACGGTTGAGAAAGCAAGTTATTCTGTCGAAATCCCACTCATTCAACAAGTATCATCCCAATAAAAGCTAAAATTACAGATTTTTTTTTTTTCACCCACAGCCGTACTATAATATGTAATTTATATTTATATTATATTATAAGTTTTACAATTATATTAAAACATTTTATATAAAAATAGAATATTTTTTACTTCTAAGTATAATTTAAATTTCCTTATTATTTTACTCCATTTTAGAATTCAATACTTCAGATTATAAATAAACACTAATGATTATAAATCATTTATATTTTTATAAAATTCTCAAGGAGGAAAATCGTGAAGAGATCCAACATTTAATCTTTCAATCCGATTATTTTTACAATAGAATAATGCTATCAACTAGCCCTGTCTGTTTGAATATAGAATTTCGAGGAAGACCAAGGAAGGAAAATTACTTGGAAAGAATGAGGAACATTTCCGTGGGCCTTGTAGAGCCACTTCTTGGAAAACTGTCTAGTCTAGTTGAAGGTAAGACAGCGAGGAATATAATGGCACGCAATAATGATAACCACGTTCACCTACCCCAATAAACTATAAAGGTGTCATCATTTCCCGTAGTCCCCTTTTATGTCATTTCAATTATGAAATAAATTGAACTGAAAAAGAGTATAAACATTATTTTTGTTTATAAAAATTGAAATTAAAAAAAAAAAAAAAAAAAAAAAAACAATCTCTCGTTAAAATGTCTATATCGTTCCTTACAAGAAACTTTCTCTCTATTAAATAATAATAAAAGTTCTTTATTTATTCTGGAATAAAAAATGTTGTGTAACTAAGGGCCTTCAGAGCCTTAAAATGAAATAATATTTTAATAAAAAAATAACAGATAATAATAATAATTAAAAAAATATAAGAATTAATAAAAAGTAAGAGAAAATTTAAAATAAGTATTTTTTATACAAATAAAAGTGGCTATTGACTAGTTTTGGAGGACAGGATCTTGCTATTTATGATTTATTTTAGAAAACATCATGACATAATTTTATAAAACATTTGTCGAATCATTAATAAAATAATGGTTTAATATAATATGAATAGATTTCATTCCAGTTTTAATGACGGTAGTATACAACTGAGGATATACTGCCGCATGGGATTCCAATTCAAAACTTTTAAACTCACTATTAGCATTCAACCGTTTCTTTAACTGCATCCTATCATATGATAAACTATTTATTTTGAGGGTCAAATGTATTAATATTAATTACCTTATTTTTTTCCTTAACAAATTACTTTAACAAAAAAATAGAAATTTTGGAGCGTACTTTAATAATTAATGGAAAAATAAAAAAGTATCATAGTTATAAAAAACAATAAATAAAAAAAGTTTAACAATTTTTTAAAAAAATTGCTTTTTTAATTTCAGCTCTATTTCGATATATTTTATAGTATTTTTTAGTGTAATTTCTTAAAGGAGGCTTAGTGTTACATCCTCAAAACCCAAATTCTCATATACAAAATGATATACAAGAAGGTTCGTAATTCCATTGTTTTTCAAAATGCTGTATCAATACTTTATTCACATTTTTCATGTTAATACAGTATTAAAGATATATTCCCCCAAAGAAAAAAATAAATAAATTTTTAAAAATTTCCACCGAACTAGGTTCTCTGTAGGGGTAGAATACTAAGCATGATCATTTTCATTTCTAATTTTTTACTTCTAACTGGACTATGTACTTTTTTTTTTTTTTGTTTTTTTAATTTTTTAACTCAATGCTCCTAAATATGTCGCACATAAACTTATCCATAACGATATAAATTTCCCATAAGCTGCAAATTCGGCATAAAACAAGATACTTGTCCTTAAATGACTTTATTCTCCCAACTTGCTTCTCACTCAGTTTCCGATAACCCGTCGAGGCGTCTGAATGGCCTAGGGACTTTTTAATGTAGAGCATTTATAAAAGTGCTAATAATGGGTAGTTTCTTACAAATTATTGACGTGTTCTTTGTAATCATTTGACAAAAAATTTATTTCTTGTACACATTTCAATTAGGTATAAAAAAAAATTAATATTTTTACCCTTTCTGGTCTTCTAATGATGACGATTCTGCTTTCATTCAAGTCAACACCTCATGAAATCTGTAGTTCTGTAATTTTACCTGGAACTACTTTACCTTTTGAATATATATTTTTTTAAATATATAATATCCTTTTTCATATTTATCCCGTGAAAAGTAGAATTTATTTATAAGATATTCTCACATCGTCTAGAAAAAATTGTCATTCTGCTCTAGTAGTATAACACAATGTTATTCAGCTTTAATATACAAACTAAACCTCCGAGAATCAGTGAAAGTTAAGCTGATATACATGGATTTTACATCTACGCATTTACGATTGTCTTAAAAATGCTAGTAGAATGGATGAATATGACACAATATGCTAGAGTAAAACCAGGTTCTTGAATTCTTTTCTTCTCATTTTTAAAAAACTTTAATATAAAAGTATTTCTTATAATATGCAGCCGTTTTGAATATATTTATTGTTGTTTGGCTTAAAAAGCTAAGATGTTAATAATATAAGATGTTAATCATTATTATCGCCCTCTTATTTAGTTTGAATTGCTTGTATTGTAAATATAATATAATTATATAATGCATATAATAAAATAAAAATATACGTACGTTGTGATACGACACATACCTTAGAGCATAAAACAATATTTTTTCTCTGATTTCTTTAAAAAGCAATTATGTATTATACTGGATTTTCGAGTAAAGTTGTACTTATGCTTTCAAAATTTCTATTAATTTAATTTTGAATTACTACTCTGATTTATTAATCTCTATGCTTTTTCTGAATGACATCATCATTACAAACCAAAAACATCGACAGTTTTATAAATGCTATCTCAGCGAGTGAATGCAGTCTGCCCCGCAGTGATAAATGTAACTAAAATTACAGACGACCTCGAAGACTATCTTACACAACGATAACCGCCAGACCCTCTCTTTAATTATCTTCAAAGCAGCTTTTGATTTATAATTTAATTGTGGTCTGTAATTTAATAAGAGGAATATCGTGTTAAACGTCAAATACTTCTTTTTTCACAATATTAAAAAAAAAAAAAAAAATCTGCAATTCATCTCTCTCTGGTGTGGCAAGCCTATAATAGTATCATCAGAATGCAGAGATTATTCCATATGGTAATCAAGTCGAGATCTTTGCATTGAATATTTGTAGTTAACGCCCATAGTAAATTTATTAATACACATTATATTCTCTATTTATACTAATATTACTAATCAATTATTTATAATCTTAGAAATATTAGATGAAATAACAATCTAAATTATTGATAACTCTTATATGAAAATAAAACTTTAATATCAGAGTTTCGGAATAAATTATTTCATCAGAAGTGTGAAAGAAATATCGTTGCATGTGTTACATTTTGATGACATTTGTGTATTTATAGTTAGATCACATACTTTTATTCAATGTAATATTTTCTTAAACATTCAATTTTTATTTTCAATAATGTTTAAGGAGGTCTAATTATTAATGTATTTTATTCATTGAAGTATATAACATCGTACAGCATGTTTCGGGAAAAAAACATTTTCCCATCTGCTGGCTAAAATTCTAAAAGTCTAAAAATTAACCATTATTATAAACTCCCCTTCAAAAGTATCGCAACACTTTGAAATATTTGAATTTTATAAAACGCATTTTTTTTTTTCAAAATAAAGTAAGATTCTGAAGTCTATAATAAACATTCCTAAACTAGACATATACAATTTTTATTAAAATAAATTACATACAATATTTTTTCCAATAAAGACAAAAGTTAGAAAACTTACTTTTTAAAATTTTAATTTTTTACAATTTTAACTTTTAACTTTTTAATTTACTTGAATGGCTGCTTGTAAATAAGGAAACGAATGATAAACATGGACTAAAAGAAATTTTTAAAAAATAATCTACAATTCTATCGTTTTTTATTAACAGGGAAAAACATTAATGTATCTAATCCTTAATGTTTCGTGTTTAATAAATAATATTAATATGAATATAAACCAAGTTTGGATTAAGGTAAAAACCATGAAAATCTCAAGAATTATGTGTATTGCAATACATTTGAAGGGAAGTTTATAATAAATTTTAACAAAAATAAATTAATTTAAATTAACCAATTATTCAGTATGTCCACATGATCATATTTATACATGTTTTACATTTAATAATCCAGTCAGTCAATGAGTGCTGAAATGAGGTTGTAGAGTGCATAGAATGTGCGATAATTTTTAACTTCATAGCTTCGTTAGGAATAGTTGGAAGGTAAACATTCAATAACGTATATCTCGTAAACGGTTAGAATTACGAGAAATTTATATATAATAAACTGTACATTAAATTTAATTAGCTTTTATGTTTATTTTAAACATGTTTTCCTAGAGTCAAAAAACTAAAAAATGGAACTTCTCCCCTCCCCCCACCTTTAGCTCACCCCCAGGGGCGGGGACTTTTAGTATGTTTACCTTCCAACTATTCCTAACGAAGCTATGAAGTCAAAAATTATCGCATATTCCATGCACTCTACAATGTTTTTATTGACTGAACTATAAGCTTAAAACAAAAGTTACTTATAGGTTCAAAGGTACTAATTTACTGTTTATAATGATAGATTTATATATTACAAAAAAATAAAATGTTACCGATATTTTATAAAAAGAATTAAATATGCCAATGTGAAAACTCTACAAAATTGATTAATTAAAATTATATGACTTTTGTTAACATTTATTATTTGTTTTGGAATTTTAATCTGAAGGATGCGAAAAAGTTTTCCAAAAACGTCTTGTATAATGTTACATATATTAATTAATAAGGGTTATAATGCTTAATTTTGATAATTATTGTTCAAATTTTGTATTTTTTATTATTAAATAAATAAAACGGGTAATGGAATCCGAAGGCTTGAAGCCAACACCAATCTCTGGCCATACACCTTCCATCCTATCTCATCAAAACTCCCCAATATCAGCCCTGATGTGATCATCCCATCTACGTCTTGGTCGAGCCAACGGACGTTTACCCGACGAAATGTGGTTCAGAATTGCAATCTAGCTCGTAAAAATTCATTTTTTTAAGAAAGCACAAATTTTATTTGATAAATCTTTTTTTCATATTATATTCTATATTAGAAAGGCTTATTGTGCCATAGGAAAATACCCTAAACTGGAGAGAAAATCGCCAATGCAGGAATAAATGTTAATGAATATAAAATCAGAAATCAGTATTATTCGCACACAAAGACCGACGTTTGGCGTAGTGACTGGTTGAGGACAAATATAAGAATAAAATAGGTTTCAAACGAGAGGTAAAGAAAGGATTAAATGTTATTCTCTTGGTTAGATAATCGGGATTCAATTCGTCTTTATTTTTTATTTTTATCTATTTATTCCTGCTCCTTTACTATTACAATTATACTTTTATTTTCTGATTCATTTTATATTAATATATTGTATAGTCATACGATTTTTTTCTTTTTAGTTAATTTAATTGTACATATTGTATGAACGGATTTTTTGTCACCCATATTATTCATTGCCCATTAAGAGGCAGGTTGAAATATTTATTAAATAAAACAATTTAAATTAAAAAAATTTTTTTTTTTTAGAATTGTACAAATATTATTGTATTTACCGATGCTATTACCCAATACGTTTTTCCAGTACAAAATGCATTATAAATGCACGACCGTACGACCGTACCTCACTGACTACATTTTTTGGAATTCAGTTATTATTTGTATTTTATATTCCTATATATACAAGTATGCGTAGGTGCACATATGATTTCGTTATTTCAAACTAGGTAATGAACTAATAAGAAAAAACGTAATTATTTTAGTATTCAATTATTATAAATAACTATAACATAAGTGGTAGCTATATATAACTGAATAACTAAAACATATTGTCGGTGAGATTGCAAATTCCACAATGGGCATTTTAGCACCTTCTATGACATTAAATACAAAATGTGGTTTGATGCACAAGTGTAATTATATTTTAGGCTAAAATCACAAAAGTGTTTTGTCAAAACTTGATCCAAGCGAATTTGGCGTATTCGGGTTTTGTATTAGTCGCGGAATTTCATGGTCAAATAAAGTAGTTTTCCCATCATTATTTGAATGGGTCCGCCGAAAAACGTTCTAAGCGACAAACAAAATTTTGTGTAATCAGTGAAAGAAAATCATAATCTAAAGTTCTTGTTAGTTTTGTAAGTTAGATTTTTTTTTTCACCTTGTAATTTGTGATATTTACATGTATAATAATATGATGGGTTACTATGATATACTATTTATTATACATTTAAAAACCTTTAAAATCGCCACTTCTGATATTTTGTCGCTTAGAATGTTTTTCGGCGGACACATTCACTTATCGAGCTATGGTGTAATAATTCGTCATATATTAATAAATAGCGACTCGAAAAACTAAAGGCATTCAATAATAAAATATATCTTTATTTTTTTATTTTTTATATATGGCTGGACTATATTGAAATCCCGGTACTTCCATGCACATGTAAAAAATGAATAAACTGTTCAGCGTAGAAAAGTAATGAGTTAATAAACTTCGAACACTATCCCACAATACATAGGTAAGAGAGAGAGTGAGTGAGAGAGGGGATGAGAGAGAGGGGAAGAGAGAGAGGGTGAGGGAGAGAGAGTGAGAGGGTAGATGGAGGGGGAGGGGGCCGTCATCAACAACACGAGCGGTGTAGGCAAGGTCGAGGCGTCTGGCCGCTGTCTAGACGGCTGAGTCACCTCCTGTCTACCTCCACTCTCTCAGTCTATACACCTCTTTATGCGCTTCTCTTATTGTGTATATATTTATTTATCTTATCATATATAAGTTTATATGTCTTTTATCAAATCGTATAACAGCATAAATAAATTATAATAATCAAAAATTATATAAACAATACATAAAACAGCTCGATATTCTGTAACTTTTCTTCCTTTAAAATATTGATCACCAATTAAAGCGTTTTAATTTCATTTGAGCGTAGATATCCATTGAATTTATTTTTAATAAATTAAATATAATTAACCAAGGATTAAACCAGGAATATGTACAAATAACCACAAAATACACTTCTTATGTCATTACAAAAAATAAAAAAGCTTTGTTAATCTCTCTATTATAAGGGGAAAAAAATATTAATTTCTCTATATCTTTTATTATATATTATATCTTAGAATTATAATCAAATTATAAATATCATGAATTATTGTCATATTATAATAGTGTTATCTTTAGGTAGGCAGATTAATATGCTGTGTATGTAGCAACTCTATAAAGTTGGGCAGCAGTATGTTTTTTATATCAATAAAGCATATATCTTTCTATCGTAATTTATATTAATTACAATATTTAATATCACTTATCAATAATAGAAATGCATTATCCTTAACCCTTGAGTGGTCGCGGTATGGCTCAGTTACAAGAAAGGTCGCGCGAATGACAATAGTCAACCACTAAGTTTTCTGGTGTTTTAGCAATAGGCACCTTTTTTAATCCCTTCATTTTCAAAAATACTTTACAAAGGAAAAGAGAAATAAATTAATTACTCAAAATAATGAAATATAAAGAAAGTACGTTGATCATTATCAACACATACCAAGTTGAAAATAATAAGGTCGCATGGATGACAAACGAAATAATTCACTCAAATACTTCGAAAATATCTGTAGAAGACATTCAATGTAATTATAACAAAATCTAATTGTATTAATTTTGCTAATGTAGACAATAAAATATGTAACTAAAAATAAGTAATTGAAAGGTCAGGTGGAGGAGAATTGTTAGCCAACCAAAACAAATGGGAATTA
Organism: Euschistus heros; assembly: GCA_003667255.2. Lineage (NCBI taxonomy): Eukaryota > Metazoa > Arthropoda > Insecta > Hemiptera > Pentatomidae > Euschistus > Euschistus heros. The sequence continues at coordinate 734,555 of RCWM02000495.1, forward strand.
CAGGCCGGGAATATCAAATAGCAACTAACAGGTACTGAGACTGGATATCCCTAGCCTCCCTTTGCAGACTCTAGGCTCGTCATATTCATCCATGGCAAAACAAATACACAGTAGCGATGTTAAGAGCAGTGGAGGGCTATTGTCATCCGCGCGACCATTCGAGGGTTAACCAACATTTTTACCTCATCTATTCTCCAGTTTCTTAATCAGTTTAATATAGCTATTCCTACACTTTGAGCCTAGTTTGGAGCTCAACTCTTGTTTTATTAAAAAACAAGATTTGACCGATCTTGCTCGATCCCTCTCGGCTTTTGTGTATAAAAAATCACTATTACTAAAAAACTGTATTAGATTTTGACATGGATATTTCTTTTGGCTGGGAGTATATAGGTTTCTTGTTTAATGTTTATTTCATACCCAAAAATGTAACATTTTGATACGCTCTTTCTCTGCTGGTGTTGTTCCGATCGAAAATTTTATGATAGTTTCATGATCAGAAATTGAATGTAAAATGTTTTTTGTTCTATATCATTTGTAGCTAGGTCCTACTGCTTAGGAGCTGTATTGGAGCTGTTTGAATGAAAAAAAGTCACGCATTGCCTGTATTCCTTGTGTTGAGGATTTTTTGACACAATCTAACTCTGTGTTGTTCGGATCGAAAATACGACGATTGTTTCCTAGATAAAAATAAATGGAGAATTCTTATCAATTATAGTTTCAAATTTAAGCTATATGAAGTAAATTGCTGATTTTTGCTCCATTTGTCTATTAAAAAACCACTCCGTTACATACTGGGCCGTTTGTAAAATAAACAGAAGAAAAGATACATAACCTAAACAAATCTTTTGCTACATAAACGAAGTTCATCCTCGACTATTCACCGACTTATTGGCCTTTTTACCAGCCGAAGTAATGGTCCGCCCATCTCTTACATACTTTGTTGTTATTTATATATATTTAAAATACATTAACGGGATATCCATGATTAATTAATACTATTATTGGTGATTAATATTTCAATAATGATTAAAAATGGTGCCAATATATCATTATGATTGTTAAAAAAAAAAAAAAATTGTTTTGTTAGGACTCAAGAAGTATATATTTTTGTTATTTATATATTTAGGTAACAATAGACCATTTCTTCATCAACTTGTTGAAGCCCACGGCCATCTTCTATACCGATGAAGCTTTGGCTTTCATGTTTTTGGATAGCTTATTCCTATAACCTCATGTTTAAACTTACATTTATATAGTTGCATTGTGTTTTTTTTTTGTTTTTTTTTAGTGAAATATACATTTTTATTTCGTTTTTTCCATTGGTAAAAAGGCGTAACAGAAGTAAGTAACATTACATTCTACGTGGATTTAGTTTTGCTTTCATATCTTGTAATTTCCACTTCCCTTAAGGTGGCCATTGACTATCGTTCCAAATGGAGCGGTGGAGCAATGGAGTGGATTGGTGGAGAGACGGCGATCTCAGGGCCCACTCACGATCACTTCACTCCATCACTCCGTATCCTAATTCCATAGGGCTTAATTAGTGGTTTAATATTAATTTATTAATTATGTGAGAAACTCTGAGTGTACATACCTACTGTAAAAATAAATCCATTCTTTGTTATCTGTATTACTTATAGTTCCAAGATGAAACAAATATTATTAATTAATAAAACTCCCAAAAGAAATGTGAGAGAGTATATCAGAAGTTTCTATGTTTTCTTATTTCCACATCCCTAATGAGAAAAAATATAACAGAAATTAATTACATTTTTTTCCTACGTGAAAGTAGAATTTTATCATTTTTTTTTTTTTTAAAGGATTTTAATAGTGAGGTGATCAATAAAGATTTTGATGACCGAAATCAATGATGTGTTGGAAATAGTTTCTTTGAAAGCCACTAAATAATTATAAATGAAAAATATAATCCTGTATAACAACAAATATATAATAATTGTTTGTTGGGACTAAAGTCTATATGTATTCCAACTAGGCGAGGATTGACGTTATCTAACAGGTTATCGACCCATTGTAGCCAGAGTGGGAAGACCAAGATTCATTTCATGTCCGAACGAACTAGGCTGGAATCGAATCCACGACCTTCTGAACCTGTCACTCTGATACTCTAGATTATATTTTTAAAAACTATTTTTTTTTAATATAGATTAGCTCTGTGGTTCTCAAATTGGTCGGTGCGTAACCCAAGAGGGAGGGCGATGAAGGGTTTGAGAGGGGGTAAAGCAGAGTTAATTTTTAATAAATAAATAAACTGTTTTGTAGAAAAATAAATTATTTCAATAATTTTAACATTGAACTTATTGTCCAAATACGAATAAGCTTTGAACGTGTAACTTAAATAGGAATTACCAGCACAAGTAAAAGCGTTGTACCATAATGCACAGTTATAGAAATATAAGGGGGTTGTGGATAAAAGTTAAAAAAATAAATAAATAAACCATATAGAAAAACTTGAAATAAAAAATTTAGAACCGCTGGCCTATCTTTTATATCACTTTCAGTTCGTTAAATCAAGTATTTTAAATATAACCTTATCAGATCTATGAGCTTGATGATAGCTCCAAAAGGCATACAGACCTCTTCGATTAGAAAAAAAAAAAAACTGATCCCTAAAATCAGAGAAGAATGGTGCAATACATTTTTAATCAAATAAAATAAGTGATCAATAGCAAATTATTGCCAATGAAGCAATAAAATTAGCTTTCGTTAATTAAGGAAATAAAAGAAGCTCGTTGCATCATTTTTATTTATGCACGACCTTTAAATACCTACTTATTTTTTATCTGTACACATAAAAAATTCATTTTCAATTTTCCAAGGTTTTACATTATTCAATTCAAACCACAGTTTATGTATATTCAATAGTTTCCATAGCTTTATAGTTTTTTGATGAAATGAACAGAATTAATTTCGATTTTAAACCACTATATCATTGTTAGAAATATCTGTTTCCTTAAAAATAAAATTATTTCTAAGTGATGTATTAAAATTATATCATAAATTGATAAAATTATTAACTACATCATAATTTTACAATAAAAGTATCGTGTCTACTTTTTTATTAAGAATAAAAATAAAAAAAAATCAAGACATATTCAATAAATTGTCAATATTTCTTTATGTAACGTATGCACAGATTTATATTTTTATTTGATTTTTTAATATATCTTTATTAATTATATATAGGTACATTGGTTTTTATATCCTTGTTTTTATTTTTTTTTTCCTAATAATTAATTTACTATCAGTATTAAAGTTCAGCACATATACATATTGCCTTCATAGTAATAGGATAAATAATGTTCAATACATATTAAAGAACAAAAAAAAATTACATTGTTCAAGAATAAATTGTTTTCCTATTTTTTAAATATTTCGATATTTTTATTTCAAAAAGATTTTCTATTGTTTTTAGTGATGAACGAACGATGAAAACTGATAATAGTAAATATGTTGAGTATTGAAAAAATATTAGTTAGAAAGTACTGATATTACATATATTTCAGTTATTTTTTACAAGGATTTTAATGGTTTCAAACTTTCAAAGATTTAATAAAACTCGTCCTTATTTTTAAGGGTTATTGAATTAAAAACGATATAAAAAATTATGAGATAAAGTTTAAAGCAAGTTTCAATGTAATCTCGACAGCTGTATTTATAGAATCCATTACTGGGCATTTAGTTCCGACGGTTAATTAATGGCGGATTTTAATTACACGTTCCAAGCTTTTATATTTGGCCGAATGGGTTCTAAATGCAGGCTGAATCTGATAATTTATGACTCCTGATCGATAAAACCGTCTGCTCTGTATTTAACCTTCGCGTGTATGGATTGGAACTCTTATGCCCTCCGAAAACATCGATATCTCTAACGGCCCGCTATATATCGATGTTATGAAACGTAGCTGACGTTATCAAAGTTCGTTGACATATTGTGAACCCAGGCTGAGGTCAGGTACTCCGCGCAGTTCCTGTCCCTACCCCCCTTACCTCAGGAGATAATTTTCGACGGGGGTATTAAACTACCTAATATATACAAGCTGAAATCAGCAGGAAGCTACATACTTCCTGTATATAGTGACATGGGATAGTAAACTATCGATGTTTTTACATTTCTTTTGAAAATATAATAAATGCAAATAATAGATTATTTTCACATTTATTATTTTAAATTTATGGGTTTGCTGGAAAGAGAAGGTAGCTCCAATTGTTAGCTAGCGTGTGAATCATAATTGGTTCAATTTTCAAATTGGTTTAAATTTGTTTACGAAAAATAGGAAAAAAAAAAAAAAAAAAAAAAAAGTGGAGCTACCATCTTTTTGCAGAAAACCTTCGAGTTACGACTGCACAAAAAAAAAGCACAGCAAGTAAATGTGCAGTAATAACACTATACAGCAATGACAAGACAAAATCTTGTTAGGAAACTACCCGTTGGTAGAACTCTAATGAAAGTTCTACATTAGAAGGTGATCCAAAGGCAGGCGTCGATGTCCGAGCGAGTCGGTCGAGGGTTTCAGAACGCTCGGAACTGAAGGTATTGGGTTCGAATCCCACCTAGGGGGGATACATTGTTTTTCGCGGCGGACCGACAAATCTTGACCTTTCCACAATGGCTAGAATAGGTTGATACCCTATATGATAATGCGTGCTCTCTGCCTTATTAGAAGTACATAAGGATGTTAAGCCCGGTAAGCAACATGATCCAGAGGCTTTTTTCTTATTTATCATATTTTCAAATGCCTCCGAACATTTCCAGGAATGTAATGGCAAGTTGAGAGACAAGTGGAGTATTTAGTTTCTTTTAGAAAGAATGTCATCTAGTTCGTGCCAAATCAGCGACATATAGGATAGTAAGGGCATTGTGGATCAGTTCATTTGTGACAACGTAAGGAGCAATAAGGATTATTTGAAGAATTGTGGATACGGAAAGAATTCGATGGTTTGGTGGAACTCCACGACTCTATACCGTAAATCTAAATAAGTCTGATAATTTTCCTAAAGATGAGTTCCTTGTTATGAATTTTAAATTCCTTTAAAAGATTATTTTCGAAGTAGAATGAATCCAGTCCACAGCCCCAAGAAGAGTATCAGTGAGCCAAAAACGAAGTATAGACTAAAAATTATTCTTTTTCACTTCGAAAGAACATGAAACTGGAATCAGGAATTGTTAATCCACTGAAATAGAATATTATTCTTAAAAGTAAGTGAAAAATAGTAACCAAAATCATTTTACTTAAAATCTATTTTTTATTATCGTAATGTTAAAACTGAAGAAAATGTTTTGTGTATTACAGCTTAAATTATTTTTCTCTCAGGATTGCTGCATGTATAATAAAAGCACAAGTGGGTCACAGTACAGGTCCATGAAGAACCCCACTACCTGCCGCTTTCTCTCTTCTGGGTTTTCTTGTGATCATGTCAAGTCAAAATCAAACTCCTCTAATTTGAAAGATTTCACTGATTTTGTTCACAATTGAACAGTTATAGAAAAAACCCACAAATGAGGAAAATTTTCTTTAAATGATCTGAAAGATGTTATTTTAACATATATACTTCAAAATTAATTTAAAAAAATTGATCGTACCTAAAATCAGGATCACCTTAGCTGAAATCAGACATTGATGAAAGGTTCAACTACTATTGGGCTGTCCGGAAATAAATGCAATTTTATTTTTTTCTATAGATAACCCCTCTTTGTTATAAACTGTTTATATTTAGTAGATTAAAGGTTGTTTTTTACCTCTTTGGCATTTCACTACTTCGAAATTATTAAAATAATAATAAGTTCAAACGCGTTTTTCATTTATGAGTTCACATTTTGTTGTAGTACTGGATCAAACAGCTAAAAACATTAATAAATATCGGGGCGACAAAAGCGTGAGTGTGCGTCCCGTTCAATAATGGTTTAAAAAACATTGAGAGGACTTCAGCCATGAAGACAAGGAAGTTCTTGGCAGAAATTCTTTCCTTAATTAAAATATTCGGCAAGCTTTGGTGGATGAAAATTTCAAAACTGTACAAAAACTAGTTGAGAAAATTACAGAAAATCGAACAAGCTACCATGACTTCCAGCGTCTTTAACAACCCAGCGCGAGATTTAATATATTCAATAGCTCTACCTCTCTCTTTATAAGCATAAAGAAGCAAATCTTGCCAAATGCATCCTGAGGTCAATACGATTTCCTGGAATACACCTGAATGCAGTTGCATGCAGCTAATAGGTTTGCAATAACAGACGTTCCAAGAAGAGAATAACGAGCACCTGCGGACTGTGATCTGGATAATTGGACTTCCTGATGGACGGGGTATTACAGGGTTTGGTCCTCAGTCTGTCTTGCGGCCAACAGGTAGCTACCGGTAATTGGTGGTATCTGTAGCTAATAATTGAATACTACCGGGAAGGATGTCGCGTCTAACTCCTTTCTTACTGTAAGAAATTATATGGTAAGAACTAATTGTAGTTTGTATTTAAGGCCATTAAATTGTGTAAAATAAAAATAACTACAAAGAAGATAGGTAAACGTTCAGCTTCACCTTAATAGATTGTATACCTTGCTTATCATTGCATTAGCCAAGGTCACTGTTTCCCAAAACCTTAACATATACCTGAGTCAAAAATTTATTTGACTCATAATCTTCAACTGGAGTGAAAGCCACTCTTCAGTGATCAACTGCCTACCTTATTTTCAAGGCACGTGTACCACCAGCCTCGTTATATTTTTAAAACGTTATTTTGGCTAACCGTTTTCATAGTTGTTTATTATCAAACGGTAAAGTGAGGGTCCCACCCATAAGGTAGCATTCCCATTGCTGCTTCCTATGTAAGTGAAGTGGAGAAACTTCACAAATTTCGGTTCCTTGCGTTGTCTACTGTTCTCTGCAGATCTTCATAAAACTGGTCCTTATCTACCGTGGCAGAATCTTCAGTAGGGGCATATACCTGTCATGAATACTTTCCCGATGGAGAGCACGATATCCATAGTAATAATCTTTGATGATATGGGTTCCCAGGCTTCTACTCTATCAAACAGCACATCCTTCATAACAAAGTCAACAGGAGTCCTTGTTGGGAGTCTTCATCTAACCTAATCATTTAGTGAACATGCTCCATTACTCTTCCTTGGATCTGAGTGACTGTTTACTTCTGTTATTATTAAAGAGTTTTTAACAAATGCCCTCCAGAACTATAGAAAACGAAATTCATTAGGGCGTATATAGTGACAGAGGAATATTCAGACTTAAAATGTAACGACGTCAATGAGGAAATTTTGGAGGTTGAAGACGTTTTGCCGAACCACATACGATGTTCGGGAAATATTATTCCATGAGAAAAAAACAAAAGAAACAATAGGTATGCCCTTGGGTATGGCTCAATATGGACATGTCCTCTAACAGTGTTAAACAAAACATTTAGCGTTAACCCTTGTAGAGTCAAACTAATATATGTATATATTGGCGGTGATTAGACTAGTACTTTAAAGATGGAACAAAAACCTGAATAAGACACTAGAGGAACCGAGCAAACCTCGCATATTTAAAGGAAATAGTATGTTTTCCAATAAAACACTATATTAGTTCCTGTATTGGGAATTGTTCTTATTCTTCTCTTCTCTCACTATCTCCTGAGTGCTGTTAAGCGTGGAGTAGCATCCTCTGACCATCTTGTCCAACGGTCCCTGTCCTGTGTAAGCCTTCTTATCTCCGGCATGGTGCTTCCTCTTGCTGCGCCAATTCTCTCAATCAAGTCTGCATACATGAGCCTTGGTCTGCCTTGAGGACGCCTTCCTCCCGGTCTTGCTTCTAATAGCCATCTGGCCTTGCGGTCATCTCCTATTCTGTTAACATGACCCAACCACTTCAATTGTCTTTCCTTGATCGTATCCAGAACGGATCTAACTCCTAGTTCACCTCGGACCCTTTCATTCCTTATTCGGTCTCGCCTGGTTTTTCCTGATATTTTCCGTAGGAATCTCATTTCCGCAGATACTATTCTGCTAGCATGGCGGTCCAAGAATGTCCAGCTTTCCGATCCATACAGTAGTACTGGGAGAAAAACTGATTTGAAAAGCAGAATCTTTGCTTTCCTGCTCAACTCCTGTTTTCCAATAAGTGTCATGGATATTTGGTAGAATATTCCGTTGGCCTTTTGGACTCTATTCATAATCTCCTGGTCTATTCTTCCATCCTTATAGATCATTGTTCCCAGGTAGCAGTATGTATCGGTTTGCTCAAGGGTCTCTCCATTGCAAGTGATTCTTAGATCATTGTTCCTTCGCCCAACACACATCACCTTGCTTTTGGAGGCATTGATCAGCATGCCTCTTAGTTGCAGTTCTTCTTGCCACTCATCCACAGCGACCTGGAGAGATTCAGCAGTATCCGCAACCAATACCACATCATCTGCATACAACATTGCCTTTACCAACACTGGAGTCATATTCCAATATCCCACTATTGCTCTGGGTATCCTCCTTTTATAGAATTTCCAAATTGAATTCATAAAAATTATGAACAGTAGGGGGCTCAGGCTATCACCCTGTTTGACTCCCTTATAGAAATGCAATGACCTGGACTCAGTGCCGGCTAGCCTTATTACTCCCTTTGAGTCTTGGTAAACTGATTTGATGGAACTTATAAGATTTTGTGGGATTCTCTTATCTTCCAATGCAGCCCATATTTCCTGTCTAGGAACGTGGTCGAAAGCCGACCGTAAATCCAAGAAAGCGAGGTATACTACTTTTCCTCTATCCCATGCCTTCTCTACAATCATTCGCAAGGAGAAGATATGATCCTGTGTCTGCCTACCGGGCCTAAAACCTGCCTGTTCCTCTTCCAAATCCTTTTCCACCAATTTCCTTAATCTTTGTTCCAAGATCCGAGTGTATAGTTTGTATACCACCGATGACAGACAAATGGGGCGGTAATTATCACATACACTCTGGCTTCCCTTCTTATGGATTGGGATAATGATGTTGTTTTCCCATTCTATTGGTATCCTTTTGAGATCCCAAACCTTTTGGAACAATGTTTGGAGACACTTGACAAGGTCATTTCCCCCATACTTTATAAATTCGGGTGCAATCCCATCTCGCCCAGCCGCTTTTCCCATCTTTATTTTAGTAATGGCTGTTTCGACTTCCTCCTCTTCTATGGCGTCATCCATGTCGGGGACTTCTGGTGCAGTTGTTGTAATTCTTCTACGGCAATCTCGAAAATTCCTCCGTCTTTCTTCCATACTGAATTTTTCTTGAAAGTGTTTCCTCCAAACTTCCAGTATGTTCCTGTCCTCTGTCACCAATATGCCATGCTCATCTTTTACACTTCTCACAGGCTTTGCTTTCTTGTTCCTTAGTGCTCTTGTGATGTGCCAGAATTTCCTTATATTTTCTTTATAGTTTTTATCCAGCTCTAGCCCGAATTCCTCCCAAGATTTTCTCTTAGCTTCCATAACTATTCTCTTAGAGTCGTTCCTTTTCTCTATGTACATTGCCCAGTCTCCTGGTGACTTGCTTCTACAGTACATTTTCCAGGCCTCTTTCTTTGCAGATATGGCTTGTTTCACTTCCTCACTCCACCACCTAGTTTTCTTAGTAGTAGATCTTATTTTTTGCAAGCCACATACTTCCTCAGCTGTTTTGAGAATACTGCATTTGATTTGCGCCCACATGGTGTCAACATCTGTGTCCCCATTTACTTCTTGAAATTGGTCTTGAAGGCCACTTACATAAGCCTGCCGTTTTCCCTCTTCTCTTAGCTTGTTAAATGATATCCTATTATATGACTTGGCGGTCTTTTTCCGCGGTTTTAGTATCTTGGAGTCAGCCACCAACAGCCTGTGGTCCGTATTCAATTCTGCTTCTCGTATAACTTTAATGTCTGTAAAGTACTGCCTGAGTTCCCTATCAATGATGCTGCTCTTTCTGGTGTCTATCCCATTGCCTCTTTCAAATGTGATCTTATGGATCGTCTTATGTTTATACCACGAGTTTCCAATAAGCATATTATTTTCCACACAGAACCCAATCAGCCTGATTCCATTGTTATTGGTACAGTCTTCACCTCCCCATATACCCATCGTTCCGAAGGCTGCTTGATGATCCCGACCTGTTCTTGCATTAAAATCTCCAGATATTATGATCATCCTATTTCGGTTCTACTGTTCTCTGCAGGTCTTCATGAAACTGGTCCTTATCTACCGTGGCAGAATCTTCAGTAGGGGCATATACCTGTACCATGGATACTTTCCCGATGGAGAGCACGATATCCATAGTAATAATCCTTGATGATATGGGTTCCCAGGCTTCTACTCTATCAAACAGCACATCCTTCATAACAAAGCCAACAGGAGTCCTTGTTGGGAGTCTTCATCTAACCTAATCATTAAGTGAACATGCTCCATTACTCTTCCTTGGATCTGAGTGACTGTTTACTTCTGTTATTATCAAAGAGTTTTTAACAAATGCCCTCCAGAACTATAGAAAACGAAATTCATTAGGCGTATATAGTGACAGAGGAATATTCAGACTTAGAATGTAACGACGTCAATGAGGAAATTTTGGAGGTTGAAGACGTTTTGCCGAACCACATACGATGTTCGGGAAATATTATTCCATGAGAAAAAAACAAAAGAAACAATAGGTATGCCCTTATCTAATTTTGGAAATTTTTAGTACAACAGATACAAATAACATTGCGCAGGTGTAGTCTCAATATGGACATGTCCTCTAACAGTGTTAAACAAAACATTTAGCGTTAACCCTTGTAGAGTCAAACTAATATATGTATATATTGGCGGTGATTAGACTAGTACTTTAAAGATGGAACAAAAACCTGAATAAGACACTAGAGGAACCGAGCAAACCTCGCATATTTAAAGAAAATAGTATGTTTTCCAATAAAACACTATATTAGTTCCTGTATTGGGAATTGATGAATTTTAATTTACTTTCAATGGTTGTTCTGAAGAATTGAAATTATGATAATATGATACAAAATCATTTTTCATATTTTTTTTTTTCAATGTTTATTTCTCAGCATTATGGAACGTTTAGCTTTTTTATGGAACGTTTAAATTTATTTTATTTATTGTTGGACTCATTGTTCAACACATATTTTAATTTAACAAAGTGGTGATTTTTTAATTTACTTAGCAATTGCCATTACCAGTTATAAAGTGATGAGCGGTTATTAATGAAAACTTTGTCACAGAAAGTGGGATTGGTCTCATAGAAAGACTAAAGAGTAAAAAGTATAAGAATTGGTGAAAAAAAACTTTATTTTAAAGCCTTGTGTGCTAATCAGCATTTAAAGCTTTATCATAGAATTTAGCAAATGACTGTGACCAGAGTTTAAATTCACCTCAAAAATCCACTTAAAATAAACTGATACTGGCGTTTATTTTTAGTTAGGTACTAGTAGGGTAAAATATTTTACCCCCAGATTTGCAACTTTTGAATTGCTCTAACTATTAACACCCTAAAATTGTTTATTTAAGATCTACGAAGTGCAGCTGATCTATTATATATCATATTTTACAAGCCTGTGCTGCTGTTGTTTTGATTTAGAATAGCATAAATTTTATTTTTATTTACAATCGAAATCATAGAATGTTCTTATTAGATGGTGAGTATTATTGTAATGAGTGTTTGGGTTTTGTACTAAATGATGAGGCTTTACTAGAGCTCTTATCCTTTGGAGTAAACAAATATTTTAAACCTGCATGCAGCCCAAAATTCTTATTTGAAGAATGGACATAATAAGAATGTTAGGTATATTTTTGAGTCTGATATCAAATAGCATGACTATGCTAATTTTATATCAATGTTAAATGGATGAATAGATAAAACGAATCATTTACAATCTTTTAAATAATAAAGAAGAAAATAGAATCAAAATATTCTGTTATGTGATCTCATTAACCTCATTAAAATGCATTTTACTCAGACCTTGCAACATCCTCAACAAATATCGATTTATCAGAGGGTGACCTATCGTATCGAACTATTTGCACCGCCTATCTCGTGAAAATAATCATCATTAATTAATCATATTCAACAATCTTTTAAAAATATTAGTTTTCTCTGTTCAAAATATTTTAATGTATATTACAATTGGAATATATAATTCGCGATTACTGGAATACCTAAAAGAAGCGTTGAATTGATTTATATTGACATGGACCTGTTTTTTGGCTAAAGGTCTATATTTTGTTTTGGTGTGACTTTTTTTAAATATTAATTTTGATACGCTCTAGCCCGGTTTGTGTTGCTCAGATCGAACATTTGACGACAGTTTCCTGATTAGAAATATAAGGGAGACTATTTTTGCTTTATAACATTTGTCTCTAGGATCTACCATTAAGGAGCAATATTGGTTTGAATGAAAAAATTCACTTTGTAACGTTTTTTTTTCACCCTCAAAAGTGAAACGTTATTTTCACATTCAAAAATGTAACATCTTGACACACTGTAGCTCTGTTTGCAAATTGAAATTTTGCGAAAAGTACTCTAATTAGAAACTGAATGAAAAATATTTGCTGTTATTTAACATTTGTCGAAAGGACCTACCGTTATCGAGCCGTATGGGTTTGAAAGAAAAAAGTCACGTTCTACCTTAAATTTTTTTAAGTGTTAGGGCTTTTATTGACACGATCTAGCTTTGTTGGAGTTGATCGGATCGAAAATTTACCTACATAAAATACCTAAAAATACCTACCTAGTTTCATAAACCACTATTCTCTATCAACTCTATTTTATTGATTGTTAACTTAATATAATTTTTATTTTAAGTGACTTGATCCTTTAATTCCAAAAAGCAAATGGTAAATACTGTTGGTTATAGGTAGATTTATCCATGATCTATTGCTTTTTCCAATCAGGAAGAAAATGAGTTTTTTCATTAAATTTTAAGGATTTTAATCAGTCAACATATGTTTTCAAAGTAATTTCCCTTGAATATATCTTAAAAAATACTCTATTGAATTGTTTTCTACGTTTAATAGAGATTTTCGCATATATAAGGAACTCTTTGAAAAGGCAATCGTAAGCGAAACTGCTGCCAAATACACTGCCACCACTTCCGTGGATGGGGAGATCTGGAAGAGCTCTCGCTCCCGTTGCCTTCTCAGAAGCTGAACGTTGGCTGCAATTCAGTTCCCATGATCCTCCTCAGTTCCTTATCCAAGATCTGCATACAAACCCACCGTATCACATCCCTCTGCCAGCTTTTCATTATTCTGCATTACAGCATGTTTAACAGAATTTAACTTTAGCTATAAAAAAAAAAAAAAAAAAAGTTATCAATCACAAAGAATATAGATAGTCACAACAATAGTAACATATGGAATAAAGAAAATTATATTTATACTATACAATATATACTAACAAAAGAAGAATTTAGTTATAAGGTCTATTTTACAAAAAGCAATTTAATCTCCCATCCCATATATAATGTACATTGATGAACATAGTTTCACATAAATATACTTTATTCGCATTTGTCGGACATGTGTGTTTTTGCATGTTTCAGGGCTTGAAAATGTGGCAATAGCCATGAAACGTCGCAAACTTTAGATAATCATGTTTATATTATATGATTTTTAATAAATAATGATGGGAGATTGAATTGCTTTTTGAAAATTATACTTTTCACCAAGTTTGAAAAACATATTAAAACTTACAGTGAGATAGTCGTTTTCATGAAAACTTAATTTTCCACTTAAACTAATATTATTATATTATCACTCTACATTTAGTAATAATTCGCTTTGTTTCTTATGTAAATGGAAGAGTAATAATTAATTACTTCGTCGCAGTCCAGGATGGTGGGACGAATAATAAGACATAACAACATTGACCTCCATTGAGATACAAACCACTGTGATTCAAATATGAATACCCAGAGAAGCAGTTTAAAAACTACAAATACTAATTACGTATGGTGCATGACATTTCCCAGATGATTAGAAAACAGTGTTTTCAAGTTAAAATCTCACTTTTTTTTTTGAAAAATAAATATGTTTGCTTTAAAGATCACATTTAAAATAAGTGAGCTATTTTATTACTTATAAAATAAAAAAATAACCTCTAACTATACAAGTTATAAAAAATAATTAAAGAAATTTAAATAATAAAAATAATGAGTGAGCAATGGCGATTGAATTTTAATCTGGTTCGGTTAACTTTTTACACTTCATATTATGGATTTTTTTTATGCTAACAACTTTTGCTAAACTAGGTTTTTAAACCCTTGTGCACAATTATTTTATTATTATAATTAATGAATTCTACAACTCATCAAAGCAATATTCATATCTCTGCTTGTAATCGGATCTGATGCCGATACTACTTCTTCGGTTTTGAAGAAAAAAATGGATCATTTAAAAAATGTGTCATTTATCTAAATAAAACACAGTATTATAAAGCAATGTCAGGATGAGGAAAAACGTTTACTCCTTGCTGTTTCGATGTTTTTCCTAGGTCAAATGGGAACGATATGCAGGGGCTTTGTGCTCTCACGAAATGGCTTGGTACCTCTTGACCAAAGTGGGTTGCTTTAAACTCTCAATGGTCTTCGAAGTTCCTCCTAACACATATCTTCTTATTTTTTTTTTCAAACACATTCAAACTAACCAAAGTGCGGCAGTAGTTTGATATTTAAATGACAACAGTTTTAATTTCTTTTATCTTTTCATTTTAAAAATATAAATGACGCCATAAATCCAACTCAAGTCGAATGGAATTAATGGATCAATCAAAGTAAAAACTGGCATAAATAGTAAGATTGAAAACATTATATTAAGAAATTCTGTCAACTTATAAAGAAGACCTACAAAAGCGATTTAACGTGCTCAAAAATACTTTGTATCTATTTTTATAAAATTAACAAAATATCCATAAGAAAACAGTAACATTCCACGTTATATTTTTTGACACAGTTTCAGACAGAGGAAGTTTTTCCCTATCAATATCAGTAAACAAAAGATTGTGATAGAGGATGTACTGAGTAAACTCAATCAAGCCGCTTAGTACACTAATATTTGATACTATTTGCACTAATTTTACAGTGTACAGTCTGGAGCAGATTAGATTGGAACCAACATAGAAATAGAAATGACAAAAGCTATCTAGCCGCCATTTATCACCACCTTATCATTAACTATTGACAATGCACGCACGTGACTTTCTCTCCCATCCCCTCTTGTTTCTGTCCGCTTTTATACGTCAGTGTCACATTAGCTAGATCTGGCGTAGTATTATTTGCATCATCCTAAACAAAAGACTCGAATTGGACAAAAATGATACAAAAGTTCCAACCGATTATAAAGATAATATCAGGACATTTCATTAATTGAAACAAACTCCTAATTTACAAAATAAATACATTAGTAACTGCGGACAGGAACCTAGTTCTTTGTTTCTAATCCAAAATACATGACAATAGGAATGGGATCTCTACACGATATGTCAAAATATTGATAGTTTTATTTCAATAATCCGATATTTTTGCATCGATTTTTTTTCTTACAATATTTCGATTTGTCGATATGTATGTTACAATTTATTGTTTTCTTTGTATTATAACAATTAAAATACAACTACACATATACAACAAACAAAAAAAAACAAAAAACAAAATAAGTATAAATAAGGGAACCTTTTTGCAACTATGTACGTAATGATGTTAACTTGTGTTAAACCTCCTCGCATTAGGGAAGAGAAAATAATAAAATGCAAAATATTAAATTCATAGTGAAACTGATGTTAACATTAGAGAAGCAGAATTTATAAATAACTTAGTTCTGATAAACTTTCAACATATATATATATATATATATATATATATATATATATATATATATATATATATATATATATATATATATATATATGGACAATTTCTTGACTGTTACTATTAAATGTTTAGTAAGGTTCTTGAGGTTCAGTCATAAAATAAAAAATCAACTATTTTGGCGACGTTTCGAGACTATATTGTTCTCATAATCATGCCCTACAGTGAAAAAAAAACAGGTTACAATAATATTATCTAAGTTATTTCAAAAACATGAAGTTACCTACCTGTACTGTAGCTAACTTTATGTTTTGAAATAACTTGTATAACTTATATAATATTATTGTTACCTGTTTTTTTTTCACTGTAGGGCATGATTATGAGAACAATATAGTCTCGAAACGTCGCCAAAATAGTTGATTTTTTATTTTATGACTGAACCTCAAGAACCTTACTAAACATATATATATATATATATATATATATATATATATATATATATATATATATATATATATATATATATATATTTAATATATATATAATGAAAAAGATAATCTTTATTCTGGGACGTATTGTCCCCTAAGAATAACAAAATTGTGTCATAAAATAGTACAATGGTCTGGCATATATATTTTCATACAAAGGTATTTATATATGAGGAACAATAGACATGCAAATACAGTTAAGTAAATAATTGTCTAAATAACTTTAGTAAATAAGATAACATAAGAAGGATAAATGAAATAATACTAAAAAAAAAAAAAAAAAAAAATAAATAACCCTGAGAAAATGAGAAAAGATATACACAGAGAATGAACTATGTCTATATGTACATTGGATGAAGAAAATATTTACAGAGATAACGATATATACTTATATACACTGCACTAATTCACTTATACCCCTATACACACAACCATACACATATGAATTGTCGATAGATAAAATTTCTTTGTTTAGGAAAAACATTTAAAGTAAAAAATAAAAAAAATAAAAATAAGAAAAAAGAAAAAATAATTTAAAAAAAATAAATAAAATGATTATTTACCGTAGTGGAACAAATAAAAGATTATTATTATATGAAAGAAAATTTATGAGTCAATTCACCGGTATCAAATTTATTCGATTTGATCATATTTAATAATAATTACTGTTCATATTGACTGGCATCTGACTGGGATAAGAGGAGACATTGGAAAAGGAGTGTTTTAAATGAGCTTAAGGAAGGGGCATGTCTTATTTCAGGAGGGAGGGTGTTCCAGAGGGTAGCGGATCGGGCTAGGAAGGAATGCTAGTATAATGTTGTTCTATGTAAAGGCAAGTATAGGTCAGAGGAACGTGATCTTGTTGTGAATCGGGAGTAGAAGGAAGACTTAAATTTCAACAGATTATAAATGTAGGATGGACGATGGTGATAAATGACTATATAGATAGATAGATAGATAGATGGATAGATAGATAGATAGATAGATATAAGTGCTTTATTGAATTATTATTGCAGACTGCCTAATCTTAGAACGATAATATATATTACAGAGAATCCATTTACAAAATATATACATTAAAAATTTCTCACAGAATATCTATATTATTATATATAAGAACAAGCCATTTTTCGTTAGTGATCACTAACCACGAAAACTACTGAACCAATCACAACGAAATTTCAACCACATCGTCCTCATAGTTCACTAAAGTTTAGCAATAATAAAATCTATTAATTTTCAATTAATTTGTTATTTAAGAAAAGAAAACGATAGGTGGCGAGCGCCATTTAACATGAGAGGTTACAAGTCATTGTGTCATATAAAGCTTGAAATTAATAAAAATAAAATTTAACTGTATTCAATTGAATTATTAAATAAGATTTTAATATGTGGATCCCACTAAAATTCGATCACTATGTAGTTAGTTATATGTGGTGGCACCAATCCGCAAGTTTACAAAAGTAAAGCTGCTGAACCCATCTGTATCAAATTTTAGCTACATAATTTTCATAGTTCCAAAAAGGTTTAGTAATGTTGTTTTTTTGTTTTGTTTTTTACATCATTTATTGAAAATTGCAACTATACAAAGTGTACACATCAAGTAAATGTGTTGATAACGATTACAATAACAATTACGATTACATGTCAAAATTTGAAAAGAACTACTCCTTATATTCAATTAAATCACTAAAAAAAATTTAAATATTAGGTGCGAACTCTTAACATGATCATAGTGAAGTTTAAAAATCTACCAGCATTTAGTTAGTATCAATTTGTGATAGAGTTTGGAATGGTAAAACTACTGAATCAAATTTAAAAACAAAGGACACTAGTACATATATTAAACACTAAATCCTTGCAGTGAGTAGTGTGAAAAAAAGTTTCACAATTGAAGGTGAAAAAAACGTTATACAAGAAAACTATAGGCCC
Organism: Euschistus heros; assembly: GCA_003667255.2. Lineage (NCBI taxonomy): Eukaryota > Metazoa > Arthropoda > Insecta > Hemiptera > Pentatomidae > Euschistus > Euschistus heros. The sequence continues at coordinate 752,782 of RCWM02000495.1, forward strand.
GCAGCTAAAAGGCATATCCGTGTAAACAATTAGAAATATATTTTTTTATTTATATCATAGGTTTATTAAGTAATTTTTATGTTTCACAAATAATTCTTTAAATTAAAAATTTGTTCTAACATAAAATTTTAATATAAAATGAGACTAAGATATTTTAATACTTAGTTACGTATTATTCAGGAAGATGGATCGATCAGTAACGAGCCGTTCTCTTTTTCTTCGGAGTGCACTCGAGGTCATTTTTCTTCTCTATTATTGATGGCTTATCCGAGATATTAATCTTCGTCGGCCTTCTTGCATTTCTCCATGAGGCTACTGACCCAGCGATCCTTTGCCAACATATACTTCTTGCAGGACAATCAAATCAGGAGCTTCAATTACAAAGGTCGATTACTGACGAATGCACAGCACTTTACGTCTTAATATGGAATTCATGCGCCAAAAGTATACAAAGATTATTTAATGCAATCTTCGATTCATTAAAATTTGTATTACAATTGTTAACAAAATCTCACAAACGTAGGTAAAACTGGCAACCCTCAGAACAAATTTAATCATATTCAAATTATTATCAATGGTTAATAATAATATAAATGCTAAATCCGAATCACATGCACCAATACAGTAAATAAGTCAATATTTGATGGCACTGGATTGATGCCCTCGATATCACCGGAAGTGGAGCAGACATTGCGTTTGTGTAATTGCAGTTTCCGGCGGATGTTAGGACAGGTGAGCTGCGTGTTGGTTTTGCATTGTCTGGGGCTAGCGGTCCCCCCCCCCTTTTCTGTCTGGGATAGCGATTCGGCGGTAACTGTGGAGAATTATTAGAAGAGTGACAGCAGTGTGCATTTGATGTGTATTTGTAATTTTATTTCTTTTAACAGCTGTTGAATTACTTTATACTCATTTTGAAAATATATTGGTAGAAGTTTTACAGTTATTGGACTTGAACAATGGGGAATTCTGGCCTTCAAAAAATCTTAATACTACTTATTCGTTAACCAATATTGGTTTTATGACCATCTACGGCCTTTTCTTTACGCTCTCTTAATGTAAATGTAAATCCGTGATGGCTAAATGCATTGGTCTCAGGGAATCTAGTTTCAAAGTGTGTTGGTATGATCCTCACCATATTAGTTCATAATAATTTCGTGGATTTTCCGCGACGATAATATTAAACATTCCAACTCTGGCGCCTTTGGCAATGAACCATCCAATCTTTTTTCTTATCTTTACCACAACCAGTACCAGGACCAACTTTAAATACACAATTAGAATTTTATAGCAGTTAAGTGCAATAAAAGTTTGTGATATAGTCTTGCTTTCTTTATGGTCTAGTACTTGCGAATAGGTTTTAAATTGTCACTCAACATTACCTGGTTAAAGAAATCACTTATTCCGAAATACGATATTTCCCGAAATTCTTGTTAATTTCAAAACATCTTTTGTTTTGTTCTGTTCAAAACATTTTATTTCACCTGAGAACCAGTGGAAATGTTTTCTATTCTGCCTTCTTTGTCGCCTAGTCCTTTTCTTGTGTCATATGTCAAGAAACCAGGTTGGCAAAACCGTTCAAAAAGCTGGTGATGAGTGAGATTCTAAACCACTAATTACTGTTAGAGTAGAAGCAAATCAAATTAAAGAAAAATAGTTTGATATAATTAAATCGCCTATTTTTTAAGTAATATTATCAATATTAACCAATACACATTTTTATAAGGCTATGGCCATTATGGTGCATCAATGTATAAATATCTTTTAATAGCGTCTTCCAATTATTGAAAAAATCTGCAACTATTAAAAAGTGGATTGTTTAATTTTATGATTGGAGTAATTTATTGTATGTCATTGTATATATAATTTTCTTGCCATTTGAAAAAGGAAAATCCACTTGAGTGACTCGGCCAACCATAACTTCTATAATTTACCTGTACAGTAATTGGCCAATAACATGCTATGGTGGCTACCGTGCACGTCTAGCATTGACTTACGAGCTATGAATATCTTTCAAAATATTAAAAAAACAGTATGTTTTATACTCGTACGTTAACAAAAAGGCTGATTTTAATTACAGTCAAATCAGATACCTAGTGTCATATTTGAATACAGTTTATAGATAATGTATGCGGAATGAGATTTTATTGTTACAGAAAAATATTAAAATAATTCATTATTTTAAGCTGGTCGTCGGCTAATATGAGATACCTCCTTGTAAACATCATTTTCCTCAAATTTACTTGTTTTATATTGCAAAAAAAAAAAAATACAGTTATAATTATACAAGTATACAGTAGTAAATATTAATAAATAGTTATAAAAAATAATAATCAACATTTTAATTTAAAAGAGACCATTTTTTTTTTCTGTATTTAGATCCTAGTATTTATTTAAAATCATCCCGGTGTTTGTTGAATGATAATGTGGCGTTACACCTCAATGCCGTTGAACCTCAGGTATTTCTAATGGAGCGATTATTTTTGAATTTATGAATTAGCTATCGGCATTAGGAATTAGAATTCCTGGGGAATTAGGACCCCAGACACCTATCCCTGAGGTACAGGATAACAAAGTGAGCACCTGCAGACAGTAAAATATCTTGATGAATAGCAGTTAGAGTAGATAGCAGTTGGTAGCTATTTATTCTCCGCTCGTATATAACTGTTACTGGATTTATAACCGTGATCCGTCACAGTCTGTTATCTACAGCCTCTATCCCTTTAGTCTATTCTCGAGCTTTCATATAGTCTTTGTGTATATTTATATGTAAACCAATTATTATTTTTTAAAACAATTACAGTTGAACATGGTACTTGTCATTGAGTACTAATTATAGATACAATATGGATAAAATAAGTAATAATAACAAGTGATGAAAATGTTTTATAAATGTTTACTTATTCCAGTTCCAGCTACATCTACTAACGAGATAGGGCATTTACCCAGAGACATTAACATTACAGCATCTGTATTGTCATTACTTTAAAAAAAAAACTTTCAATATCACTCCTTAATGTCATTTTAATATCTAAACACCGAATTTTAGAAAAGTAAAAACCATTACTAATCTAAACACATAAATAAAAGGTGTTTATATAAAGATAACTATTATTTTTAACTTTGTACTTTTTATCAACACATGTACAATAAAGATTAAAAAAATAATACAATTAAATAAGTTATTTAAATTCCACAATTAAAAATATATGAAAAAGGTCACAGTAAAAATACTAGTTATATAATAGTTATAAAATAGCTAGTTGCAAAACAATAGTTATAACTACTCTCTCGAGCTTAGCCCCTGAGATTAGTGAAGGAAATATACACTAGAACAACCCTTGGTATTTTGCTGCTTATCAGCAACTGTAACCCCAATGAGGTAAGTTACATCCTATTCATTTATGCATTATAAACTGTAAAGACATACTTCATGACTCAGATACTGATTTCAGTTTGTTTGAGGAAGTATACTGGAAGAATGTTAATAAAAAAGTATGTACTTTATATATATATAAGTGGACTTAATATACAGGGAGAGAACTATTGATATGGGAGAGAAAATCATAAGCAGGGTCTTTGGAACTGTGAGGTGGCGGATCAGAAGCAATGCCGAGATTTTTTTTTTTTTTTTTTTTTTTTTTTTTTTTTTTTTTTTTTTTTTTTTTTTTTTTTTTTTTTTTTTTTTTTTTTTTTTTTTTACAATGCCGAGATTACACAATTGTATGGTGAGCCTGATATTCTCTGTGCTATTAAAAAAGGCAGGCTTAGATTGTTGGGATACGTCGAAAGAATGGAGCCCAACAGGCTGCCAAAGATAATGTTTAGTGGTGCACTGTGAGGAAAAGGGAAGAGGGGCAGACCAGGCGCAGATGGATTGATGACCTAGAGGAGGATTTGTGGAAGCTGGGGATACGGAATCGGAGGAACCTGTTGAAGGACCTAGAGGAATGGAGAGAGATGTTGGCAGAGACCAAGGTCCGGCAAGGACTGTAATGCCCAAGAACAGACATACATAATTTATGTGAGACAATGAGACAGCTGAATAAAAAAATTGCTGTAACGATAACCAACTCGTGATTATAAAGAATTTTTACCTAAGGAAAGGACTGAGTTCTGGAACATGTTCTTTCATTATACATAAATAAATTGGAGATACGTAACCAAAGGTTCTAGCGGGTTAAGCATATGAAAATTGCACCAACATCCATACACCATTCGTTACCTTAATTTCAATTTGTTTTTTTTAAGCTATGTCCCATCAATTCGACTCTTCTTTAATTTTAACATATAATAGCTAACTAATAAACAAGTAAGATATTTTTTTTCTTGTAGGTGTCACTTCAGGGATTAGTATAAAAAAACCACCGCCAAAAAATAGACGTCATTTTTTAAAGTTTTCAGAACAATAAGAACTCTGGAACAAATCAATACTATTACATAAAAGGGCAATCCATTTTTCTTTTGTAATTACTGACCGCGCAAACTACTGAACCAATCTGTACCAACTTTTAACCAAATCATGTTTATAGTTCCAGGAAGGTTTAGTAATAATAAAATCTACTGATTTACAATTAATTTGTAATTAAAAAAAGCAATAGTATGTGTATAAGAGTGAAGTTTAAAAATTGACCAATACGAGGCGAGTGTCATTCTACATGAGATATTATGAATGCTACAGTGTTATATAGAGCTTAAAATCGATTTGTATTCAATTGAATTATTAAATAAGATTTTAATATGCGGTGTGACATCTGGATCCCACTTTAATTTAAAAACCGACCGATATAAAGTTATATGTGGTGGGACCATTCTGCAAGAAACAATACAATGCTGAAACAAAACTGCTGAACCCATCTGTACTAAATTTTAACTACATATTTTTTATAGTTTTAGATAGGTTTAGCAGTAATAAAATGTACTATTGTAAAATTATTAAGGTACAATTTTGAGTGGCAAAAACGAGCTTTTCCAGAATGACATATTCTTTTATGGCTAAACATAAAACTCAAACCAGATCAAATCAATACAATTATTATGCCCAAATAAAACTAATTACCAAATCAAAATGTCTATCCTCTGATTATTGATATGAAAATATTATTCATAGGCCTTTAGTTGTAAGCACTGATAACGCTGTCCACTATCCAGTAGAGGCTCTTAATAGTCTATGGCCATCTGAATTACTAACTCAATCATTAAAATTAGAAATTATATGTTCAATTATGTTTTACGTAATCTTCAAACACCTAATCAGTGCACTTTTCACCAGGTTAAAAATGAATGCGATGCGTGACAATTTCATTGAATATATAATGCTTAATTGCATAATTCAATACGAGTTTTTTAACGAAAAAGAAATAAAAATTCATTTATTAGTTAAAATTATCAAAGAGATATATATTTATGAGAGCGGACAAACCCGCGACGGGAAAATACTTCGATATTATGTACATGCTAAGTTTCATAAAGATATTGTAAAAACAAAACTGAGAAAAAAATATTTAGGCTAACAGTTGTAACCTCTATTATTCTCTTACTGAAGGGGTCAGGGATTTGAGATTCAGTGTATGGCTAATTTAGATGAAGAAAAAAAGAAACAAGGTAAAAATCCTTCATTTGACGGTAGTGCAGTTATATAACGCGCTAGGCTCTTTAGTTATATTAATATAAATCACATCTAGCATTGTAATAAAAAAGTTTATATTACAAGGTTCCCAGGCCATCTTTTTTCTATATTTCATTATCAAATAACTAATGGATAACGAGTTAAGAAACCATTAGGAGTCCATTAGAAGTTTATTGTCCTCTCGTTACAAAACTGTATTTGACGCCATATGTATGTGTTTTAACAGAAAAGTAGAACTGAAAATCTTTTAACGCTCCTGATTTCTTGATTTATTATTTTACTTTTTTTTTTTATATCAATTAATTGCAATGCACAACTGTACAAATATATACAACAGGTAACTGTGTTGATAACGATTACAATAACATAGATTGTTATTGAAACACTCAGGAATGGAGTGGGAAGCAAATTGAGAAACTAATGGATTTGAGTAGATATGGAGCTTACTATGATAGGATAGGTATCTGGTTTGGGCTAACTCAGCAACATGTAGAATATTAAGATCTTTATAGATAGGTTTATTGGTGACAAAGTTAGGAGCATTTAGAATTTTTCGAAGGATTTTTGATTGTAAGGATTGGACACGAGATTAATGGGATGGTTTAGTGAAACACCAAAGCTCAACTACATATGTCGAAATAAGTCTAATAACATTCATGTAAATAGTTCTTATAAATTAATTGGGAGCTTTGAATGTTTATCTAGTAAATAGTGAAGTAGTCTATCTTTAATTTAAAAGGAATTATTAATAAATTGTACATAGTTATGAATTTTTTTCTTGATCCAAAAATTAGGTGACAAATACAGCCTGGCTTACTCTAGATTAAATTTGGAACAGTATTCGAATGAGGGAAGATTTTTATTTCAGAAAAAAAATAAATAAATAAAAGAGACCAACGTTCCTCTCATATAAAGTTGATTAAAGAAAAGAAAGTTGATATTTCTTTTCAGAGCGTGTGACCATTGCTACCAATTTTCAGAAGCATTTATCTGAAACAAGGTTAATCTAAAATACATACATTACGTCATATAGAACAAGTAAGCAATCCTATATCTGATAGCCAAAGCAGATTATATCGTATTGAAATTTCTTATTTAATCTTATTAATTCATATATAAAAAAATAAATTAACAATTGAAATAATCCACTGAATGTCTACTGTATTTTATGGTTCAATCCTAATTTTCAAAAATATCACTCAAGTGGAATTCCGTATTTCTGCTATTCATTTATTTTTTCCCCATAATATTTCGTTTGGGACACGAATTGGTGAAGCGTTATCTGAAAATTTCTTTATAAGCTGGTTTTCAATTTCACAGCCTTCCAGGCATCAAATCGACTCTCCTGTTCTTTTATATCACTCATTGAAAAAAAAAAAAAATATGTTCTACGTAACATAATATTTTATTTTCTATATAATATAACTTACAAATATATTTTTTCAGATGTCCGAGTAGTTCTGTTAGTAATTTATGGCAAAACTCTTCCTTTGCCTTACCATTATGATACATTTTAAAGAGATACAATGTTTATATATAAATGTTTTTACTTGGCTGGAAGTCATTGTGATAAGGATATCCAGAGGATTGAGTAATCTTTATAAAAATACTATAAATAATTGAAACTTTATTTTTAATTATTAGAACTTTGAGATTTTTAGAAGGAAATGTATTATGACTTATTAAAAGAAAACTTTGATTTCTGGTAAAAAATAAAGTAGCCTATCTTGGAATTTCTGAAGACTTTTCATGGTTATTTTTCTTAATGAGGATATTGAGTGTCATGGAAAAGTGACAACCAATGCAATATAAAAAAGTTACCATAGATTCAACAATAGCTTTAATGTAAGCTGTAAAATATTAGACCGATCATCCTGTTAACATGGAATTTATATAGTCGAGTTAAAAGTGGTAATAAAAATTAATTAATTTTTATCACATAGGCAATTCGAAGAGGTAGATGTTACTTTGTTTGTTGATAAGAACTACAATAATAATCTTGTTTATGAGAATATAAAAATAATATATAAGGAATCAATACATGAGACTTTGGGAGATGCACAGGTGTACCGACAGATATAATCTTGACTTCAATAGACGTGTATTAGATCTGGTTCAATCTACTTACCCTTTCCATCTGCAAAGTAAAGTAGAATTGTGTCAATGGTGATTATCTTTTGCCATGACCAGTAAGGAGAAAAAAAAAAAAAAAAAAAAAAAAAAAAAAAAAAAAAAAAAAAAAAGACAATACGTAAATGTTTGTAAAACTGTCCAGGCTTTAACCACATTTAAGCAAGCTTTATAGTTAACTATTACAGAAGTCAGAAAGAACAACCAGAGATTGGTGAACATTCCTGTTTAAGTTATAATGGCAGAGAAAAGTACTCTTACAAAAAGTACTTAGTATATCCCATATTAATGATAATAAACTATAAATATTATGGAATTTTTTTTTTTTTTTTTTTTTTTTTGTATACAACTCTTGTAGGGCTGGACACTTTGTCTCAGTATAAAGGTGAAAAATCGGGAGTGAAATTGACAGGAATGGTCTTATAGTTTCACACGCTACGATATTTTACTCAAAAGATGTGATTCGAATGAACTTGATTATAATACTAGCTTTACTTTGAGTTAATTTTTCTTTAATGAACTACAGGCTAGAGAAATATACAATAAAATAAAATTTTTAATCTGTTTTATTGAGCATTATAAGCTGACTCACTAAAGGGTAATTGGTATACAAAGAAAGTAGGTAAAAAAAAAAAAAAAAGAACACGCAAACTATGCATGATATAAAATAAAAAATAATAAATAAAGGAAGAAAAAAAATACTTATTACAATAGCAAAAAATATATATAAATAAATAAATAAAAAACTTAAATACAGTTGCAAAATATAAAAAATAAAAATAGATAAAATACTAGGACTATTTGAAAGAATTATCCTAAAAGACTACTCACTTGGCATTGAAAATTTGCTCTAAGTAAACGATTATTGTACTTTAAAATTATCTTTAATAAAGATATAATTCAACACGAGCAAAGCAGTGAGACCCTGACAATTTTTCAAAAATACAACATTCTAATTTATCATATTTTCTATTATTTGTTTGTAACTATGTTAGTGTTTCAGTAACTGCAACACTATTGTAACAGCTATGGAGAATCAAGAACCGAAAGAATAAATACGTACTTTAAATTGACCCTAAAAGAATTAGAAATATGATAAAAACTTATTATTGAAATCTTATTAACTAATCGCACATCCTTTGATATAACACTGATGAGTTCTTATGGTTGATTTCACAGCTTGGTCGCCAGAAGCAGTTTGTTGTTTATTTGTCGAAGCATAACATCCTTTTGCATATAACTGTGGTTAGAAGGCGTGGATTTTCTCCAGGTTACTAGCCTATTCTAGCCAAACGAGAAGGTCCAATATTAATTCCTTGTGTCCGCAACAAAATAAATTTTAAATCGCCCAGGCCGGATTCGAACTAGTTTCGATGAGGTCAAGAGCCGGACATTTTGCCTAGGAACTACTTCTTTTTACGTTAGTTTCAATTAAGTACAAGATATATGAAATTTTATATCAATCTCCTTTTTATAAAAACATGTATTCAGATGATTCGAGTTACTGTTAAGCAGTCAGAATAGAATAGAGTTATATTTTGTGGACTTTTAAAATAACATTTTTATTGCTACTTACAGGTCTGAGGTCACTATAATTTATTTGTGATAAAAACTAATTTATTTGATTTTTTTCATTAAAAAATATTTATTTCAAAGTGGTAACCAGTTAAATAAAACATCTGGACTTTGTTCCTAAACGAATTAGTTGATAATTACTATTTGTTATTTTAAAGTAATTATACATTATTGTGATAACTGAAAGGTATTTGCTGCTTAAAAGGGTCACTGTATTTTCCTCATTAAATAACTTTGGTAGTCAAATACCGTCACTAGAAACTATGGCCCTTTAAAAATTCAGGTAAAGTTTTACAGTAAAAGTTTCTTTAAAGATGAAGCCTTTTATAAATAAGCAACGCTATATCAAAAGATATTTATGTTAATCATAAATATCTTTGTTATCGTAAATAGTACCTAATTTATAAATATTGTATTATCAATTAACAATTCAAGTTAATATTATGTCGTTGATACAAAGTTTCATTCGAGCAAAACAATAAATTTAACTTTGGTCTAATATTAAAGTAATTTACAACAGATACCTCACAAATAAATCTATTTCACAGAGCTGATTAAAGGAAAAAGTCGGCAACCTTTTGTGACAGAAGAACCAATAAGCATTGGCTGAGTGGAAACAGAGACAATACATCTTGGAACAATGACACCACCGAAGCGGGGATTAATGTATTGTCTCCTTACAGTCGGCTACAAATACAGTATTGCCTCCCCCCTCCACTTCCTCCCCCTACCCTCAACTTTATATTATTACAGGAAATATAATAACAGCACAAGTTCAATGTAAGTCTCATGTATATACCAAAATCCGTATAATTCCCCCTTCCAAAATAAAAATAAAAATATAAATATGTATTTTGAAATAACATTTTTCAATTAATCTAACTTCTATTAGGTAATTGGTCTAATAAAGGGAAGAATCATTTCTTTGATTATTGCTACTCAAAATAAATCCAGAAACCATAAAAAAAAAAACTCATGTCTCCCTGTGCGTGAGAAACAATAGATCATGGATATGTCTATCTAATCCATTGCTTTTATGATAAAGAAACTGTCGTTAATTTTCGACCCGAGCAAAACTTTACACCCCAGGTTGCTAGGACAACGCTGTAAGTTATTAAAAAAAATAAAATAAAAAATAGGCCCTCAGTCTAAAGAAATATTCGGGTTATGCTCAAACTAAGGACTACTTTGAGGAGGAGAATTCCCAAAAAATTACCTGATCCGAAAATTCATGAAACAATTTTTAATGAATGAGGTGTCAAAAACTGCTTTTTAGGCTCGAAAAAATCAGTGATTACCAAGGAAAAACAGAATTAATTATTTAGTTAAATCTTTTTTTTTTAAATTTATACATTGTATAAATATAATACATCAAGTAAATGTAATGATAATGCTAAAAATGACACGTCACTTGTTTTTAGGGGTAGTTCCCTGTAGCACTTATACAGATTCTATACAATGAAGGTCCCGAGGCAATCTTCTTTTCAGGTGCATTGGAGGGTTATCTGGAATGAAATGAGAAGCAAGTTATGATACTAATGGATTTGAATGGTTGTGGAGTTTGCTATGAAAGGATATATCTCTGATTTGAGATGAGTCAGAAACGTTAGTCATATCTTTGGGGATAAGTTTGTTTGTGACAAAGTAAGGAGCATTTAGGATTTTTCAAAGGATTTTTTTTTTAAGTATTAGTTGAATACTTATCATTAAAGGATAATGTAGGACAGGAAGTCGTAGGTTTACGGCGGAGGGTAGAGGTTATTTAATCTGATTTGGTAGGATTTATTTTGATTCTCCATTTTTGACACTATTCTTAAAGGTTTGTGATACCGGATTGGAATGTTGGAGAGGCAATGAAAGGATCATTGTTTACTGGTAACACACAAGTTAAATAAATATGCAAAATATTCTCATGTTGAATACATTATAAGACGTTTATCATTAAAAAAAATAACGCATTACTAAAATTTTACTATTTATTCCGGAGCAGATCTCATGGCGATAAGAAAATTGCCCATAGTTTGAGAATCACCCATTTATGGATAATTGTAAAAAAAACAATTCTTGATTTATTATAAACAAAATTGCAATTCGTCAATTTTTTTTTATATTTTTATAACAAAATGTCTATAATGATACAAATGTATTATCGAAAATTATTACAGTAAAGAGTTAAGTATAGTTTAAAGTCTGAAAAAAAAATTATAAAACAAAATAAACGCTATATGAACGTTGAAAATAAAGTTTTGATAATGACAAGTTTTGATTAAACCAGATCTATCATTTACCTCCTTTACAGCCCTCGTTGAGTTATATCAGGAATTTGAAATGTGATATGCTATACCTGTTTTTTATAGTGTCCACGTAATTTGTCATGAAAAATGTTTATAATTTTATCAATATGGCTCTTAACTGTCGGCATTCGTAAGTCGGTATGTAGCGTTTTGTTTGACACGTACGGAGGAGATTCTGCTATCAGGCTTAGGAATTTAGATTGATATGTTTGTATTTTTTTGTGGCTGGTCCGTTTATTTGGGATGCGTAGGTCCGATGGATTTTTACAGGTAACCGTAAATGTTTAGTTACTGTTTTGGGGATACTTTTGAACGTCTTTGAAGTATATAGAATGGCAGTCACAGTCTTTCCTGATATGTCTGTTTCCTGATTGTCTTGACATGTCGGTCGTAAGCATGTCACTTTTTCAGTTTAATGTAGAGGTTGGTTATCAATGTAAATAGTCGAGCAGTTTTCATGTCATAGCGTAAATGTAATATAAACTGACCCCATAATTCCAAATTTTTTCACCAAATTTGTATCTTTTTGAGGCTGTGTTGAAGTGTTAAGGTAGTGTGTAGGATCTGCTTATCTAGTCTTGATTGCAGTGTCGTCTGCTTAAGTAGCAGATAGTACAGATTGCCCTTCGGTATGTTTTAAGTATATATTAAATGAGAAAAGTATGAACTTGAAATGTTTTGGATAATAAGTGTTGTTTTTTTTATATACAGGTCAGAAAAAAAAAATCATTGAATATTAAATAGAATGTTTTAATGATATAGTAAATTTAAAAAAATCCTTTGGTCTTAGCACATAAGTTAGATTATGATATTATTGATATGTAGTTCATTTTCATATTGTATCTCAATTTTTCGATACATAATTTTTAATTATGAAGCTATCAAAAAAATTTAAACTTGAAATTAAGCCAAATTATTTCAAGTGTACTTTCTGACTACCTAGCTAAGAAATGAAATGTCTTTCAATATTAATAACATCTCTGTCAAGAACGCGTTAGCTGATTCTTTAAAATTATATCCCCCCTCTCAACCCGATCTAATCCCCTTCCTCCGTCTTTTCTCAGAAATAATTTGATTCAGTTTGTTCTGGTTCGATGAACTGGCGAAGTTTTAAAAGTGTGACTGTCAACAGAAAATGGAACAAACCCTATTTTCTAGGAAATGTTTTCTTGGAACTCTTAGAGGTTTTCAGCGAATATTGGGGATTCGATAACAGAGCGGACCCTATTTTCATAAAAAAAAATAGAGATATTGAAATTTTATTTGTTTCAATCATTAATTAGAATATTCAATTTATATTTTTTTCTGAAATTTTCAAATAACTTTAACGATTAAGGAAAATTAATTAATTAGAGAGATAGAGTATGAGATCAAGCTCCACATTTACATATTAGTATACCTCATTATTATTATTTACTGTAGCGAGAACTCGCTAATGCTGGATAAACAGATAAACGGAATTACTGGAGCTAAACGAAACATATACTTAGGGCAAAAAAAAAAAAAACAAGACATCACTTTAGAAATAAAAGGTACGAGACTTATAAGACAAGAAACTACTCGTCAATTCTGACTACTCAAACATTTACTAGATTACTAGAACAACTAGACAGTAATTAGACCCATTTAGACTTACGTAGTTAAGCATTGGGACTCCGCTTAAGCTTCTTCTGATGATTATTCTCCTATCCTATCCTTTTCATAGATTAATTCTATACTCGCTCGTATCCACTCGTCTCCTAATCTAGGTTCAATATCAATAACCTCCTAGGCGTCTGAAAAGACCTTTTAATATAGAACTTTTATTGAAGTGCTAGTGTTTCATGACACGTCATTGTTTCTCTAATTTACTTCTTTTATATAATATTTACTGTTGTAAATATAAATAAATAGTTTTTTGCAAAAAAAATTAAAGGATTACTGAAAAATTCCAGCTCAAAAAAATTTCTTTTAAGTGGGTTGTTTTAATTTTTTATACATTATGGTTAATTTAAAGAAAAAATGGAATGTGAATTCACTTACATACTCCCCGACGCTACAGGTCTGGGTGACCCTTGGCCTCCTGGATTTTTCTTCTTTATCTTTCTCTGTCCTCCGCTTACATTCTCCAATTTCTTATTATTAATTTTGCAGCATTTTTTCCCACTTCATCCTCCCATCTGCTTCGCGGTCTTCACCTTCTCCTCTTTCCAGTCATTCTCATATCTTTCAGCATCTTTGACGTTCTCTCTGGTGTCATTCTTCTGACATGGCCAACCTACCTTAATCTCTTTACTTTAATGAAGTTTACAATATTGTCCCTTTTTAACATGTTGTCTATTTCTTCTTTCGTTTTTATTTTCCATATTCCGCCTACTTGTGTTGCGCCGTATATTCGTTTTATTACCTTTCTTTCAAAAACCTTCAGTTTCTGGACGTCGTATTGGGCTGAACAGCAAGTTTCAGCTCCATATGTAACTAAAGGTCTTGACTTGTATAGTTTTTCTAGAAAACAGATTAGACTTCAATAACTTATAATTTGCATAGCAGGCTAGAGTTCCTGGCATTATTCTCATATCGATTTCACTGATGATATTATTTTCATTATGGACTGTAGAGCCAAGGTAGACATTTTCAAACTTGAAGTCGAGGAGTTCAATGTAGCGCAAAGATCCATATGCTGCCGAAGACTTTTTCAAGAGCTTTGTTTTCTCTTCATTTATAATCAGCATACCTTTTATAAATGCAAATTTAACTTCAATAAATGCTGTAATAAAATTTTAGCTAAGTGAGACATGAATACTTGTATGAATTTTAAGTTTTAAAATGTAAGTATTTTAAATCTGAGAACATGAATGAATCGCTTCCATTGTTGCTTTAGGTTTTTTCCATACAAAGATTTGTGCACTAAATGGTAAAAACATAGAAAGAGTCTAAAATAGATTGCAAGAATGTAGAAAATAAATTGAGAACCTTCGTTCGGGAAACTTATAGGGATAAATGAAAGAAAATCGTCATTGAGCCAAAGGATATTAATGACTAAAGTTTCTGGAGTAATTACGAAATTTGGTCTCAAAGAATATAAATATCATTTGTTTGAGATAAACCTATTGATAGAGAAGAACACCGTAAGCTCTTTCGTTCCTGAAAACTTTTCGACTTGTGTATGTTATGCTATTGTGTAATAAGATTGATAAATACGAACCAATAGTCCTCTCCCGAACTAACGTTGTTCGAAGTTTTAGTTAAAGCCAATGACGTTGGAAGGTGAGTGCTTCGTTATGAATAAATGCACGAGAAGTTCATCGCCAACAAATGTCCTGTCATTGGTTCATTTTAACTAATCTGCAATTCACATATTTACCAAAACAGCCTCACTTCACCAGTACGCCTGAGGAATCTATTCTGTTAAATAATGTATTTTGTTTAATATCCAACATCTCATCGCATCAGTAAATTTTTCCGACTATATTGTAAAATTATAATAACCTTAATTCAGAACTTCTCCTAAAATAACAAATAATGAAATTTATGTTTCAATGTCAAAGTAGAAAGATGTACAGAGGGATTTGTATTGATTTTATGATTTTATTCAATATTTGCAATCATAAAAGAATATAATTGGTGATGTCAAGTACTTGTGGAGCTACTACAGGTTAATAGCAAAAACAAAAACTATTTTTAATAATTACAATTGTACAATAATAATAAGTAAATAAGGGAAACTGTGAACCAATGGATATGTCAACTTCTTGTAAGGCTTCTTTTCTACCCATTAGTAGAACTTCATTAACAGTTCTATATTAGGAAGCCTAGGCCATTTCGTTTTTAGACGCTAGGAAGTGTTATTGGGAATCGAATAGGAAGCAAATTTAATGACTAATTCGAGTGAGGACGGAGCTTGTGATGGAAAGATAGCTATAAGGTTTGAGAAAATTTAGCGAGCATGGGACATTTATATCATTACAATTAAGTTAATTTAAGAAGGATTGGGTATTTTTTGATGGATTGTAAGGATTGGAAACGAGAAGAATTGAAAGACTTAGCTAAATCGGAGCTAAACTCCTATGTCCAAATTAATTATTGTCATGTATGAGAGGTTCTCTTTGTATGAGCAAATTGTTCTCGTCATTTATCTTTGTTGGAGCAATAGGAATGCCCTCAGCCTAAGAAGAAGGGAAAAGCTCGTGAATATTTTTGTGTTTCTTCGACACACTCTTGAAAGCACCAATATCTGAACAATAACATACTTCACCTCTAGCTTTGATGTCGTTTTCCGTCTTGTTTGCGCATATGGTTTCATTCAACCAAAGCTTGGATTGAGATGGGTTGGCTCATATTGAAATCAATAAGTTTTAACCTAGTATGAAATAAAAGTACAATAAATAAATTTGGTTAATTATGGATGGGTTGAAAAAAAAAAAAAAAAAATACCGGTTTTTGACTGTGGTTTTGGAGCATATTAAGATGGATTTCTTCCAAATCGCTTTGGACTAAGAGCTATTAAATAACAAAAAAAAATTGTTTTTTAGAATTCATGAATTGAACTGATTTTGATACTAAACTCTTCATTTGTTGACAGATTTCTGAAAGATTGGTCTCAAAGATGCTGTAAAATGGACATCCTAATGGACGATACACATTTCAGTTTCTATTTCCTGATTATAAAGTAATACTAGAGTAGAATGACTTTGATTTTGACATTAGAGATGGGGCTTAAAGATAAAAAAAAAAAAAAAATTATATATTTAAAACACACACACACACACACACACACACACACACACACATATATATATATATATATATATATATATATATATATATATATATATATATATATATATATATATATATATATATATATATGTACATGTCGATTATTTTTACATGTCGATATATTTTAATTGTGAGTACCTCTCATATTGAAATCAATAAGTTTTGACCTAGTATGAAATAAAAGTACAATAAATAAATTTGGTTAATTATTTAAAGACTAGCATTTGCTTAGAGGCTACCATAGTGACTGTAGTATACATTATCTATCCGATAGAGAAGATAGGAGCATCCTGCATAAATAAATAAATAAAGTTCCTCCCCGAGTGTATCCTGAACTGGACCATAACTTGGGGTGGGGGGGGGACAGGTTCCACGAACTGCAGGAACTAGCTCCGATAAACCCCATCTGCTTCGTGCTATCCGCTTCCCCTGCCCTTAGCTATATACGCCTTACTTGAATATTATCAACATTTTACTGTGGAAAATATCATGTCTCCTAAATTTATTTTTGTGTATTAAACCTAACAAATGTGTGTGATTTTTCAAATAAACATTATATGATAAAAATAACCGTCCTAACTAAGGTAATGATATAGGGTTTCCTTACATGAAATTAAATTAACGCAAGATTTGGATCGACGTCATTTGTTCTCTAAAGCTTTGACAACCCTAAAAAAAAAATTGATAGCTGAATGTTTAGGATAAAAAAAAAAAAAAAAATTAAGCTTTACTCGATATATGGTAAAAACATTTGTTTACAAAAAAATGCCTCAAAAATACACAGTTCTTTCTGGATGGTATTGAAGTTGCCAATATTTGATTTCAGCAAGATTGCTCCACATGCCACACACCCAAAAAACAATTCAATTAATGTATGAGACATTTTCTGGTCGTGTACTATTTCGTTCCGGTGATCAGAATTGCCCGCCTTGATTAAGTGAGTTCACACTCAAATGGCGTTTGTGCCAGGATAGTCGTGGAAGCAATTTGCCCGAAATGTTATTTCACAAATAAACTTTCCCTATTTGCTTCATGAATCAATACAAAAATAACAATCAGAGGCCTAAAAACTGGTTATTATTTAATTCACATCTCGCGTTAATTTAGGACACACTATAACATTAGAAAACGTTACTTAATTGGCACGAAAAGTATCTTTTAATGAAACTAAAAATGTTTTATACAATTCATTAACAAAATAACGATATAAAACGAAATGAAAATATAACCTTCATTATGGGATGTAATGTATTATTTCCTAAGAATAACATAAATGTGCAGTAAGATAGTACAATAGTCTAGCTACGATAATTTCAGATAACTGAGTATTAATTAATGTATATGTGAATTAGCTTTTTTTTTTTTTTTTCAACCCATCCATAATTAACCAAATTTATTTATTGTACTTTTATTTTATACTAGGTTAAAACTTATTGATTTCAATATGAGCCAACCCATCTCAATCCAAGCTTTGGTTGAATGAAACCATATGCGCAAACAAGACGGAAAACGACATCAAAGCTAGAGGTGAAGTATGTTATTGTTCAGATATTGGTGCTTTCAAGAGTGTGTCGAAGAAACACAAAAATATTCACGAGCTTTTCCCTTCTTCTTAGGCTGAGGGCATTCCTATTGCTCCAACAAAGATAAATGACGAGAACAATTTGCTCATACAAAGAGAACCTCTCATACATGACAATAATTAATTTGGACATAGGAGTTTAGCTCCGATTTAGCTAAGTCTTTCAATTCTTCTCATTTCCAATCCTTACAATCCATCAAAAAATACCCAATCCTTCTTAAAATAAACTTAATCGTAATGATATAAATGTCCCATGTTCGCTAAATTTTCTCAAACCTTATAGCTATCTTTCCATCACAAGCTCCGTCCTCACTCGAATTAGTCATTAAATTTGCTTCCTATTCGATTCCCAATAACACTTCCTAGCGTCTAAAAACGAAATGGCCTAGGCTTCCTAATATAGAACTGTTAATGAAGTTCTACTAATGGGTAGAAAAGAAGCCTTACAAGAAGTTGACATACCCATTGGTTCACAGTTTCCCTTATTTACTTATTATTATTGTACAATTGTAATTATTAAAAATAGTTTTTTGTTTTTGCTATTAACCTGTAGTAGCTCCACAAGTACTTGACATCACCAATTATATTCTTTTATGATTGCAAATATTGAATAAAATCATAAAATCAATACAAATCCATCTGTACATCTTTCTACTTTGACATTGAAACATAAATTTCATTATTTGTTATTTTAGGAGAAGTTCTGAATTAAGGTTATTATAATTTTACAATATAGTCGGAAAAATTTACTGATGCGATGAGATGTTGGATATTAAACAAAATATATTATTTAACAGAATAGATTCCTCAGGCGTACTGGTGAAGTGAGGCTGTTTTGGTAAATATGTGAATTGCAGATTAGTTAAAATGAACCAATGACAGGGCATTTGTTGGCGATGAACTTCTCGTGCATTTATTCATAACGAAGCATTCACCTTCCAACGTCATTGGCTTTAACTAAAACTTCGAACAACGTTAGTTCGGGAGAGGACTATTGGTTCGTATTTATGAATCTTATTACACAATAGCATAAGATACACAGGTCGAAAAGTTTTCAGGAACGAAAGAGCTTATGGTGTTCTTCTCTATCAATAGATTTATCTCAAACAAATGATATTTATATTCTTTGAGACCAAATTTCGTAATTACTCCAGAAACTTTAGTCATTAATATCCTTTGGCTCAATGACGATTTTCTTTCATTTATCCCTATAAGTTTCCCGAACGAAGGTTTTTGTTTATTTGTTTTTGGAAAAACAAATTATTAATCATTGTTTATAATCCATTAACTAGACTGGAGGATTATCTTTGTGAACTTGGCAAGAACTTGCCTCATCCAAATAAATATTTAAAACATGCATTCTTTTTGAGTATTTGTATAAACTATTCATGATAGTTATTTTAAATTTTTAAAGCCAGAAAAAATTATCATAACTTGTAACTTGTTACCATTCCTAGGAGACATGTTTCCTAAGAATAAAAATTGTTTTACATTTGATTTCGAATCACTGTATAACTATAATATCTAAATAATTATAGTTGAAAGTTTACCTATATACTTATTTCAGGAAACTGATTTACGTATAAAATGGTTCGGTATATGGGTATAGTATAAGTTCGGGTATATAGGCAATAATAACCATAGCAGTTCTTTGCCCTTAAAAACAAACAGCAACGTATAAAATGGTTGTACAATAAGTATATGTGTTGAATATTTGGGTATGCGGAAAACATAATAAAATTCTATAGACTCATCATCGCCATCAGCTCTTGAAAAATCACAAATATTTTTATGGATATACGAGGTTTCGGACTGACGGAGACGATATTAAGTTCATTATATTTTCATTGCGAAATCATAGTCATTATATTTATTAATTATTCAAAGTTAAACGCTGAATGGTTATAGATTAAGGCCACAAATTCATCGGATAGCGAATATTAGAGAGGAAATGAGCATTAACAGATTTTGTGTCCTCTCTGTGTTTCCGGCAAGTGAGTATTGATTCTGATAGAACTCGGTTCCAGGAACTCAAAGGATATCACAGGAGGAGAGATATTGTTATCTACATTGGGGTCCATTAGATTCATCTCTAGATATTATCAAACAATAGCTTGCGATATACAAATCTATTATATACTATAATTTTTTTTTGGTTGGTATCATACTATTAGGATTACATTTTTTTCTAAATGAGACTATTCTCTATTTGGATCCATGGATCCATCGAGTGGCCATTGAATTCTTGAATCGGACGGGGCTATCAGGCCACTTATAATTATTCTATCAAATATAACCGTGAGCTAGGTCACCTGTCTCCCACTTAACCTCACTCGTTACCTGTATTCCCATGAAATACATAAACATAAACATAAGAATGTACATGAAGACAAAATAAAAAACATACACATGTTACATAAACATCCACTATATTTTTTGAAGAGTGCCCTAATTTTTCTGTTGCTATTTTGAAAGGTTTTTGTAAATCATCGTTTTTGAAATGAAAATATTGATGTTAATCATTCATTTGCCTTCTCGCATTTAAGGAACCTGACATAGCTGTTAATAAAAGACAAAAATCTAGAATTTTTAAAATTGGATGTAACTTCAAATCAAAAAACAGAAGAAGGTATTCTTACTAACACATTCTCCTCTATTAATTTAATATAAAAAATTAAGGAACGATCATACTTAATGCACAATATATTCAAACACTTATAGGACAAGCTGGCCAAAAGAGCTTATATTTTAATACGGATTCAACGCTTAGCTTTAAATAAGAGTAGATACAGATATGGCTCACAAACTTTTAATTAATGATATTCAAAAGAATACGGAAGCGATGGGTAAAAATATTTGGGATGGGAGACCATCAGCTTCCAAAAATTTATTAAAAGAGTCTCTCTGATTTTGTGAATTTACCAAAATGTTTTATAACTGGTTAAGAGAAAGAGAGCTTAGAAAACTGCTTGCCATGGTCAGATCTTCTATCCGAATTTAGAATTTATTAAAAGACATCCACAATACATGTCTATGTAACAATTTATGTTTTATATTTTGTCTTCATGCACATCATATGTATATTGTAGACCTATACGACCCAGGAATATACACAAAAGAGAAAAAATAAAATTTCCCCTCTAATTTGTGTTCGTTATCTCACGTTACATCAATGCCGCTTGGGGTGAAGGAAGCATAGTGCATAAAGCGTGCAGCGATGGTTTCAAAAATTTCGTCTTAGAGATTTTGTTCTCGGAGACAAGGAATTCATCAAACGGTAGGCCTTCGGTAGTTCAACATGATCATCTAAGGACTTAAGTAATAGACAACTTTGGCAAAACTATTTGGAACATTGCGAAAGAAGAGTTGACCACTCAATATTATAAACCACACAAAATTATAATACTTTTTTTTGTCACTTATAAAACCCTGCAATATTTGTGCATCAAGTGTATCATAATAATATTTTTACGTTTCAGATATGCTCGGAAATTAAACGATTAAGGAGATGTAGATTTAATTGATATTTAAAAGAGTTTTCGGAGAGAAATGGGTAATAAATTACAAAATTAGGATGCACGAATGATAAAAGATTGGAAGAAATAGTTCTGTGAGAAATGATTTACAAACCGGTAGGCTAAGTACGAGTTAAGAGGTGAATAGAGGAACGCAATGCTAGTAGATCATGAATATAGGAAGGTAGGTTTCTTGGGTTTGGAATATAAATTATCTAAAGAATTAATGTCGTCGGTAATCAGGACAAAGCCACCTAGTGAGAACATGTGGCATCCATAAATGAATCTTATGAAGCCAATCAACAATATTTTTAGTCTCATCTCAAGCTTACCAGACAGTCCTCAGTATACTAAACATCCGTAGTCAAAATAAGGTATAATAAGGGAAGATATTTAGAGTTAGTATGTACTTGTATGCTGGCATTGTAAATGTTTTTATAGATTATTTATACTAATCACGTTTTAGAAAATACCAGAAATAATTTTAAATAAATCGCGTTTTTTGAACGATTAAACTATTAAATATTATTTTAAAAAATGGTTAATAATGAATAACAATAAACATGAAACGCAAGAATTTTACATTTACTATTTAAATTAAACACTAATCCTTTTGTTCAAACAGTTTCCTATTAAACTGTAAGTTAAAGAACTTTACTTTTACAGCTAATTTAAATTCATTCATTGATCTTATTAAAACTAACTTTTATTTTTATTATTTATTTTCTGATAAGTTTTATATCGTTTTCCGTTTATTTTATCTTTTCAAATCTATGAAAAATTTAAGAAATCAGAGACCAAATTAAAAACCCATCACACCAGCAGTTGAGAATCGCATTAAAATAATAAAAAAAGAATTTTATTAAACAAAAATTATTAATGTAATTATTTTTTTTTGTAATAGAGATTCTACAATGTTATAATATTGTATTAAAAATTAGTATATAATATAAAGATACTAACCTGAATATTATCTCTAGCAAAATAAAAGATTAAATTAATATTCTATCACTGTAAAATTGATTTATTTAGATTTTACTAAGATATTCATCATATTTGTTCAATAATTTAGTAAATAGATTTATTTAGTACAATTTTAAAGATTAATTGGTATTGTTAAGATATATTTAGGTAGATAGAAGAGGAAAAGCTTAATAAATTTGTACTAGTACACAATATTTAGAGAAGTAGAGTTGACTGCATCTTAGCGCCTTCAATCTTTGAGGCAACACTTTTGCATATCGTTTCAGCCGTGCAGATTGGAATCACCAAGGCGCTGCCTTCTTAACATCCGTTTTCAACAAGAATGAATCTTATAATAATAATTTCATTTAATTATTGTTATTATCAGATATATAAAAAAATACATTACATTATTGCTTACATTTAAAAATATTTATAAATAAATCGTAATAATAACAGATATATAAAAAGGTTTCTTTTAAATTTCTTATAATAGAATTACTTCGAATATGATATATATTATATTATATATTATATTTTTCTGAATCTATAGTGTTATAATAATAATAAACAAATGGCTAAACGAACTCGAAGGTTCGATGCCTACTCCACCAATCCCCAAGATCAGCCCTCAAACAATGGTCCTCATCCACTTCTAGGCTAAACCATCACGCATTTTATTATTATTATTAGTTTATTATTAGTATAATTTATATTATTTTGTTTATTTATTTATTTTGTTTTAGTGAAGCTACTTTTTTTGGTTAAAGAAAACTTTCGAGATATCATAATAAAATTATTAATTAATATTGATTCGCATTTAAAGACCAACTTTAGGGGTAGTGATTGGTTAAAGACCAATATTATAATTAAACAACTCCTGATAAAAAGTAAACCGTGTCAAAAATTGTTTGTAGGTATCTATTAGTTAATAATTAATTAAGGGTTTACACCATTTTAGAACTGTTTGAGATATGAAGGTATATGCAAATTTAATCTGACATATTAAGGAGCATTGAAGAATTGATAGTAGGAGCATTATATTATTAGCATTAGATTATAGAATATATATGAATTGATAGTTTAATGATTTTTGTCTAGGATCCTATAATTCCCCAGTTGGGTAGAGTATAGTCGTTAGATGAGTCGTTTGTATTTTTTATTTTTTTTTTCATAGCCTTTTTTTTCTTTTTTTCATGTCAATCTAATATAAAGTTCTGCTAAAATCATCACGTCATGCTCCTTCTTTGAACTTTAAGCAGTCATTTTATTTATCATTTAATGCAGTTTGAAGGATAAATAGGTGTTTTTTTTTTTGTTTTTTTTTTGTATTCACCTAACACACTAAAATATCCTACTGGTGAAAAATTTTCACGTTAGCGAACAATTGTAATGCTCTTTCGTCCAAAAACTCATTAATTTTAATTTAGATCTTTTAACTCTTTGCATTTTAGTACATTTAACAATTTTTCTCAATATTCCAACTTGGAATGATCTCGGTTTGTTATTTATCGTTTATGCTAAGTTTGCAAACAATGGTGCCCCTATACAGAGTTCGGTGGATCACACATTTATATATATATATATATATATATATATATATATATATATATATATATATATATAATCTTAATAAAATTATAGATAAGATTGAGGTAGTTAATAAGTTGTTGAGCTGGTAAAATTTATATATGTATGTGTGTGTGTGTGTGTGTGTGTGTGTGTGTATAGATAGATATTTTTTTTTTTTTTTTTTACAAAAGTTTGTACCACATTATCAATCACTTCGAACGGAACAATTATTTGATAATACGATTAATTTAAAATAACGAAGGGAAGAAACGATTCTTTGAGTAATGCTGCTCATTTAAAGTGTTGCTAGATTTAACACAGCATACTTATAAATCTAATAGGTAGATATATCGTAGATAAAATTTCAAAATATAGGATGTAAAAATAGCGTTTTTTGTTTCCTAATTTAGCTTTTCATTATTGCTTACATTGATATAATCAAATGTTTAGCATAATTGACCTATTGATCACCACAAGTCCTACAAGTTATAAAGAAATTGCTAAAGTCACACAAAATGCATTTTTCCACATTCCATCGTTTTTCATTTGAATCGACAATATAGAAATATATTCTAACAAAAAGTTTGTTTGTTTGGGCTTATCAACACATTTAATTGATGTATATATTCGTAAAGTTTTAAAATAAATTTATATATATATATATATATATATATATATATATATATATATATATATATATATATATATATATATATATATATATAAACATGTATTACCTTCATCATTGACTCAGTTTTTAATTTCTTTATTTTTCTCTCTTTTCATTAATTACTAATGAGTTAAGCGTATGGTATATTTATAATATTATAAATTAAAAAAAAGATGATGATGATGAAATTGTAAAATTATAGGTAGATCTATATTTACATTTTTATTTCCTTACTATTATACACAGTTGTAGATATCAATTAGTAAATTTGTATACAAAAAATAAAATATGAAGGTACTATGTATTGCCGTCAGAACTTACTAATAAGTTCTCTTTAAATCGGCATTGTTTTTTTCTTCTGATTTGTTGTTGTTTATTTCAGAGAAATTTGAAACAATCAATATAATAAAATTATGTCTGATCAAAAGTTTAACATTTAGATGAAGGCTTCTAACACACATCTTATTATTATAATCCATCATCTCTTCCTTGAACCATCTCCTGGATTCGGGTTTCATCTTTATACTGTTTCATTGAATGGGTTTAATTCATATCCTTTAGGTAATATGCTTCTTTATCATAAGTATTACTTCCATCCACTTTCTTGGTGTTCCGTTATTTTTCATACTGATGCCAGGAAAGTAATATTTTTTCAATGTTTGATTTTTATGACTAATTATGAATTCATCCCCTATTCTCACAGAAAAATGTTTAGTTTAGCGTTGACAGAAATTTTCGTTATTGTCCATCTAAAATGGTTTCCACAAACCACTCAAATTGGCAACTACATTTCATCCCTTTTTTCAAATTCGTACGTATAATATAGGAAAACGGTTTTAAAATATAATTTATAAAAAGCCTTTACATCGTGTTTTCCTCTTTTCAAGAGGATCAGACTACCATTTAAATTGAAATGCTGACATAAAGGACATGAAATGTTTCCTGCAAATGAATAAAAGGGATGTTATAGGACCGTATAGCAATTGCCGACAATATTTCATATAACACTGACATATTCAGCTGCTGATATTGGAAGTGACGTTGTACATTATTTTTGAATAGACCCTATAGAATAGAGAGATCGTTTATAAAAGGAACCTGTGATTGGATATTTCTGGAGGCGAGTATTTTATCTCTTTCCTGGAAGTATCATTGAAGTATACAACAAAAGAAGAATTGCTTTATTTTTAGTATTAAAAATAAAACATTTGAAAAAAAAAAAAGATGACTGTGAATAAAATTTGTGTATTAGCAAACATGTAGGAATTTCAAAGATTATATATATATATATATATATATATATATATATATATATATATATATATATATATAAATAAATAAATAAAAAAGTTCTTTATTTATTCTGGGACCTTTAGTCCCTTAAGGATAAAAAATAATGTACAATCAGAGGCCTTCAGAGCCTCAAGATGGTTATGAAATATTATTAAATATAATGAAATAGTAATTAATAATGATAACAAATAAAAATTAAGCTTAGAAATATTGACTAAAATAAGCAGAAATATTTTGATTCATTTTGTGAATCAATTGTGTAAAAACAATAAAATTTCGTGTGCATAAACTTTTATACTTTATATAACTATTAAGTGGCTAATAACAGTTTTCATGGATTTGGATGGACAGTAGGTAGTTAAATAAGTGATATTTAAAAGTGGAAAGGGTGTTTGAGTGTCGAATGGTGCAAGGGATGGAGTTCTATATGGTCGAGGATCGGATTAGGAATGATCTGTCTAAAGCAGCAGAGCAATGAGCAGGAGTGTACAAATCTGATGGGCGGGAACGGGTTTGGCGGGTAATGACAGAGTTCGAGTTAGTAAGTGACACGGTGAAGATCGCCTCTGGTAATATCAAATTATTACCTATATGTAGTTATCTGGACTTTTGGAGGTTGAGATTGAACTGATTTACAGTTTTCGCATTAAAGAAGACCCTCACAAAGTTTCATTAGGATATTCCTGTATTTAAGCCTTTAATTAAGGTAAGATAAATTAAACTATTTGGTGTATCTAGCAAGGGCCGGCCGAGGGAAGGGAAAGATCCGCCCATTATTTATCACCTTACCCTAGCCTTACCCTAGCCTAATAAATAAATAAACATTGAACATAAATATTAGCATTATTTACATCATAGCTCCTACTGATTTAAATGTAATTTAAAAGGCTTGCCATTTAAATTTAAATAAAATAGAAATGGAAGAAAACATAAATCGAATCCTTAATATGGTGTCAGCTATCCCAACAATAGAAGCTAAAGTTGATAATCTTCGAACAGAAATTAGTCCCGAAAAAGAAAATATCAAAAAGGAGATTTCTCATCTTAAGCAGTGCCAGGAACGTCAAAGAAGACATAACATAATAATCACTGGATTACAAGCACGAAACAACCACGAAGCCGTATCAACGTTAATGAATATATTCTCCTTCTTAGAATTAGAGGTGAGGAGATATGACATTGTAGATATAAGACCAGTGAGAAATAAAGACATTATTAAATTTTCGTCAATTTTAATTAGAAATGATGTATTATGGGCAAAACGTAAATTGAACGGACATGAAACATTTAAGAATATTAAAATCAAAGAAGACTTTCCATTCGAAGTAAGAAGGATACAGAGAGAATTGTATAGATTTATGTTAGAAGAAATTGAAAAAGGGAATAAAGTTATAATGAAATATCATAAATTATTGATCAATGGCACTATATATACATTAGAAGAATTAAATAAACGGGAAACAAGGGACAGAGCTAAAAGACCTAAAAGTGAAGAATCTACTCCCGAAAATAATGCCGAATCACCTCAAAATAATGAGATAGAAGGTTCACATATGAAAAAACAATTTAATAATAAGAAAAACTATGGTCTCAAAATGAGAAGTAGTAGTCTGAATCGATATTTTAAAAAGGATACTGACGAGATTAGAAAAATAACAAAAACTCAGGAGAAAGAAAATTGGATATAAAAATGGTAAAAAAATTTTAGGATCCACTGAGATGCGCTCTGAACCGACTTTTTAGCATTTAAGAGACAACAATGATATCAACACAGGATATGACCTTGGAAATTCAAATAGGAAAATAAACAAAAAGGAAAAGAATAAATTACAAAAGAAAATATCGTCGGATAAAATCACCTATAATTGCAGAACGATTACAAAAGAATGTCTCAGGATTTGCACGCTTAGTGTAAGAACACTGTTAGGAGAGGGCAGACTATTAAAATTGGAAAATGCTTTAAAGGACATCAAATGGGATATTATTGGGCTAGCAGAAGTGAGAAGAAGAGGGAAACAAATATCCGAATTAAAAATATAATTATACACACTTCTTCGCTGAATGGTCAGTACGGAATCGGCTTTCTTGTTTCATGTAAATTAAAAAATAGAGTATTGAATTTTCAGGAAATTAATATAAGAATTGGACTTTTAACAATGTCTTTGGCCAGAAATAAAATCATGTCAGTAACGCAAGTACATGCCCCCACTGCAGATTCTACTGAACAAGAAAACAAGATTTTTATAAGAAGCTAGATGAGGTTTTGCATAATATGAGAAGAAAGAACAATTGTATAGTTGTTATGGGCGATTTTAACGGGCGAATTGGTCAGCGGATAACTGGTGAGGAGAGAGTAATGGGAAAAATGACATATGGTAAAAGAAATGAAGGAAGTAACATCATGAATTTTGCATTCACCCATAAACTAAAAATAGGGAACTCATTTTTTGTCAGTTCCAAATAGACTATATATTAGTGAACCATATAAAATTCCTGAAAAAAAGTAGATGTGATCCAGAACCTAAATTATAATACTGACCATAGATTAGTAAGGGCAATAATATCTACTAATCAATTCAGAAAAGAAAGGCATTTTAAAATATCAAATAATGTGCATTCTAAGGTTGGAAATTTAGAAGAATTTTGCACTATCTTGAAAAGAAATTATGTTAAAATTGAAAAGAGGGTTTTCCACAAATGCTGCAGGATATATATAACAAAATAATAAATGCACTACAGGAAAGCTACAAGCAGGCAATAGAAAAATGATAAATTATCACAGGAGACTAAAGAACTGTTAAGGAGGAGACAGGCAGTAAAAAGGAAAGAAAATACAACTTCTTTAGATAGAATAGAACTGGCACACCTCAACAAACTTATTAGGGAAAATATTAAAGCAGTCATAAAGGCACACAAAGATAGTGTAATACAGGATATCATTCAGACAAATAGGTATAGCAAGAAAATTATGAAGGAACTAATACCTAGCAAAAAGTGGTTTTACTCTCTTCAAAATAAGGCAGGAAGAGAAGAAACTAAAAGAAAAGATATTATTCATATAGCAACAGACTACTTCAGACAGCTATACAATTATGATGATGAGCACAGTACAGTACAATACATGTCAGTAGAAGATGTTCCCGATATAATGTTCTCTGAATTCATAGCAGAAATTAAGAATTTAAAAACCAATAAAACGCCTGGCCCAGATGGAATAAGAAATGAGATGCTTTTGGCAGGAGGAGGCGAAATTCTTGCAGCAGAATTATGTAACTTATTTAACTTAATTATGCAAGAGGATGCCTGAAGAATGGAAAACTGCAAAAATAATTCTGCTACATAAAAAAGGTGACAAATCTAAAATTGAAAATTATATACCCATATTCCTCTGCTCAACCATAGCTAAGCTTTTCTCAAATATTATTAATAGAAGATTGACTCCATATATATCAGCAACGGTGTCAATAGAACAAGCTGGTTTCAGGAAATCTTTTTCAGTAACAGACCATCTTCAAGTTATTAACAAATAAGTTCTGGGTTTTATCGAAAATGACTCCGAGATTTTTGACTGAGGGGTAGAATTGGTTAAGATCACTGCTCAGGAAAATGTGGGAATAGGAGGCATGGCTTCAGGAGGTAGCTTGCAGGAGGTCAGAATTGGGAAAGGATAAGTAGAATTGGAGATCATCTGCGTAAAGGTGATACCAGCAATGATGGATGGAAAGGGAAAGATACCAGCACAAGAGTGTAGAGAAAAAGGGGAAACGCGTCATTAATGTGAACAGAAAAGAGTGTGGGTGAAAGTGAAGATCCCTGAGGAACACCACAGGGAAGAGGTTGGGTCTCGGTTGGAGGTTTATTTGGAATGACTACATACTGTGATCGGTCTGAAAGGAAAGATTTAAACCAAAGTAAGGCAGATTTGGACATGGAAAAGTTTCGGAGTTTTGATAGAAGAAGTTGTGGTCAACATTATCGAGAGCTTTTGAAAAATCTAAAATGATAAGGATGGTAATCTCTTGGCGATCAATTACGGAGTGTACGTCTTGAGATATTTTCAGGAGGGTAGATTGGGTGGAGTATCCGGGACGGAAACCGGATTGATATGGACTAAGAGGGAGCGTTCTTCTAGAAAATCTGAAAGTTGGGACTGAACGATCCGTTTCAGTGGTTTGGATAGGTTGGAGAGGAGGGAAATTGGACGGAAGTCATTACGGGAGGCGGGATTGGGAATTTTATTCAAGGGGTGGACTATTGTTGCTTTCCAAGAGGAAGGAAATATCGAATTTTGAAGGGAAAGGTTGTAAATGTGGTGAAGGATAGTAATAAGTGCGGAAAGGCATGATTTGATGAGTTTGAATGGAATATTATCGGGTCCATAATCATTTGTGCGGGATTTCTTAATGACCGAGAGTATGTCATCATAGAACACATAGGAAAAGAAGAAGTTGGCTGGATCAAAGCTGGGGTAAGTTGTTTCCGCTTCGAACGGAGGGTTTGGAGCTAATGAAATGAAATTTTGATTTAGTTCATCGGGTGAAACTGGAAAGAAGTTGCAGTTGGGTTCAGGAAAGGTTAGTTTTCTTAGGATTTCCAACTTGGATTTAGAATCGGGAGCGGTAGAAAGATGTATTTGGATCATTATGCATGTATTTGGATTTAGAGTATCGGATGGCGGATTGGGTTTGGTTACGTAAAATTTTGAAGGTAGTGTAATCTGATGGCAATCGAGTTCGACGAAATTTGCGTCTGGCTGCTTCCCTTTTTTTCATCAGCTTACTAATCTCAGCTGTCAGCCATGGAGCTCAATCAAGGTTAAGGAATATATTATATCCTATTGGATGGAATCAAGGTCAGGTTGTACAGATTCGAATGACATGAGGTCCAGATTTCGAAAGGGAACAACTGTTGGGGCAAAAGATTTGGTTTGTAAATCATACGAAATTTGGATTAAATCATGTGAGGAAAGAATAGGAACCGGGTGCTGAGATGATGAAAGAATGTTATCGGAGGAGTCAGTGATAAACAGGTCAAGCCAGGTATCTGAGAATTGTGTTTGATGGGTAGGAAGAAAAGGAACCAGATAAAGATTAATGGAATGGAACAAATTGATGAGGAAGGATTTATCATGGGATTCGGATATCATATTGGTGTTCAAATCACCAGAGATTATGACGTTGGAATAGGCTGAAGTTAATTGGACTAGAGAGGTTTCGAAAGCGTTATCAAAGGGAGCATGGGGAGGTCGGTAGACCACAGCAAATAATAAAGGAGAAGGAGTGGTTGATATTTCCAGGTATAGGTATTCAACATGAGGGAAATCTGAAGATGGTGATTGGAGAAGAATTTTAGCTTTGTGACTATTGTGGATAAATATCCCTACACCCCCGCCTCTTCGGTCAGATTTATCATGGCGTAGGAATGTGTAATTAGGGATGGAGACATAGCAAGAAGGGATAAACGGTTTTAGCCAGATTTCGGATATTGCTATAATGTAAAAATTATCACGGAAATATTTTAGGAATTCGTCATAGTGGGCAATAAGGGACTGAGCTTTGATGTGACAGGATATTAGGATATTACTAATGGCTGGGTGGACGTATAAGGAGTTGGTAGCAAGAATGTACATGATTGGTGGCCTGGGAAATTGGAACAATGTAAAGATATAATCCCTCTAGATTCTGGGTTCACATTGATGATATCATCTATAGAGATTGTTTGTTTATTTCGTTTAACGTCACTTTATGCTGCTATGGCTAATCGGACGATGCTACGGTGGGATTCCTAAATTTTGCCTATCCAGGTATAATTAGGATAGGGATCTTTAACGAGTACCTGACATTGCACAGGCTCGGGACCCCCATTTTACGTCACTTCTGAAGGACGGCATAGCTAAGGATTTTTTACTCCCTTTAAAAAATCCTGAGATCATCTGCCGGGCTGCGAACCCGCGATCTTGGGTTTAGTAGGTTGCTATGCTAACCACTACAACACAGGTGACCCCTCATCTATAGAGAGTATAGATAGGTTGAATCCTAAGATAGGTTGAAAAATAGAATGTTATTAAAATATAATAAAAATGAAAATAAAAGACTAAAAAACAGAAAAGGGACAAAAT
The DNA here is from genome assembly GCA_003667255.2 of Euschistus heros. Classification (NCBI taxonomy): domain Eukaryota; kingdom Metazoa; phylum Arthropoda; class Insecta; order Hemiptera; family Pentatomidae; genus Euschistus; species Euschistus heros. The sequence goes on from RCWM02000495.1 coordinate 784,878, forward strand.
TATATAATACCTACACGTGTTATTAAAAACATTGAAAAGAAAAAAAAAATATATATATATATATATATATATATATATATATAAGTCAAGGTCCGAAGCAGGCTAGTATTAGCCTTAATCCTATCTCTAGTCACAACAAACAATGTACTTGTATAAATAGAGCTGCATCAGAGCAATAAACCAGTTATTCTTTAACAGTCATTACGTGCGTTTCATTATCCCTTTTATTTCTTTTTTTTAAAGTTTAGTTCTTCAGTCTATTTAACTGGTGCCGAAACCCGGGACCACGAGGAGCAGAGGACCGAGGTAGGAGAATTTTTTCTTTTTCTTCTTTTCCGGTCAGAAGAGTGCGGATGGAAGAGAACAGCATCCTGAGGCCACCCATTCTACAGGTGAACAACGGATTGCCACCACTTCCAAGAGAGACGATGGCTGAGGCCCATGCCAACACACTCGCCTGGCTCAAGGTCAGAACAGCCACTGCTCAGGACCTCAGAAAAGCGGTCTCTGACATAGAGAGGTTTACCGGGGAAACAGGTGAGCTCAATCACTTTATTAAGAGTGTTGATAGAGTGCTAGCGAGGATAGAGGCCAAGAGAGCAGAAGATTTATTGGACGGCCACGACGCGGAATCTCTGCGGGCAGACCTCATTTGCAGGGTGAAGAGGAGCGTCCTGAATTTAATTCAGGCGGATGAAGAGACACCCTGGGAGGTGATAAAGGAGCGGCTCAAAAAAGCATATGGTGGCGGCAGATGGACTCCTGAAGAGGACTTGTTTCAGCTCTTCAGGGAGATGAAGCACCTACGCCAGAGCTGTGGCAGATATGCAGGAGAGCTTCTAGCAAAATTCAACAGGGTCACTAACAAGCTGCGTGAAACAGCAGGTGCGGCGGAAGTAGAGGCAAAGATGGCGTTCGTCAGCACGATCTTGAAAGTCCAGCTAGCCAGGGAGACGGGGAAAAAGGAAAATTTTCCCCGGGAAAAGAACTTCGTTGAGTGCGCTCAGGAGTTGATGGATTCGAGCGCCCGGGAGGAGGAGTTCAGGGCTGAGAAGGAGGACGTGGGCTGGACCAGGGTGGAATACAGGAGATCTGGCGGTGCGCCATGGAAAAGGAGAGAGATGGAGCCACGGTCAAGGCCAGCGGAGCAGAGAGGGCGAGGTCCAAGGAGGGCAGCACCTAACTCCAGCAAGAGAGAGGACCGGCGTTGCCATGGATGTGGCAAGCCAGGACACCTCGTGGCGAACTGTCCCCGCACCAAGTGCTTTGAATGCGGGAATGAAGGGCACATTGCGAGGCAATGTCCTTACATGTTTAGACGGAAGGAGAATCCTCGGGGTGAGCCCATGGAAATCAACAGGGTCTGGAGGAGACAAAGATCACGGCCAGAATCCCCGAGATCTTCTGAGACATCCGAGGTGTCGGATACCGAGAGGGAGGACCCAGGACCAGGGAGCAGCGGAGACGAGGGAACCAGCAGACGGGAGCGGAGCGGGCCGGAGGAGAGCGGCACAACCTGGACGTGTGGCGGCCTGAGGAGGGTGTCTGAGGAGAGGCGACTGCATCATTGAGGTACACAACGTGAGGGCGAGAAGCGGCGGTCTGCCTAATATCCGAGTGGAGCGAGGGGTGAGGTGCCTGGTGGACACAGGGAGCTCCAGCACCATCCTGAGTCGGCGAGCGGCGGAGCAGTTCAGTGGCTGCAACGGAGCACTCCAGGTAAGGGCATGTTCCTGTAAGTTGATTACCTTGGGTGGCCCTTGTACCATTGAGGGGGAGGTAGAGATGAGTTTAGAAAAATGGTCGGACAGAGGGGAGAGACTAGTATGCCATGTAATAGGGGAAATGGCCGTATGGTCGTATAATGGTATTATAGGCTGTGATTTATTGGAAAAGGTAGGAGCCAGGGTGAGCAATAAAAAGGGAAGGTGGAGTATTAGGATTGGGAGAAAGCGGTATAGGTGTTGCTCGGTGTTAAAAGGGGAAAAAGGGCAAATTGGAGTAGTGAACAGGGCGGAAGACTGGAGGGGGAAAATTTTAAAAGAGTTCAATGACATCTTTTTCAAGGAGGGTGATAAGTTGGGCGTCACCGGTAGGGCGGAGCACGAGATACCGTTGAAGGAGGAGCGGGTCACGTACGTCAAGGAGAGGAGATACCCACAAGCGCTCCGTAGGGATTCCGGGAAGAGATAGAGGACTTACCTTCGAGCGAGGTCATTACGAGTTCACCCGAATGCCGTTCGGGCTTAAGAACGTGCCCATTACGTTCCAAAGAATAATGGACGAGCTCCTTAGGGGTTTGGACGAAAGTATGTGCCAGATTTATATGGATGACCTCTTGGTTTTCAGTAAGTCGGAGGGCGAGCATCTGGCACATCTTAGGGCGGTATTCGTGAGAATTCGGGAGTTTGGCTTGAAACTATCGGCGGAAAAGTCGCGTCTGGGGGAGAGCGAGATAAGTTTCCTGGGGCACACAATATCGGAGGACGGGGTGAAGCCGGATAAAGGGAAAGTAGAGGCCATTGCGAGAATGGAAATCCCGCGGGACGTTAAGGGCATACGGCGGCTGTTGGGTTCCCTGAACTACTATCGTCGATTCATCCCCGAGATGTCGCGGTTCTTAGTTCCGTTAAACAACTTATTGAAGAAGGGCAGGAAAATTTTTATCACACCAGAAATGGAAAATAACATCAGGCGCTGCATGGAGGAGTTGCAGAGAGAGCCGGTATTGGCCTTCCCGGACTTCAATAAGGTGTTTACTGTAACTACGGATGCGAGCGAATGCGCGTTGGGGGCGGTATTATCACAGGAGAACGAGAAAGGGGAGAGGCCGGTAGCGTATGCGAGCCGAAGGTTGACGGACGCGGAGGCGCGGTATAGCGCGTTAGAGAGGGAACTACTCGGGATTGTGTGGGCTGTGGATCACTTCCGTCCGTATATCTTTGGAAGGAGATTTAGGGTCCACACGGACCATAGACCGTTACAGTGGATTGGTAAGTTAAAGGAGTCTTCCGCAAGGGTTATGCGATGGAAGGAGTTCCTCAGCCAATACAATCTCGAGATAGTGTACAAGCCTGGGAAAGAGTACCAGCCTGGGAGAGATAGTGTACCAAACGTGGGTTGCGGATTGGTTATCGCGCGCACTAATGATAAATGCCGTTGAGGGGGACGAACCGGGACCGTCGGGGGATATACGACAGTTTCTTAGGGAGTGGACACCGGAGGGAGAAGGTGAGGATGAAACGCGCAGTGGTATAGAGGATCCCCAAGAAGACGAAAGCTCCGCTGATGAGAGGCCCTCAGACATGGAAGTAGTAGATGAGATAGTAAATGATAAGAGAGACCAGATCATCTGGAAAACCAGGACTGAGGGTCTCCCAAAGGCGGACTTTTCGAAATATGGGAAGAGCACGGTCGTCACCATTTGGACGGAGCCTGGGATTAGGGAGGAGTCAATGGTGAGACTACTGTGCGGGAAGGACATATCACCTCTATATCGGGAATGCCACTATATGGGACAGGGTTAAGAGGCTGTGGAAGGAGGAGAAGATAGGGATCGACCGAACTTTTATTAGGTGCCTGAGGTCGGTAGAGGTGGTACAGGACGTCGAGCGGCAGAAGGAGGTAACCCTGTCGTGCCACCAGGGGAAGACGAACCACCGTGGGACACAGGAGACTCTCCAAGCATTGAAACGGAGGTATTTCTGGTGGGGCATGAAGCGGACGATCCAAGAGGTCATTGGGTCGTGCGAGGTATGCCTCACCACGAAATACGACCGGCATCCCCCAGGGTGGGTACAGGAAGAAATACCTACGGTAGCGTTCCCCTTATCGGACCTCCAAGTGGATACGTTCAAGTGGCGGGGGTACCAGTGGGTTACTATCTTCGACGTATTCAGTAAATATGCCCTAGCTCATCTCGTGCAGGCCAAATCGGCGGAAGCGGTATTGGGGGCGTTGAGAGGCTGGTTTAGATCATACGGGATCCCGGATCGTATCACGTCGGACGGGGGTCTAGAATTCGACAACGCGTTGGTCAGGGCGGAGGCCAAAGAGTTAGATATTAAGTGGCATATCAATACCCCAGGGCATCCCAAGGGCAGAGGGGGGATTGAGAGGCTTCATGGGACCCTTAGTGACCACCTGCGAATATATCAGGTTGAGAAGGGGCTAGAGCCGGACATCGCGATGGAAAAGGCGGTTGCGGCGTATAACGGTTCCATCCACAGCTCGACGGGATATTCGCCGGTGGAGATCGTCTTTGGGCTCCGGCAGCGACGCCGGGACTTCCGCGACACCGTAGTAGGGGAGGAAATGGTAAATTTTATTACCAACCGTCGTTGGGCATTCGGTAAGTTATGGGGGAAGGCGCGTGAGCGCATACTCAAAGAAAAGAGACAAAGGGTTGAGAGGGAAAACGTAAAGGTAAGGGATGTAGCGGGGAAAATCAAGATCGGGATGGTCGTCTATAGAAAAAAGAGTACGAACCGAGGGAAAGAGATTTGTAGGTATGAAGGGCCATTCCGGGTGATTTGCATTAGAGAGCACAACGTGGTGACGCTGGAGAGCGTCAAAGAGCCGCGTAAGCGGAGAAATGTGCATGTGGAACAATTGAAAATTCTCATTGAGGAACAGGTTATACCCTGATCTGTGAGTGGTCCGTTGCCAGCAACGGAAGAAGAATTTTATTTTTGTAATTTATTTTTAATTTTGAGAAAAATGTTTTCTTTAATTTTTGAGAAAATTTTTGTTGATGTGAAATTAATTTTATTGTATATAATAGAGGTAATGTGGAGTTGTAAATAAGAGGGAAGAGATTTATTATTTTTGTACAGAGGAAATTTTTGTTTTGTGTGTGTGTGTGAGTGTGCGTGTGTTTTCTTTTAAAAGGAGTCATTTTAGTTTTGGATGAATGTTTAGTTGTAAGTTAAGTTTAAGTATTGTTTGTATAATGTAAATAAAGTTTTACTTTTGTACTATGTTAGGTTAAGGATTATGGTGTAAAGTTTTCTTTTGTTGTACTTTGAATCATAGAGAATTAAGATAGTAGTTTTAATATATGTAGAGAATTAGTTGATAGAACTATGGACAGGATAGGATTAGGTTGTTTATGTATCGCTATCTGCTTCGGCCTTTGACCATGAGGGGATTAGTCTCTGTACTCCTTAATGCCGTATTGGTATTAAGTGCCCAAAGTTAAAGTTTATGAAGGATGGTCATAAACTGGTGGGGGGAAGTCAAGGTCCGAAGCAGGCTAGTATTAGCCTTAATCCTATCTCTAGTCACAACAAACAATGTACTTGTATAAATAGAGCTGCACCAGAGCAATAAACCAGTTATTCTTTAACAGTCATTACGTGCGTTTCATTATCCCTTTTATTTCTTTTTTTTAAGTTTAGTTCTTCAGTCTATTTAACTTATATATATATATATATATATATATATATTTTTTTTTTTTTTTCTCTTCTGTAGTAACCCTGCAGAAGAGGCGTTTATTTTATAGTTGTGCATACACCATGCAAAAAGCATATTATATGCATATAATGTTTTAGGTAGCGTTTCTTCTTTAATACAATACAATATTTTTAAGTTTAAATAACTTTCAACAAAAATAAAAAGATAAAAAAATAATTAAAACTGAAAAAGAAAAATGAGTATAAATAAAAATAAAATGGAAAATTTGTCAATGCACAATTAGTTGTTCACAATTCTTCAAGTAGTGTTACTGCAGTTTTAAATCATTGCTGTATTCCAGTAGTTCCTTTTTATACTTGCGGTATAAAGCTTCTTGTTGAAGAGGCCATGTACCCCCTTCCATTAGAGAAGCCCTAACTAATTTGTGTCTTTCGTCTTCGTATAAGTGGCAGTCATTTAAAATATGCAAGAATGTTTGTGGAGTTAGTCCGTCACATTCACAAGCGTCTGAGTTTTTTAAGTGAAATCGTTTGAGATAATGGTTCGTTGGTCCGTGTTCTGTATGTAATTGAGTTAGTTTGTGATGAGTACTTTTGGCTATTTTATAGTTTTGTGGTGTTATATTTGGAATGTATTTCTGTAATGGTCGTCCTTTAGTAGATTGTTGCCAATGCCTGTTCCAGTCCTCAATCAAGTCAGTTTGTATGTATTTTTTTATATACGTGAAAGGAACTGTATTGTATTCGTAAGTTAAGTTTGTATCATTAGCAGCTGTCTTAGCCAATGTGTCCGCTTTTCATTACCTGATATGCCACTATGTCCTTTTATCCATGTCAGAAACGTTCTTATGTCACGGTCCATTAGTTTTTTTCTAAGTTGTACAGTGTGTGTCTTGTATTTTATTATTTTTTATAGAGTCGATTACTATTCTATTGTCAGTATATATATTGTAAGTAAATTTTGTGTAATCTGTATGTCCTAAAATATAATTAGTTGCTTTTAGAACTGCCAGTTTTTCAGCTTGATTGTTCGAGCAGTTCTGTCCTAGTTTTTACAATTCTTCGTGGGAAATTCCGTTACGTTCAGTCGTAAAGGCACATCCTACTTTGTCTCTTTGCTTACTTCCGTCTGTGTATATGTCCATTATATCAGTTTCTAAAGTGGGTTCTACTAGTTCGTCCATGTATTGTAAAAGTTTTGCGTGTACTGCGGGGTGTAAACGTTGTTCTGTAGTTAGTTCACGTTCGATATTGTCATATTTTATGTCTTTGTATCCAATCGTGTGTCTTTTTATTTTATATATTGTAGTCAGTTCAGTAATTTTATAATTTATAGGTAACGTACCCGCTAGTACACAAGCAGCATCGTAAGAGACCGTTTTGAAAGCTTTGCAAATTCTTAATGCCATTAGCCTCTGTACCCTCTGTAATTTTGTGAGATTAGCCTGTTTCTTGGCTCCCGATTCCCACACATGTATGGCGTACAAAAGTTTTGGAACTATTGCGCCTTCATAGATTAGTCTCAGTACCTGAGTTCCCAGTCCCCAAGTTAATCTTGCCGCAATAGTTAATGCGTTCACTGTTTTTAAGGTACTGTTTACTACATTGTCTGTGTGTTTGTTCCAATTCAGTCTCCTATCAAACGTTAGTCCTAGATACGTCATTGTTTCGGTTTGCTGTATTGTTCTAGAATAGAGTCTTATATTTAGATTTGCTAGATTGTGTTTTTTCGTAAATATCATATATTTTGTTTTGTCTATGTTGAATTCCAATTTATTAGCGGTTGCCCATTTCTGCAAAATGTTAATTGATTGGTTAGTCAGTAATTGTAATTTTGAAAATAGTTTGTTATTTGTTAGTAAAAGAATGTCATCAGCATAAGCAAAGATATGTGTTTCTTCAGGGAGATTTAATTCAAAAATTGTGTTTAAGAGAATGTTTCAAAGTGTCGGAGAAAGGCATGAGCTTTGTGGTATTCCTGTTGTTAAGTCTTTCTTGAGCGTATGTTGGTTAGTCCTAATTTCTATCGTCCTGCTTTCGAAAAAGTTTGAAATTAATAAAATATATTTTTTGGGCAATTGTACTTTATCAAATTTTCTAAAATCTTTGGAATCCAAGAATTGTCGAAAGCTCCGACAATATCTAATTTGAGCATAAGGCAGTTTGATTTTCTAATTAGTGCATTTTAGTATCGTAGAGAGCGTCTATTGTACTTTTTTGCGGTCTGAATCCGAATTGATTGGGTGAAAGTATATCGTTAGATGTTAAGTAATATGTTAGTCTGTTGTTTATTAGTTTGTCTAGAACCTTGCTCATGATCGGTAATATTGTTATTGGTCGCAATTTATTTGAGTCTCGTTTTGGTATTATATGTAGTATTCCTCTTTTCCAAGTCTTTGGTATGTAAGTCTTTTGCCATATTCTTTGATAAATTGTAGTTATTAATAATGGATAGTTTTTTGAAATATTTTGTATGATATCGGTATTAATTTTGTCATGTCCGGGTACGTACCTTAATTATCATACTTACATTTACATTGAAACTTTTTAAAATAATATTAATAAAATAATTTAGATCATTGAACATATAACAATTTTTTTAGAATATAGAAGAAACAAATAAAACAATACAAATTGATTACAAAATTAGAAATAAAAAATATGGTCCATGGCTGATTTTAGCACATAATTTTAAATATTTAAAGGACTTTTCTTAAAATGTCCTTCAACCTTCTCAGTCCTTGGTCAGTTGGTCAAAGTCCAAGCTATAGATAAATTTTATAAATTCAGCTCTGTATTTGTTGTACAAGTCATATTCTGTCACAGGCCAATTTTCACCTTTGAAAAACAGCGTCATAATTAGTTTGGATCTTTGTCTGTCATATAATAAGCAGTCGTAAATTATGTGTTACATTACAAATTGATTATGAAAATTAAAAATAAAAAAAAAGGTCTATGGCTGATTTTAGCACACAATTTTAAATTTTTAAAGGACTTTTAATAAGATGTCCTTCCACCCTCTCAGTCCTTGGTCGTTTTGTTTAATGTCATATTTAAGAAACAAAAATGGTGTTTTCTTATATGACGGAAATACTTGACTTTTGGCTGCCTCTTTTGTCAAGGTGTCAGCCTTTATATATATGGATAAATTTCTTGACTGTTACTATTATATGTTGAGTAAGGTTCTTGAGGTTCAGTCAATAAATAAAAACAACTATTTTGGCGACGTTTTCAGACTATATTGTTCTCATAATCAAGCCAGTGTTACTGGTGGCTATTGTATTGGTATCTGATCAGATACCAACAGCATATCCAATATATCTGTCACAAGATTCTCCTGAAATTTTTAAGCCTCATTCGTTCGCTGCCCAATAGTATTTGGAATAATGGTCTCGATTTACCAGTTAATTTTCCAAAAATTTTAATATCTTGTCGAAACTTGGTATTTGCGTGTTCTCCATAAAGTCAAACAGGTCTCGAATTATTAGAATTCTCTCTCCATAGACAAAAAAAAAAAAAAAAACCATTTGCCCTTAAGTAATGAAAATAGCTAAATATTTATATAATTCTTTTTCATATTTTTGTTATGCCTTATTAATATAGGTTTGTAGTACAAAAAAATGAATATTTTACCAAAGTAAAAATTTATTTACTACACAACTTGGCCAACCGATTATGTTAAAAAAGTTATTGGGACTAATCAGGAAGTTTAACAAAAGCCTTATTGAATATTGAGATTCACTATAACATTAAGCAAAAAATGAAGAGCATATTTTTTTTTTTGCCTGCCCTTTATATATTTTTATTATTATTATTATTATTATTATGCTATTACATAGATACATATCTGGTCTCTCCAAGATAATGAGTTGGTATAATAAAATTTTGATCGGTAATAGGTAGTTCTGAACTATGTACTCACTATGTTACTTTTGATGTGAAACAAAATAAACTTAGTACAACCGTTCAAACTGTTTTTTCTTCTGATCCGATCAACCAGGGAAACGATTAACGCCCATAACTTGAATCCATTACTATTCTTATGGACTATTGAAAGAGATTTCCTACCTCTGCTGCATTTTGTGAAACTGATTTAAGGTCAGGTAGATGACCGGTAACATATTTTTTGTAGCTTGGATATAAATTTCAGAAATTGTTTTTTATGTGATGGGCAGTAAAACGTACCTTGCGGACGAAGAATTTTTTCATTACTTATAGCTAGGCAATTGATTTCCTAAGTTCGGCTCTCGAGAGCTGACACCTTTTATATACATCGCAAATGACCTATAGAATACATAATAAGAAAGGATAGGTCCAAAGGGGGAGATAAAACTGTGGCCTAAGTGCGGTGTCATAAAGTTGAAATGTTTTTATTCACAGTGGCAGGTTGTAGAGGGGGAGAGGGCGGGGTAGTAAAGGGTGGGGGTAGGAGTGGGGCAGCTTATGAAAATCTTCGGCGGCTATTTCGCAGAGGCATTGATGGCTGATGGCGTCTTTCAATTGGACCAGCGCCGAAAAGAGGATTCCCATATCCTTTCTTTATTACACTAACGTTTTCCTTCTTCCTGAGATGATATATTGACTTTTTTCATCTTACTCCTTTCCTCACCTCCACCCCTACAACCTTCTGATTGCAATACGGATTTAGATATTACAGTTAGAAGTAGAAATGCTTATACTGTAATACTAAACCGTTACTATATATATTTTTTTAATTGTTACAAAAGAGATGATCGTTTTCGTATAAAAGCCAACGGAATTTTACTATTATAATATTTATAAAAAAGATATTCTAACGCACAATAAAAAAACACTTAACCTTTCAACACATTTTAAATACAAACTCTATTACAAAACATGTTTCTATATTATCAATGGATTATTTTGGAGGTTCAACGTTTTTGTAAATATAAAACATTAAACATATAATAATAATAAATCAGTAAGTACTTTTTATATATTAGTATACATTTTATGATGTAATATCAGCAGACGAAGAATGTATGCAATATTTTATAGTATGTACTTCCAGTAAACACTTTAAACACAATATTGCTCAAAACACTTCATATATATTTTTTCTTTCTTTTACTGAAGTATTTAGAGATTTTTCATTTATTTGATGTGAATTTTACTGTATACAAGTTTATTAAATTGTTTACTTTACTTTGAGCACAAACTACCTTTTATATCAAATATCTTTTTTAATCGATAAAATACTGTTTGTTCTTTGTCAATTATAAGAAGTGCATGTATCGCACTGAATATTTTTTAGGGATTTTTTTTTTTCAATCCAACGCCGGTCTTTAGCCTCTCGAAAAGTATAAAACTGAAATACATAGTGGATTTTTAAAATATTTTGTAAACTACAGAAGTTTAATATGAAACATAAATCACATCCTAGGTATACATTATATTTTTTATTTTATTTTTTTTGTAAGAATTAACAAATTACTAAAACCATACTCTTTTTTATTTTTTATTTCTAATTATTTCCTGTCGTAACATTGCATAAATAATAAATCTGTACTGATTTTACGTGGCAATGGTCAGTTTTTAAATATTGTAAGAGCCGACTTAAAAAATGGACTTATCTTTGGAATCCTCGGTTTCATTTAAAAACATTTTGTTGAAACAACTTTTTAAAAAATCGAACGCTGTACTTCGAAAATTACGAAGAGCAGATGTTTCGCATTGAATGTTTCTGAAGGAAAAGTTCACTAAAATAAGAAGACGTATTTTCTAAAAGCACTCTGAGTTTGTTATCTAAATAAAATGCGTCTGTTTATTTTTCACGGATTTGTTCTGAGTGACACTGATAAACCTTACCTATCATCATGTATTTTTCATTTTTTTTTTTCAATGCAACAAGTATATTTGAAAAATTCATAATGTATTGCAGTTTCTATACTTTTCCTTCAAAAACATTCAGTGCGATACATGCACCCCTTAACCGACTTCAAAATTAAATATATATATATATATATACAAACTTGAACTTAAAAGAAAGAAATAATATTTTAATTCCTTCGAATCAAAGAGAATTACATGGCAATCATCGAAATTATCGATACTTATATAAGTACCTATTCACAATTTATGATCAGTTATTTTTGAAGTCGGTGCCAGCCAAGAAGGGCAGTTTAAATCCTTCCTTTGCAAAACACTTTCGAATGGCTTATTGACAGCGGTATTGTGGTGATAAAATAATACAAGGATCTTTACAATTTTTTTCCGATTTCTGTTTGTTTTGGTTGGCACCGACTCCAAAAAAAAATTGATCATAAGTTGTGAAATTTTAATTTAATCCTCTTTGTTTTCTAGCAATTAAAATATTATTTCTTAGTTTTTAGTTCAAGTTTGTACATGTAGGTTTTTGTTTGTTTTCTAAAAATGATTTTAATTTTTCAATTTTTAGTGGGGGTGTTTTCTTGTTATATATTCAACTCTCGATTAGTCGATCATTTAGTGTCCCTGATAAATAGTTCGACTTATCTAGGTTATCACCCAATATGTCTTCATCTAAATGGGAAAAAAAACCCACAAAATTCGAGTTTAAAGGATTACGTGTATTCCTTCACTAATATGTATATGTATATTGTTAATACATATATATAAAGCCAATTGAAACAGGAAATTAATTACCTGGAACCACTTAATCATACAGATTTTAATGTTCGTGTTAAAATGAATAATGCGTGTTAAAGGACTCAAATCTGTTTTAAAGACACAGGTTGGTTTTTAATCAAGAAACTTATTTTCGAATATTTGGGATTTGGATAATATGGATTCTTAATGCCTTGTATCCGATCTTTTGGGAAAAAAGAGTTTATTATATGAGGAGCGGAGAACATTAGAGAAGAGCCTGGAAATCCTAATTCTTTAGTTCGGATTTCAGTCCTGTTGCCTGATATAAATTAATTTCTAATTAATTATTTTTACTACCAGAGGGAAGAAGTTTCGGATTGGATCCAGAAACGGCCCACCAAGGAATGGGATCCTCTGGCTTTAGGCAGGACAAAAAGTTAATTATACAACCCCCCTCCTTAGTAAGAAAGTTGCAACTCAGCCTAAGCAGGGAAAAATTCTTGTTCATATTTGGAGTACTAACTCACCGTTCTAGATTTTTAATTGTGGTTTAATTCCTGCTACTGATCGGGTCGCGTTATTTAAACAAAACATCAAAGATTTAGGGAGGATCAAGTTGGGTAAACGATCGATTTTTAAGTCTAAAATAGGAAATCAAATTGGTTCGCTTTTGAGAAAAAAATAGATCTTCGATCACCTTAGGGTGAAAAAAGGAGTCAGCTGGCCTAATAGGACGATCTTAACCCTCCGATATGAAAATAAACAAGATTAATTATAACTACAAAATACAAACAAAATGAAAATAGTATATATATATATATATATATATATATATATATATATATATATATATATATATATATATACTGGAATGATCGCTGGATTAAATCTGAAAAATCCCCAAGCCTGCATAAATTCATTCCAAAAATAACAAAAAATAATTTTAACATACTCAAATCCACACATTAAAAACTAACACAGGTCTTAACAGAACATGGACAAACTAAAGTATATCTAAAAAGGTTTAATTTAATAAATAGTAACATATGACGGACGAGAACATACATTTAAACATATAATTTACGACTGCTTATTATATGACAGACAAAGATCCAAACTAATTATGACGCTGTTTTTCAAAGGTGAAAATTGGCCTGTGACAGAATATGACTTGTACAACAAATACAGAGCTGAATTTATAAAATTTATCTATAGCTTGGACTTTGACCAACTGACCAAGGACTGAGAAGGTTGAAGGACATTTTATGAAAAGTCCTTTAAATATTTAAAATTATGTGCTAAAATCAGCCATGGACCATATTTTTCATTTCTAATTTTGTAATCAATTTGTATTGTTTTATTTGTTTCTTCTATATTCTAAAAAAATTGTTATATGTTTAATTTTCTGAATTATTTTATTAATATTATTGTAAAAGTTTCAATGTAAATGTAATTATGATAATTAAGGTACGTACCCGGACATGACAAATTAATACCGATATCATACAAAATATTTCAAAAACTATCCATTATTAATAACTACAATTTATCAAAGAATATGGCAAAAGGACTTACATACCAAAGATTTGGAAAAAAGGAATACTACATATAATACCAAAACGAGACTCAAATAAATTGCGACCAATAACAATATTACCGATCATGAGCAAGGTTCTAGACAAACTAATAAACAACAGACTAACATATTACTTGACATCTAACGATATACTTTCACCCAATCAATTCGGATAAACGGTCCTTTCAAAGGGTTACTTTTAAGGGAAAAAAAAAAATAAAAAATAAAAAATATATATATATATATATATATATATATATATATATATATATATATATATATAAAGTTTCCTCTCTAAAGGTTAAATATGCGGTAATTATAGTGTTTAGAGAATTGAACATTTTTCTGCAAAAGAAATGCACTATTTTAAAGGAAATTAACAAAAAACAAATAATGTATGCCAATGATACGAGTAGAAAACAAAATTATCACCCCACAGTTTTTCCAGTAAATTTTATTAATATATAGGTCCCAAAAGTTTAACAGAAATATCAGCTAACACCGTCTGGACATCTAAATTGTTAAGGCCAGATTTCTGTCTAAATATATATGAAGGATTAGTTCATATTCATAAGTATATTAGAACGAAGAATGAATATTTATATTGAACAGAGTTATTAGAAAATATCATTAACTAATATTAATAAAAAACAAAAACAGAAGAAGAACTCATAGATTATCAGTCCATAAGATTATAAAAGCATATAAAATTAACACACTCCAAATAAAGGATTGATATAATAATTAACAGAAAAAAAAAACCAAACAAGAAACAAATCAACAAAAAGCTCAACGTCATTAAATACTGTCAAATATAGAATTCTGAGTAGTCCTCCGGTCAATAGATCCGTTCAATTCTGTGAATTTCGTTTGTAGATTTGAAGTACATATTTTCCAAAATAATAAATAAAATAACGTTTTTACGTTGCATGTATATATATATATATATATTTCACAGAAATATTGAATTTTAGATGAATTCTCAGACATTCGTTAATACCAGGTCTACAGGGCATGAGCTAAAGCAGTACAGTTTCTGTTCCTGGTATAATATTACAAAAAAATAAAAAATAAAATTACATGAGCAGGCCTATCAGTCACCTCATCTTCATCCTTCTGAGAAATATTGAGAATTATATACTGGAGCTTTTGTTTCCTTATTGGTCTAGATGTTATTATTGTTTTTATTATTATTATATAGAAAATGAATTTTAATTGATGGGTTTCAGTTGTTTATGCAATGGGTCGATGGTCGATGATCTAAGATTATTACTGGTATTAGATCTTCAGCAATACCTAGGCTATGGTCGTGGAATAAATTTAAATTAATATTTTTAGCTTTATTAATATGTTTTAAATAATTTGTTATTAGTTGTGGAGTTATTCAAATTATTAAGATTTCTCGTTATGTATTTTAGTGGTCAGAATTTGCTATGAATGTGGAAGAATGATTATGATATTTTCCAAAAGAAGTTGGATGAAAGATTTGCTTTATTATTTGTTTTTATTTATTTTTTTCTATTTTTTAAATAAATAAATAAATAAGTTTCCTCTCTAAAGGGTAAAAATGCGGAAATTATTTGATTTAAAGTATTATAAAATTGTCTTGTCGAATGGACTGCGTTTTTGATTAATTTCATTATGATATTGGGATTTTCCGGTTTTCAAATGTCATACCACCTTCTGCTATAAATGTTCGATTGATTTAAGGTCCAAACATTAAGTTAGCTACTTCAAAACGTACCCTTTTTTTGACTGGAGCAGCCGGATAACAATAGCTGGTATGTGTTTTTAGTCGTTATTGTAGGGAAGGTGCTGTACCTGTGGACGATTTTCACTTATAACTTTTTCTAATTGTCGGTGCTTTATTTATCTGAGTGGTTATTGTACCACCAGAAAAGAAATTTAAGGGGCTATTGAACCCTGGCGTCTTTATTTTGAAAAGTAATTTTATTTTTATTTTGTTTTGTAGCTTACTGAATAGTGTCCATAGGTACCTTCCCCCTTTGTACCTGTGGACACTGGTGTTTGTACCAATGAACATTCATTTCTTCATAGGTTTATAGAGATAATTTAAATAATATTTAGAGAAACACATCAGCAATTTTATAAAATGTACTAAACAAAATTGAATATTTAAACAAGAAAAATCTACTTGATATTATTGAACTAGAAGGCCGACTAGATAGGTTACAACAATGAATTTAGCGTATGAAAGTAAATAAAAACTTGACTTATTTTTAAACCTTTTTAACAAAAATAAATCTTTTATGTACCTATAATTATTATTAACGAGTGTCACAGACTTTTTTTAATGGAAAAAAAATCGAATCATTAGAGATCGTATCTATGAAAAGATGTAGGAAAATGTAATTGTTTACATAATCTCCTAGTGCCAGTTATAAAAGATGGTGGAGGTAATTTTCTTTTGATATCTCTTATTTCAATTTCATAATCAGTAGCGATGTCCAGAAGAATAAAGTTTGGGTTTCTATCATTTGATGAAATTTTCTTCAAGTAGAAATGTTGCAACGTGAACGAGTCTACATTTTCTTTGATAAAAGCTATAAAATGCTTTACAACATATATTTCTTCATCTTCAATTTCTTTACCTTGTTCATAATCATTCATAATTCATCAATTCATCCAAAAAATTTCATTCTTCGCTTGATGGATTCAGCCAAGATCATGTTTTTGAAATCACCATCTTCACTAGTTGAATAGTTTGTTATATATAGTGAGTGGTGGGTTTTCTCCTCTTAAAAAAAAAAAGGTTATACGAATAGTAGGTATCCAAATTTAGGCATTTTATATCACGCGGAATGTCTACAAACTTTCCCGTCATATTTATAATTGAAAATAATGAATTAATAAACAAAGAGAAAAATCTGTTGTACCTGTGGACACTTTAACCATCTGTCCATAGGTACAACTGAAACGCCATGTTGTGCAGAAAGCTGTAAGTGATAACTGATATGAAACATATGAAGTTGTAATATATTTATCGGACAACTGAATGAAATATTACTGCCTAGAAAATTTCTAATTGTAGGTGCATATCACAGGCTGGATTGGTCAGGATTTGGAAGAAAAAAATTTAAAAATAATAATTTCTATGAAACTAATGTTCTGACAATCTTGAAAACACACGTGCAACTGCAGGGAGATGCTTGCAGCACTACCATTATTTTTCCATATATTAAAAATCCAATAAAAAATACTCACGGGAGAGAGAGAGTATGAGAGAGAGAGAGAGAGAAATCAAAGTATTAGAAGCTGCCATTCATAAGTTTATAAAAAGAGAACACAAACAGGTATTGTTTACACTACTTTATAATTAATAGCGAAAAAGTATCAACCTATCTAAACAATGTATCGATACCTAGCTAAGGACTATCGATAGAAAAACTCTATCTATATTCATATGGTGACCTGATCCTCTATTCTGGGAGTCACCCTAAGGTGACGTATAAGCGGATTTGCTATGAAATAGGTCAAATGGTTGTTTTAGACTCGCTCTGCTTTTTCATGTCTTACAAAATATTCTTGACAGTGATGTATCGGTTTTCTGAAGGTAACAAAGTTTAGAATATTGACATTTTTGTGACAAATTCCAACGCGATATGTGACAAAACAGAATGATTTTATGGTATATTTCTTTCCTTGATACCAGGGAAACTAAGAGCTGCAGAAATGCTATTTAACGCTTCAAATATTACGTCAAATTGCAATCATTGCAGAGAAACCTACAGTTCACTCTAATCAGATCTTCGAGAGTCAAACATTTTCACACTGAAGTCCTGACTATCAAAGATAAAAGAAAACAAACACTAATTTAAATTTAAATCTAAGGCTCTGGAACTGGGGATCCTGAGAGGTGGTGGTTCGAATTCGCCCTAAGTCAGTTTCAGACATGGGCTGGTAAATAGTGTCCCAACTTGGACTGTCTATAATCGTATTAACCAGTAGATAGCCTCCTTCCTGATATGGTTTATCACGGTGAGATGGCCTTATAATGATGATAATAATAATAACGTAACTGATATTTTACTAATAACACATCATCATAATAAATGATTTTATTCCAGACTTCTTATGCATAATAACAAATCCATTCAAGATAATATCACGAGCGATCACGGCATACTCCATAAGACTCTCAACAGACTGGAAAGAACCTGGACAAGAGTTCTAATCACATAATTTTTATTTAATATAATTAAATATTTTTGTTTTATTTATTAATTTTTTAAAAGTATTATATTATTTTCATGTCAGGATAGATACTGAAAAATACTGATGTCCCCCATCCCTATCAGGCTTAGTGGTACTAATATATACAACAAAATTCACTTATCCAAAAATCCACCTTTCGTGACAGTTGTCTATAAAAGAGTTTTAATAAACTTTCCACTGGATTATGTTCATCGGAACTAAATGATGACACAATAATTTAAAAAATCTATATTTTCTATTCTCTGAGCGCGAA